>JAVIAB010000047.1:72992862-73375362 GCA_032433765.1 Megaustenia siamemsis | reverse complement strand
TTTAGGAACAGAACTCAAGATACGAGAGAGCAACATCAACCACCCTGTACCGTCATATTTTGTCGGATTTCAGAGGTCACAGAAGGCGTTATGAGATTGGAAGCCAAACATTCATGATTAATAAAAGTTAGACTCGGTGCGTCACACGTGTGCTTTTTTTTATTAGTTTTTATTTACATGCGTGTATAGGTATGGAAGTAAAGAGTATGGAGGTAAGGAGTATGGAGGTAAGGAGTATGGAGGTAAGGAGTATGGAGGTAAGGAGTATGGAGGTAAGGAGTATGGAGGTAAGGAGTATGGAGGTAAGAAAGTCTGAGAAGAAGAGGAAATATGGAAGTAACGAAGCCCAGAAGAAAAATTGTAGAAGGAAAGATTGAAGAGGAAATTTATCGAGAAGCATGAAGGCGGAATGCGGCGTAGTGGATATAGAAATAAAGTGGATATAAAAATTAAGTGGATATAGAAATAAAGTGGATATAGAAATTAAGTGGATATAGAAATAAAGTGGATATAGAAATAAAGTGGATATTGAAAAAAAGTGGATATAAAAATACATTTCTGGTGCGATTGAGTGCGATGATCATCGCACAATAAGCCTTATGAGTCATATGAAGATATTAAGATATTACTAAGAATCATCATGCGAAGAGTGCGAAACAAAATCAGCCCAGATATTAGCCATGAACAGTGTAGTTTTGTTAGAGATAAAGGAACGAGCAATGTCATATATATCATAAGAACTTTAGTAGAAAGAGCCATAGAAGTGAAAACAGATTTATACCTATGTTTCATAGATTATACCAAAGAATTTGACAAAGTAAAGCACCAAGAAATAATCAACATTTTAGAAAGCATACACGTAGACAGCAAAGATCTAAGAATAATAAAGAACATGTACTGGCAACAAACAGCGGCCATAAGAACTGGAAACCAATTGGGAATGTTTCAACAAATAAAACAGAGTGTTAGACAAGGTTGTGTGCTGTCACCAGATTTGTTTAATATTTATAGTGAGATTATTTTAAGATCCGTTAGGGGCATGCCTGGAATAACAATCGGAGGTCATAATATAAATAATCTAAGGTATGGTGATGATACAGTCTTAATCGCTAAGAGTGAAAATGAGTTACAAGAAATGTTGGACATTATAGTGAACGAAAGCAAAAATAAAGGACTCAGCCTTAATAGCAAAAAGACAGAAGTAATGGTAACAACAAAGAAAAAGACATCACCTCAGTGCAGAATAAAGACAAGTGGAACAATATTAAAACAGGTAAATAAATTTAAATATTTGGGAACTTTGTTAACCTCAGACGGAAGATGTGCAAAAGAGGTAAGATGCAGAATGGCTCTGGTGTTAACCTCAGACGGAAGATGTACAAAAGAGGTGAGATGCAGAATGGTTCAGGCAAAAACAGCTTTCCAGAAAATGAGGAAGATACAATGCAATCCATTTTTGACAATAGAAACAATAAAAAGAGTTCTTAAATGTTATATAGAGCCAGTCTTAACATATGGATGTGAACCATGAACAATAGGACAACAGACAAGAAAATCACTGGAGTCTGTAGAAATGTGGTTTTACAGAAGAATGTTGAGAATACCATGGACAGCTAAGAAGAGTAATGAAAATGTTTTGAAAGATGTCAAAGCAAAAAAGAGAGCTAATTTCCAATATTAGGAAGAAACAATCATCATTTTTTCCCATGTAATGAGAAGAGAACAGCTGGAATATATTGTAGCAACTGGAAAAATTGAGGGACGAAGAGATAGAGGGAAACAAAGAGAGAAAATACCAGACAGCTTAAGAGAATGGCTTGTCAGAAGGTCAAAAACAGAAATGATAAAGAACTGTCGAGATCGAAAGTTGTGGAGAGACATGATCACCTACGCTAGTAGGCCCGGTACTTGATGATGATATAAATTAAGTGGATATAGAAATAAAGGAAGTGAACCAAAACCGCCAACCACCAATGCTAAGTGGCAGAAGAAAAAGAGAGAAAGGGAGAGAGAGGGAGGAAAAGGGAGAGTGAGAGAGGAAGAGGGAGATGGAGGGAGAGAGAGAGAGGAAGAGAGAGAGAGAGGAAGGGAGGAAGAGAGAGAGAGAGGGAGGGAGAGAGAGATGGAGGGAGGGAGAGAGAGGGAAAGAGAGGGAGGGAGGGAGAGTAGGAGAGAGATAGGAGAAAGAGAGAGGGAGAGATAGGAGAGGAAGGGGTGAGAGAGGGAGAGAGGAAGTGAAAGAGAGGGAGAATGAAGGGGAGAGAGGGATAGAGAGGGTGAGAAAGAGGGGGAGAGAGAGGGAGAGAGAGAGAGAGAGAGAAGCACACCTACAGCTGTTTGGTGAGTTTATGGAAAAGAAATCCCCTTTCTAGCCTTCCTTTTCTCTCCATCAACCACGCCATCACTATTCACTACATTACATCATCATCGTGTGCCTTCTCCGCAACGAAGGTTGGCTACCATGGATCGCCATTCTATTCTGTTTCTTGCTTTGATGGTGCAGGCTGTCATAGATTGACTTGTCCATGTTAGTCTTGGTTTGCCTCTGCCTCTTTTACCTTGTATTTTTCCTTCCAATATTACTTTTAGTAGGCTGTTGTGTCTTTTAACATGCCTCAACAATTTCATTTGTCTTGTCTTAATTGTATTTAGTAGTTCTCTTTTTATTTTCAGTTGTTTTATAACTTTATCGTTTGTTATCTTTTGTTTCCATCCAATTCTACCTATTCTTTTATAAATCAACATTTCAAAGGCTTTAATTTTCTGTTCTGTTTTCTTGTCTAATGTCCATGTTTCTGCACCGTACAGGAATATTGAGAAGATGTAACAGTTTGCCATTCTTAGTTTCAGACCTGCTGATATTTGAACTACATTACAGCAAAACGTAATTTTCGTTTGTATCACTTCGGTATTGTATTTATTGTTTACGTGTGTTATTTTACTACTTAGAGCCCTTAATTGTGTTATATTAAACTCAAATTATGTTTATTTGCTGTAGAAGTTGATAGAAATTAGCACTGATTAAGGTCTGAGAACATATTACTTTACTTTCCATTATTTCTAATGGGGAAACAATCTATTCAGACTACAAACGGCATCTTGGAACGATTAATGTTCGAGGTATGAGATTGTGTGTGTGCGTGCGTGTGTGTGTTTGTGCGTGCGCGCATTACCTTCATCTTAGCATCCTGGGCTAGCCTTTCTGCCTCATCCACTGGCATGATCTCCTCATGCCCCATGCTGGACCGCAGCTCAGATATCTGCGACATAAGGCGACGAAGAGCCTGCAGATACTGACCAGGCGAGTGGGCCAGCGTTGTTGTCCGAGTGACGCTAGTGGATACGACATTGTATGTTGTCCGGCTAACGACACTATCGCTGACAGTGCTGGAGGAGGTCGCTGACGCTGCAGTTGTAACCAAAGAAGCAGCAGCAGGCACTTGAGCTGTCTCCCTGATTTTCGGGGCAATGATGGCTGGCGACGGAGGCGGCGTGGTAGAGAGCTGAGAGGTAAGAGCACGGAAGCGATCATCAAGGGATGCCACATCAGAGGTCGCACCGTTCTGGCTGCCACTGTGCTCGGCGAGTTCTTGAGCCCGAGATTTGAGAGCCCCAATATCTCGCCCCCTTCGCTTCACTTCCTCTTCCAAAACCTGCAATAAAACAAAAAGATATCCAATAAGCATAAAATGGTATCGAATAGCTAGACCCACAGAAAGACAAGACAAATTACGTTTCATCAAACGCCTTCATCGGATGTAGAAAACTAAACACATGAAAAAAAAATAATCCAAGTCAGAAAACACGAAACAGCTCAAAACAAAAGAAGACATAATCTTTCAGGCGCGTCAGCGTTAATTACACTCTCTCTGTCTTGTCATACGGAAGTATATGTTAATGTGTGTTGAAAGCTCTCATGTACGTAGTGACGCATGTTTATTATTGTAAAACCTTATATGTGGACATGCCGCCATTTTTTTCTTGTAGACAAATATCTGGTACAAATTTTCAGGGGCTTGGTGGACACCCATGACGTCATGGTGCCAAGAAAAAATAATTCTCAACTTCTGAGAAATGAATCCACGATATGGGAAAAGCTTGTTGGTCAGTAGATTAGCACTAAACACCTAGTTGTCGATGTTATATATTTGCATATGTCGCAGGTGTGTGTATGTTTCTGTATATATATATATGAGAGAGAGAGAGAGAGAGAGAGAGAGAGAGAGAGAGAGAGAGCATGTTTCTTTACCTTACCTCATGATATAATGCGATACACTCAAGCGAAACTAAAGCAATTTCAATTTTCTTTAAAGTCAACAAAGCGTGTATTACAAATGATGTTTCTACAACATGAAGTAGAAGAATTATTTTAAAATTCAGGGAGTTGTAATTTCTTGAAAATAAGTCAGACAACAGTACATCGTGGCCACAAATAGTAATAATATGTCAAACAACAGTACATCATAGCCACAAATAGTAATAATACGTCAGACAACAGTACATCTTAGCCACAAATAGTAATAATATGTCAGACAACAGTACATCGTGGCCACAAATAGTAATAATATGTCAGACAACAGTACATCGTGGTCACAAATAGTAATAATATGTCAGACAACAGTACATCTTAGCTACAAATAGTAATAATATGTCCAGACAACAGTACATCGTGGTCACAAATAGTAATAATATGTCAGACAACAGTACATCGTGGTCACAAATAGTAATAATATGTCCAGACAACAGTACATCGTGGCCACAAATAGTAATAATATGTCAGACAACAGTACATCGTGGTCACAAATAGTAATAATATGTCAGGCAACAGTACATCTTAGCCACAAATAGTAATAATATGTCAGACAACAGTACATCATGGTCACCAATAGTAATAATATGTCAGACAACAGTACATCTTAGCCACAAATAGTAATAATATGTCAAACAACAGTACATCGTGGCCACAAATAGTAATAATATGTCAGACAACAGTACATCGTAGTCACAAATAGTAATAATATGTCCAGACAACAGTACATCTTAGCCACAAATAGTAATAATATGTCAGACAACAGTACATCTTAGCCACAAATAGTAATAATATGTCAGACAACAGTACATCGTGGCCACAAATAGTAATAATATGTCAGACAACAGTACATCGTAGTCACAAATAGTAATAATATGTCCAGACAACAGTACATCTTAGCCACAAATAGTAATAATATGTCAGACAACAGTACATCTTAGACACAAATAGTAATAATATGTCCAGACAACAGTACTTCGTGGCCACAAATAGTAATAATATGTCCAGACAACAGTACATCGTGGTCACAAATAGTAATAATATGTCAGACAACAGTACATCTTAGCCACAAATAGTAATAATATGTCAGACAACAGTACATCGTGGTCACAAATAATAATAATTTCTATTCCTAGAAAAAAGAAAAAAAAAGTGGGCAGGAGCAGTGTACAACTGTCAGCAAATTCTCGTACAGTGCAGCCTCATGAGGCACTGAAGCAAAATTATGCTCAAAGTAATCCACAACTGAGGCTGAATGCGGAAGTGACATCATAGCTGAAGAACAAGCTGAGTTTCCAGTCGGGGAAGTACAGTAGAGCAAATGTTCCATTTTTTCTTAACAAAAATCATCAACGGCCTGTACTGACTTGGAAAAAAAACATATGTTTGACAAGAAGCGCCCTGGGCAACACCATGAACAGAAGTAACAGCAATGACCAAGTAATCAACTTAATCAAACATGATTACAACATCTATATAAACATGCCACGAGTGCAGTGTTTGGGGAAAGGGATAATGGGTAAGTAGCTCCCGATAACCATTGGAGTAAGATACGCCAATGACACAGTCGTCTTACCAAACAGTGAGAAGGATTAATAGAGACAAAGGAGAGTGTGTTAAAAACACAGTGAAGAGCAAAACTTCTATCTAAACACACAGAAAACTAAGATAATGTCCACTGACAAAACAAAAAGCCAACATAAAATAATCAACAATGAAGAGCTTGAAACTATAACAAATTATGCATATCTGGGTTCTGTAGTAACCAATAATGGAGACTGCCAGAAAGAGATCAAAAGAACGTCAGCAATAGCAACACACAAATTAAACACCAAGAAGAACATGTGGCACAATATCAGCGAGATAGTACATGTAAAATTAAAATTACTGAGGACATGTATGTTTCTGATAGCAACATATGGTGGTGAATAATGAACAATCTCGTAAATAACAAGGAAGAGAATCGATTTATTCAAAACAAAATGCCACAGACAAATCCTTAAGATAGATTGGATATAATGAAAAAGAGCAATGAAGACAACTTAAAAGATTTAAACATGAAACAGAACTGGCTTATAAACACCATTCTACAAAGGGAATTAAAATACTATGGCTAAGTCAAAAGGCACAGCGGGCTGAAAGAACAATAATGAATGCATGATTCCTGGGAGATTCAACAGGGGCAGACCAAGGAGAATGTAGTTTCAAGACACCAAGGAGACCTTTAACATGAAAACATAAGAAGTGGGAGATTGGCTAGAGACAGCGATTCTTTCAGACAGGTTATGGTGAATGGAACGTTCTGCAAAGGACATCCGACCTGATGATGATGATGGTTGGAGTGAGACAGAGATACTTTTATCCCTAACATTATTTAACATAACACTTGACAGAACTATGATAGACGCCTTAGAACACACTGAGAACGTCATCATCGGAGGCTGAGCGATTACCACCCTTCCTTTTGCAGACGATATAGATGGACAAGCAGGTGATGTATAAAACCTCGGAGACCGTGTTAAGTGGCCAGATAAGATATTCCGAGCACACGGAATGAAGATCAATGTTAACAATTCCCAAGTGACAACAAACATGATCCAAAGCACTGAAAGAATAATCCAAACAAATGGAGAGGCACTTGAAACAACAAGCTCAAAAATCTGGGCACACTTTTCACTGACGAAGGCAAAAAACAAACAGAAGTATTTGTTAGAATTGCACAAGCAATGGCAACTGTTACAAGTTTGAACATATACAGAGAAACAAAAATACATCTTTAATAATAACAACAATAAGATTATTACAAATATCAATGGTATTTATATTTCTATACGCTTGCCAAACATGGATACTCGCTGCTGATTTTTAAATCAAAATGTAGGCTCTGGAAATAAGAATGTACATAATTATTTCCTGCAGATCTTACATTTATCACATCAGCAATGAGGAAGTGAGCAACAACGTTCGACGACTCACAGGAACAGTTGAAGACATCCTGTCAGCAGTAAAAGAATGAACATTAAAATAATGCGGACATGTTACAGGATTTATAGGCCTTGCCAAGACCATATTGCAGGAAAATGTACCAGGGAAAATATGAGGAAAGATAGGAAAAGTGGTGGGAAGACATCATTAGAGAGTGGACAAGATATCAAAAAAGTAGATCTTGATCGTGAAGTTTGGAGGAAAATTGTGAAGACGCCATCAAAAGTGCCCCAAAGACCACCAAGGTTACAGGACTGATGATGATGATACAAAATAAAAGAACCTAACAAACAACGCATCTGTAAACAAATGTACACGTTAACGAGTTGTCAGACACTTTATCACGTCCTGACGGCAGTTGATGACCTTTTGATAACACACTACGGTGTTTTAGTGGTACACTTATTAGTCTTTGATGACAACATATGGGGTGAAATGTGCCAGATAGGCGAGGTGATAGAATGTCTTATTTTTTGTCGGCTGTGGAATCTTAACACGATATTACCTCTTGGCATGTAGATTTTTTAAAAGGAACGTATTACATGTGCTGTATGTTGTTTGGCATTTTGAAACTTATCCAGTGAATTTATTTTGAGTTGGAATTTTAAAAAAAAAAACGGTTGCTTAAGAGGCTTCATGTAAAAATGTTGAGTTGCTTATGTTCTGAAGTGGAGATGTAATTCCGTTGATTTTCTTAAAAAATTGTTGTTGGTGTAATACAGTCAACGAGTGAAAGCAAAGATATCGTTTAGCGATTATAAACAGAAGATGGTTGTGTTCACTTTCTGTGCGGTTTCGTCTTTTGGCGTGTGCTGAGTTTGCTATGATGGGGACTGCAGCTACCTTTCTTTGTTTGGGAGATGAGATATTAGTTCGGATGATTTCACTGGCACGGGCGGTTGAGCAGTTATGGACTTTAATTCGTTTGCAGTGATAGCAGGGCCTACCGTAACCATACTAACCAAACAGAGAGTGAACTGTTGTGGTTTTACTGTTAGTGGTATCACAGTAATACGCGATATGTGTACAGCTTTGATGAGTGGAAATAGGTGAAGTAATATGATGTGTTAATATATGTGATGAAATGTTGAAAGTGATGTATGCATACCTTCTGAACATAGATTAAGGGTATCTTCATGTGGTGGTAACTACAGGTTGTGTGATATATATATATATATATATATATATATATATATATATATATATATATGAATTAATGCATTTTGTTAAATTGTGAATACCAATGTCATAAAGAAATATATAAATTAATGGCATCTTATATATCAAACGTCATTATGCCATTTATAGAGAACATCAACATGCACTTTGAACGGAACATCAACGTCATCTTGTATTCAAATCATCATTATGTAAAATGTATGGGGCATGAAGGATAATAATTAACAGCAGTCTGTCTTGATTTTGTGTGTGTGTGTGTGTGTGAGAGCATTAACAATAATAAGCAATATGTCTTGATCTTTTGTATGGGGTAACAACGACGACAGCAATATGTCTTGATCTTTTCTATGGGGTAACAACGACGACAGCAATATGTCTTGATCTTTTCTATGGGGTAACAACGACGACAGCAATATGTCTTGATCTTTTGTATGGGGTAACAACGACGACAGCAATATGTCTTGATCTTTTGTATGGGGTAACAACGACGACAGCAATATGTCTTGATCTTTTGTATGGGGTAACAACGACGACAGCAATATGTCTTGATCTTTTGTATGGGGTATTAATGGACACAGTCTGAGAAATACCAATATGCCTGTCTTTGTGGAGCCAGTATATATTTTACAAAAAAAAAAAAAAAAAAGTTTCCCTTGGCGTGAATCAATGTTTAGAATGGATTCACAATAACACTCTGACAGAATGAACGAAAAAAAATGTATTCAAAATAAAGAGTTGGAACAAATACTTTAATTGAGAATGACGCTACAAAAGAATGAAAATAAGCAAAACATAGCCAATTTAAACCTCAACACCTGGGGATCAATGGTATGTTGTGTCCTGGTGATCAAAGCGCAGGCATGAAGATAAGAAAAATTATAAATGAGAAACACAAAATAACCTTGACCTGACGCTCGGAAAAAGAATAAATACTACGTGCTAGGTTATTTTTGGTAGCCGAGAGAAAAACGAAAATTGCACAGGTTACCTGGCAACAATGAGAAGCCTATAGTCGAACCACTTTGCGAACGGAAGACTGGTGGTAGATAAAGAGATGAGAACGACAAGAGAAGGTTCGCGGGCCTTGCTAAGTGAGTCACTGAAACGTTGGGGAAGCGTCTCTTGCAACATCTACACCCAGTTCAGATACCTCACGCTCACCCCCTTGATATGTGCAATAAATAAGCTGCTCAATTCAGGTCAAATGGCATGTTTTTGGTTCGAGCTCTGGAATCATGGGTGAATTTGTTTGTTTATACATGTTCCATTGCTCATCTGCCGGCTTTTAATGCCGGCATTTGACTATCCTCAAGCTATATTATATTGTATTTGGATATGATACTGTATCTGAATGTTATATTGTATGTGAATGTTATATTGTATTTGGATGTTACATTGTATTTTAATATTATATTGTATTTTAATGTTATATTGTATTTGAAAATTATATTGTATGTGTATGTATATTGTATTTGTATATTATATTGTATTTGAATATTATATTGTATTTGGATGTTATATTGCATTTGGATGTTATATTGCATTTGAATGCTATATTGCATTTGGATGTTATATTGTATTACATTGTGATATTGTTTTTTGATATTATATTGTATTTGGATGTTATATTGTATTTGAACAACACATTGTATTTGAATGTTATATTGTATCTGGACATAATTTTACTTGGCACAGAGATGGGATTTCTCGGAAGAATGTTGAAAGTTACCTGGACAGCTAAAAAGACCAACTAAGAAATTCGCAAAGAGGCCAATACAAAAAGGGAACTCCTAAAGAACATCAGAAAGAAACAATCAACATTTTTTGGGCACATCATGAGAAGAGGCAAATTTGTAATACTTGGTTCCAACTGGCAAAATAAAAGGAAAGAGAGATCTCGGACGACAAAGAGAGAAAATGCTGGATAGCTTGATGTCATGGCATGGAAAACAGTCAACATCAGAACTGATCCGATGTACTGTCGATAGAAGATTGTGGAAGTACATGATCGCCTAAGCCATCCGGTATGGCACATGATGATAATGATGAATCTCAATCTCTGCCTAGAATGAAAATACAAAAATAAATAAAATAATGTTCTACTTTGTGTATCAAACAATGTTCTTTACGTAGGTGAATAATTTCAACATAAAATATTCAAAATATGTCTAATGTTTTGCTGGTAGCACAGAATAAATAATTCCACCACAGTTAAGTATCACGGAATGTCAGCACAAACAAATCCATAGCGGTCAAGTTCGCTCTGCAGCTGCTCACGTGGGTCATTGTGCTCAGTTCAAGTTCAAATGTGGTTTTTCTATTTTCCTTCGAACCCATACGGCTCCGACCATATGGGTACCACTTGGAAAGAGGGGAGGCCTGGCGTTATACTGACCACATCACCAATAAATGGATCGCGAAAAATATTGGCACTGGCACAGCGACGTTAAACAAGTACTGATAACCATGACAGTATTTATTTAAAAAAAAAAAACATATTTTGTAATATAAGCATAACAAAAAAGTAAAGAGCCACCGTCACGCTAATTGGCGTATAGTGAATATGGTGTCAGTGACCATTTGCATATACATTCGGCACATGATGTTTGGGGTAAGTATTACGCCCGTACCGCTTTACTTTAACAGAAGAAAAACCCGGTACCCATTTAAGGCTGGGTGAACCCAGAAGCCGTCGATCAGGTATCTGGTGAAAAAATGTTTCACTTTAACAACAAACATTTCAAGATACAGCTTCTTCAAATCATTTTGAATGTATAATATATAACATGATGAAGGTTTTTGCTGAAACGTCGTAGTTTATCTCGCCTCTCCCTTGGTTCAGCCGCTTATAACAGGATGAAGAGCAGGAAGAAGAGCAGGAAGAAGAGCAGGCAGAAGAAGAAAAAGCAGGAGGGAGGAGAAGAGCAGGAAGGAGAAGTAGATCAGGAAGAAGAAGAAAAGCAGGAAGAAGAAGAAAAGCAGGAAGAAGAGGAAGAAAAGCAGGAAGAAGAGGAAGAAAAGCAGGAAGAAGTAGAGCAAGAAGAAGAGCAGGAAGAAGTAGAGGAAGAGCAGGAAGAAGTAGAGGAAGAGCAGGATGGAGAAGAAGAGCAGTAAGAAGAAGAATTTGAGGAAGAAGAAGAAGAGGAAGGAGAAGAGAAGGAAGAAGAAGAAGAAGAAGAAAGAAGAAGAAGAAGAAGAAGAAGAAGAAGTAAATCAGGAAGAAGAAAAGCTGGAAGAAGAAGAAAAGTAGGAAGAGGAAGAGCGGGAGGAAGAAAAGCAGGAAGAAGAAGAATAGCAGGAAGAAAAGAAAAGCAGGAAGAAGAAGAAAAGCAGGAATAAGAAGAATAGCAGGAATAAGAAGAAGAGCAGGAATAAGAAGAAAAGCAGGAATAAGAAGAAGAGCAGGATAAGAAGAAAAGCAGGAATAAGAAGAAGAGCAGGATAAGAAGAAAAGCAGGAATAAGAAGAAAAGCAGGAAGAAGAAGAAAAGCAGGAATAAGAAGAAAAGCAGGAAGAAGAAGAAAAGCAGGAAGAAAAAAGAAGAGCGGGAGGAAGGAGAAGAAGAAGAGCGGGAGGAAAAAGACGAAGAAAAAGAGCAGGAAGAATAAGAAAAGCAAAAAGAAGAACAATGAGAGGGAAGTGAAGGAGGATAGAGAGGAGGTTGAGGAGGAGGAAAAGAACAATGAAGGAAGGAAGGAATGAAGGAAGGGAAGAGAAAGAAGATGAGAATGAAGACTTTTATTTCTATGCAACATAACAGCAAGACAACCAAAACAACAAACGCGTATGTTAATGCAATAGAAGTAGTATCTGTAAAATGAGCAATATAATAATATAACTAAATAAACTATTGGACAAATATCGTAATTTCATATCAGTATTATCTATAAAATAGCAAGAGAACAAGAAAATTACAGTATCAAAAAATTAAAAAAATGAATCAACTATGTATCATTTATAAAATATATAACATAACAAATAAGCTAAAATAAAAGAAAAACAGAGTACAGTCGTAAGAGAACCTACAGCTTATCTGAGATAGAAATTAACGAACGACGTGCCGTGCCGCACAAGAGAAAGAAGATACGATTGCTGGAGCGAGAGAAGAAAAAAAAATAGAGAGGTTGACGGATATCGGTTCTCTTAAGCTGTAGAGCTAGCCAGCAGGTGCGTGGGCTGTGCTGAGCCGTTATCGAATAAGTTACTTCTTTTCTCAATCTCATCACTTTCATCTTATGCCAGGTTCCCAATCTTGTCTCGCAGAGACTAGATTTACAGCCAATACATGTCTGTATATCTGTGAGGAGAAGACGATCTGCGATGTGTAGACGTTTAAATGTGACACGATAATGTATATCTGTTGATTCATATCACCATGTTTATTTACCTCGGGGAAAGTGATCTGCCACAAACGTTAAATGAGATATAAATTAGAAAAACTTCACACTCAGGTAATATTATCGTTCCGAGGATATATTGTCATAGCTATAAAAACAAAATTCAAGTTATTTTAGGGAGGAGAAATGATTAAAAAAAAACACTTTAAACGTTATCAAATATTTGAGCCTGGTTAAAAAAGGAGCTGGGAATAAAGGCCGCATGGTCAAATGAGAGAGAGATGTCATTCTGAAGTTGATTGCATTAGGCCAAAAATTGCAAATATAGAAACGAATAGTTTCAGGTGAAGAGGTATGGTTAAAACACTTGGACAAAAATGACAAATAATCAACAACAACAACAACAACAACAAAACAGAACAATAGACGGTCCGAATCAGGATCAAACCTGTACTTCTCGGCACGGCGCCTTGCTCCGAAAACAAAACGTTAGACTCTAACTGGGAAGTTTCCCTCTATAATAATATTAATTTATTATCTTATCTCCAGCAAATATAGCAGTTTGAGAGGCAAACTACGGCACAGGTGCAAGGTACGCCAAATTAACGACCTTTTTAAGGAATGATGAAGTTGGTAAGTTAGGGCGAATCCAAACGAACCAAAAGTAACAGGATCTCTGATGCTTTGTTGGAGGTGAGTGATATATGTATTGTACACTTGTTTCTGAAGCACATAATATACTAGAAGAAGAACCAAGAAGTGCCCCGATTTACGGACATTTTCTAATTACGACGTCAATTTTATAATTACGACATCAATGTTCTAATTACGACGTCAATGTTCTAATTGCGACATCAATGTTCTAATTACGACGTCAATGATCTAATTGCGACATCAATGTTCTAATTACGACATTAATGTTCTAATTACGACATCAATTTTCTTGCTACGACACCAATTTTCTAATTACGACACGTCTAAGACCTAAAGCGACTTATCTCCGAGATATTCTCCCACTGTGCCCAGTGAACTTTGCCGGAATCAAATTTGGTAGCACTCAGTGAGGAATGTGCAATTACAGCATATCAGTGCAAAAAATGCGGCCAGCGCGTGCATGATATAACAAAACAGACAATTATTCTGTAAGCATGTGGCAACACACTGAGTGCGCTTTCAGCGTCCATTAAGCTGAAGTTTGTATCCACCATTACCAAACAAAATAACTCCGCACTGCCACAAGTGGTGCTAATAAAGAAGATAAACTGCAGACAAATAAATTACCCACACACAAATCAGAAACATTAAAACAAATACAAATCAGGTAAAAGGATATGCTACGACAAGTTTCCCTTGACATTCCCGCTTGTCAATTATCGGTTAATGAAACTGGCTCTTGAATAGTTTTCAACAGAGGCATGGCGGCCATTTCGTTCAAATTATTATAACCGTGCACCTCGCCTGCAGCGCCAAATGAGACAAACAATGTTCCAGTTGGCCTAACAAACATACACGCACTTTTTGTGCGTCAAATAAAGACATGCGCACAAACACAGGCAGACATTTATTATGTCTGTATGAGTTGGTTTTGATGAGAAGATTTTCTTGAGTTAAGAACAAGAAACTTGCTCCAGAATAGCTACCAGTGATGGACTCTTTAACTCTTTCAGTACGGAAGGTTGTTATCAACGGAAGAGATTTCAGAGACAATATTTTCCATCGTTTTAAATATCGATGTACATGTCTATATGAATCTCTCTAACTGGTTGGTCTCGAGGCAAGACGCCGGCTTCGAGAGAGAGAGAGAGAGGTTGTGGGTTCAAATCCCGGCCACACCTGTTGGAATTTTTATTTATGATGTCTCTCTGCGGCAACCATCCCTGGTCTCAGCAGCGAGGCCTGGCTTGAAACGGCAATTACACATCGACGGACAAAAAATATGTATACCTCCGAAGTCGGAGTTATCTGCCTGTGCGGCGAGGGACCCCTGTGCACACGGCTGACAGGGAAAAATAGATTAACACGCAAAATGCAGTTCCTAGTCTCTAAGGACTTCGTCAGAGGTAAAAGCTGGCGAATGAAAAAAAAAATGTATCTAACACATAACATATTATATGTGATTTTTTTAAAAGAAAATTTAACAAGGAATTCGATTTCATCTATATCAAGATGATACAAGATATGTAAAAAGAATACCGCTTGATGACGGTTTACACTAATCAAACTGAGAGTGACGTACTCTATAGCTAAACTTACGTGACCGAAATCAACATGACGTACAGTGTGTCGAAACGTACGGAGTTAAAGATGCAGTGAAGTTTTTGTGTTCAAAGTAAAATCCTTGCGCACAGATCAAATGATCTTTCACTGGCACAGATACATGAGCCAAGACGTCAGCTTTAGCGAGCAGCGGTAAATCATAAACAAAGACAAAATAACACCTGGTCCCATTTCTGTCTTACTGTTTGTTGCTCCAACAAATAAGCACTAACACACACACATAGAGGCGCGCATACATGTGCCATCGAGAGCGCGCGAACACACACATACACACATGGATGGGAAAGACGCAAAGAAACTATCAGTGTTAGGCACGGCAGCTCACCAGGTCTGCAACGCAACTGCACATATAAACAATTGTATACAATGGTCAAGAGAAATTGTAGGGAAAACTATCAATGGAGATGTGTTTTCATATGTAAATAATTAATAAAGATAAAAGGTAGATTAAAAACTAAAAAAATAGATTTTTGGAAATCATCTTTCTGGCACGGTAGTAGAAGGGACACAGTTGGAGTACACAAAATAAGAAAATAGGACTTATATAATCAATAAACTTGGCTTTCTACTTCATCTATCACAGCAGGAACAACCGCTGAAGAACACAAAGAATCCAGGACTTCAAGAAGGACCTTCGACGTTGAACACAACAGGAACAACTGCTGAAGAACACAAAGAAGCTAAGATTTCTAGGACCTTCGACTTTGATCACAAGAGGAACAACTGCTGAAGAACACAAAGAAGCCAAGATTTCTAGGACCTTCGACTTTGAATACAATAGGAACCGCTGAAGAACACAAAGAATCCAGGACTTCAAGAAGGACCTTCGACTTTGAACACAACAGGAACAACTGCTAAAGAACACAAAGAAGCCAAGATTTCTAGAAGGACCTTCGACTTTGATCACAAGAGGAACAACTGCTGAAGAACACAAAGAAGCCAAGATTTCTAGAAGGACCTTCGACTTTGATCACAAGAGGAACAACTGCTGAAGAACACAAAGAAGCCAAGATTTCTAGGACCTTCGACTTTGATCACAAGAGGAACAACCGCTGAAGAACACAAAAAAGCCAAGATTTCTAGAAGGACCTTCGACTTTGATCACAACAGGAACAACTGCTGAAGAACACAAAGAAGCCAAGATTTCTAGAAGGACCTTCGACTTTGATCACAAGAGGAACAACTGCTGAAGAACACAAAGAAGCCAAGATTTCTAGGACCTTCGACTTTGATCACAAGAGGAACAACTGCTGAAGAACACAAAGAAGCCAAGATTTCTAGAAGGACCTTCGACTTTGATCACAAGAGGAACAACTGCTGAAGAACACAAAGAAGCCAAGATTTTTAGAAGGACATTCGACTTTGATCACAAGAGGAACAACTGCTGAAAAACACAAAGAAGCAAAGATTTCTAGAAGGACCTTCGACTTTGAACACAACAGGAACAACTGCTGAAGAACACAAAGAAGCAAATATTTCTAGAAGGACCTTCGACTTTGAACACAACAGGAACAACTGCTGAAGAACACAAAGAAGCCAAGATTTCTAGAAGGACCTTCGATTTTGATCACAAGAGAAACATTTTCCGGAGAACTCATTTTCTAAAAGCAATAAGCGGCCTTGTTCCGATTAGCAGGAAACACTTTGTAAATACTTATTGTGATGTTTCAAGCTGCAGGATTTACTGCGGTGGAGACTTGAGCGTTTCTGGACAGCTCGATATAAGATGAGGATAATGAAACGACTAGTGACTAACTTTGTATACGGCTCTACAAGCAGAGATAAAAATAGTCACCAGAAGTGTCCTTCGTCGAGCTTTTAGCTTCATGGTGCTCTACGTGGAGCCATTTTCGGTCATGCCTCGCAGGCGTCACTCCACTCTGAGCAGTATATTGTAATAATGTAATGAAATTATTGATGGTTTGTTTACAACCTATTTAATGAAATTATTGATGGTTTGTTTACAACCTATTTAATGAAATTATTGATGGTTTGTTTACAACCTATTTAATAAAATTATTGATGGTTTGTTTACAACCTATTTAATGAAATTATTGATGGTTTGTTTACAACCTATTTAATGAAATTATTGATGGTTTGTTTACAACCTATTTAATAAAATTATTGATGGTTTGTTTACAACCTATTTAATGAAATTATTGATGGTTTGTTTACAACCTATTTAATGAAATTATTGATGGTTTGTTTACAACCTACTTAAAAAAATTATTGATGGTTTGTTTACAACCTATTTAATGAAATTATTGATGGTTTGTTTACAACATACTTAATGAAGTTATTGATGGTTTGTTTACAACCTATTTAATGAAATAAGTGATGGTTTGTTTACAACTTTGTTATTGATGGTTTGAAATTATTGATGGTTTGTTTACAACCTATTTAATGAAATTATTGATGGTTTGTTTACAACCTATTTAATGAAATTATTGATGGTTTGTTTACAACCTTGTTATGAAATTATTGATGAAATTATTGATGGTTTGTTTACAACCTTGTTAATGAAATTATTGATGGTTTGTTTACAACCTACGTAATGGAATTATTGATGGTTTGTTTACAACCTACTTAATGAAATTATTGATGGTTTGTTTACAACCTATTTAATGAAATTATTGATGGTTTGTTTACAACCTATTTAATGAAATTATTGATGTTTTGTTCACAACCTATTTAATTAAATTATATTGATGGTTTGTTTACAACCTATTTAATGAAATTATTGATGGTTTGTTTACAACCTACTTAATGAAATTATTGATGGTTTGTTTACAACCTATTTAATGGAATTATCGATGGTTTGATTGGCCACTGAGTACGGGTTCGATCCCACTTCGGACTATATATTGTTCTTCGTTTTTTTCTATTGTTGTTTGTCTGTCAATTTTTCCGAGTGCTAACACATACTTCTTTGTTCTATTATTCCCTATTATCGCCTCGGAAGTTCCCCATATAATAATATTTATGTATTATTATTTGTACCTAGACTATTATGAACACAAAGTCGAGTTCAATCCAGATCGAGGGCTTTCTGGTTCACCCTACCTTAAAATGGGTATCAGATTTTTCTTGGAAAGAAAAACGGCACTGGAGTAATCCCAATCATATTGCAAATCATAAATAACGTGCCGAAGATCAATTTAAAATTGTGGGCATTAAAAGCATATTCATTAAGCTGCAGTGATGGTGGCGTGACTGAGCCCTTTCTTCTATGTATTTTAAACAAAATGCGGACACCCACTTATCGTTTAAGACGAGAAGCCCTGCGTTTGAAGACCGGAACACAGGTTAGCTAGTAACTTGTGCCAGGAAGGCAAACGTCATTTAATTGGTTAATGCCCGTTAGTGAGGCGCTACGTTAACAAAGTGCAGGGTTCCAACTGAGGAGCCAAGTATTTTAATGAAGAGAAGATTGCTTTAATGAGCGTTTAGTGTCTCCCTGGACGTGTGTGTGAGTGTGCGTTTGTTGATGCACAGGTAGTTGTAACGACTTCAAGCTGCATAGACTCTACACGCACGCGTCATTGAGCTCTGTTCTTCTCAGCGGGGACTGTTTCTTAACGCTGTTTTTTAGTTCAGCCGTGCAGTAGGATGATTTTTTTTTTTTTAATCACAAAAATATCGCAACATAAACCAGGACTGTGATCTGTGATTGAAGATAGTATGTTTGGTTATGAAAATGCTGAATCTTTCTTTTGCGATAAGAGGCGAGAGGATGAGAGATGCTTATTTAATGAAGGAGAGAGGATAGAGAAGACGAGCGAGAGATGAGACATAGCGATAAGAGAGAGCGATAAATAAGAGATAGAACGATAAGAGCTAAAGAGAGAGAGAAGAGAGAGGCGATACGAATGAAAGCAAGAGAGAGAGAGAGAGAGAGAGAGAGAGCAGAAAGAGAAAGGATAGCGCGATAAGAGTGAGGGCAAGAGAGAGAAGAGACCAGGCGATAAGAATGAAAGCAGAAGATACGGAGGGTGGGGGGTAGAGAAAGATTGAGAGGGGGAGAGAGAGAGATAGAGAGAGAGAGAGAGTGAGGGCAAGAGAGAGAGAGAGAGAGACAGACAGCGAAATGTTGTGAGCGTTATGTCAAATTTAATTGAACCAATTTCTAAATATCTAGACGGCCAGTTAACAAATCCATGTTACAGCCATAGAATAAAAAGAGAGCAGGCGATGTTTTTAAACGTAGTTGTGTTGTTTTAAATTCAAAACTTGCGCACAATCTCACTTTCTCTTTCTGTCTCTCTCAAACGTATACATACATCCACACTTGCATAACGTATATAAAGTACGTTACATTCATAACACACATAATCAATCGCAAACACCTACACACATACATACTAGCATATATTACACTCAAACATATTAGCATACTACAAGCTAGCATCACACTCATTCACTCGCATACACACTGACACACACATACGTTCATTGAAAGAAAGAAAGAAAGAAAGAAAGAAAGAAAGAAAGAACGAAAGAAAGAAAGAAAGAACGAAAGAAAGAAAGAAAGAAAGAAAGAAAGAAAGAAAGAAAGAAAGAAAGAAAGAAAGAAAGAAAGAAAGAAAGAAAGAAAGAAAGAAAGAAAGAAAGAAAGAAAGAAAGAAAGAAAGAAAGAAAGAAAGAAAGAAAGAAAGAGGGAGGGAGGGAGAGAGAATGTATTGAGGAAATCAGCTTCTATACTGTATTTTACAGTTGATACATGTGTTATTATTCACTATTACTTTAGTATGGCAGATAATGATGATGATTACTCTACAAGAAACAATCATGGCCATTATGCAACATAAAGATAACGGGACAAATCTGAAACAAATGCAGAGCGTCAAATACTTGGGCACAATAAAAATATCACATAGAAGATGACCGGCAGAAATAACATGCAGACTATCACAAGCCAAAGTAGCATTTCAGAAAATGAAAAACATTGTACAATAATAAATATATGTCGATAGAAGTGAGATAGATAGTTCATTGGTGTTATGTAGAGCGAATTACGACCTACGGATGCGAATCATGGACAGCGAGCAAACAACTGAAAAGACGATTATAGGACACAGAGATGGGATTTCTCAGAAGAATTTTGAGAGTTTCCTAGACAGTTAAAAAGAATAACAAGAAAATTATCAAAGTGGCAACACACAAACGAAGCTCTTAAAAACATGAGAAAGTAACAATCTATATTTTTCGGACGCATCATGAGAAGTTGGAATACTTGGTTATTGAGTTATGTGCGGATCATCATCATTGCACTCCGAACATGCCCACAGGTGCTCAGATCCCCTCCTCAGCAAGTCCCGCAGTGTCCAGAGACTGACGACTCCAGTTCTGTGTTGGTTGATGTCTTCTATACACCCAATAAGTTTCTCGTTTCTGGCTGTACCCATCTTAACTCCCATCTCCTTCATCCGAAGGAGTGACGTGGACTCATGGTTGTCGAAGTCCTGTGCCCTTGCAACATCTCGAAGGGCATCGATGACGTCCGCCCGATCCATTGGTTGACCGTCTTCAAAGACAGCGCAGCTAGCCATCCAATCCGCTCATTCATTTCCCCGTACTCCCGCATGTCCAGGGACTTAGACAAAGGTGACCCTACGTATTTTTGACTTCTGCAATGACTCTACCCATTGTCTGCGTACAAAGCCCGCCTTCACTTTTTCTTATCATGCTCATCGAATCACGTAGTTAGTATGCAGACGTGGGTGCAGCCTTGCGACTCTAACCAGATGAATGCCCTGGTCTCCGCCATCGCCTCCATCGTCATGCTACTTGTGGTCATAACGTACGCACCACTGTCCTCTTTGACTATTCTGCGTACCGAGCGTGCTGTAAATGCCCACACATTCATTGAGTGTCGTACACTTGGTTACAACTGGCAAAATAGAGGGAATGAAAGATCGCGGACGACGAAGAGAGAAGATACTGGACATGTTGGTGTCGTGGCACGGGAAACAGTCAACAATAGAATTGATACGTTACACTGTGGATGTAAAACTGTAGGAGGACAATATCGTCAACGCCAACCGGTAAGGCACAAGATGATGATACCAATTTGGATGTCGTAAGAGGTGACTAAGGAGGTTCGGAACTGTCGTCTGTGAAGTTGAGTAGGACGTGCACACATCGACCTTGTCACAGGAGTTTACCAATGCATTGTGGGACATGCTGTGACAAGTGGTGGAGCTAATATGGGATATATTCCTGACTACAATAAAATAGGTGCCATGGATATAATAGAATAGATGATGATTACTGTATTACAACTATTATATATAGTTATATTGTATTGCAACTATTATATATAGGTATATTATATTTTTTAAATTGAAAAATGTGTGTGTATGTGTGTATATATGTGTGTGTACGTGTGTGTAAAACTGTGTACAAAAATCTAACAATGTTAATTTCCGAGTGTAAACATAATTAACGTATAATCAAATGGGGAACTCACGTTAGAGTAGCAAACATGTTTTAACTAAATGAACGTAAATTTCAAACACTTGTATCTGTACATTATTTTAAACAACATTAATGTTATTAATTACTTGTGTGGGTTTAAAACTTGTTGCGTTTTGCTTATATATATATATATATATATATATATATATATATATATATATATAGAGAGAGAGAGAGAGAGAGAGAGTAGCAGCAGAAAGAAGGCTATCAAATAATTTAACTGAATTCAGATTATATACATAGAAAATGCACCTGGAAATTATAGATAGAAGTTGAGCACAGCTTTTAATTTCCATGTAAAAACTGACATATTAGTTATCATGCGGAAATTTAGCAGCCGCATTTATGGATGAAGATGTCCTTGACCTAGAGCACTGAACTCAATTTTAAAATTGATATTTTAGTGAAATGGTTTCAATCTGTGACATTAAATACACAACTTAACATTTGTAGCTAAAGTCGGTATTTATTTATGCTTGTCACGAAAATATCAGTTTTCCAAATCTGAGTTGGTTTTTTTTTTTAGTTTTAGCATTTTTTTCTACCTTTTGTGTGTGTGTGTGTGTGTGTGTCGGGGGAGGGGGGGGGTTGTAAATGAGGAAGGAAAGAAGGAGGAGAAGAAGAACTAAAGTAGCAATGACAAACTGCTGTGTGCATCAATCAGCAGAAGAGAAACAACATTTTTAAATACACTGGTATCAGAAGTGAAAGATATCAAATATTTAATTAAATCGATAAGTAGAATTGATGTTAAAATAGAGAACAGATATGTTGTAAATGTTGTGTATTGGATTTAACACAGATTAAAAGTTAAAAAAGAAATATTCGGTTTAATGATATGACTTATATTAATATATTTGGTGTTCTAAATCTGAAAAAAAAAACACTGATTAGCTCTTTCCCTTAAAACTATACATTCCAGAACAGTATAATATAAAATACAATCTCAATAAAACAACATGATAACTTTGCACTCACTCCTAATCTCACTAATAAGCTTTAATCATAATAATAATAATAATAATAGTTATAAACATACTGAAATAATAATTTTAACAAAAACAATACTAAAGTAATAATAATATTAACAATAATAATAATATAACAAACAAATATGTTACTCTGTTTCCAATCTATTTAGTAAATTCTCTAGAAAAATGTGATATCGGTTATTTGATAAGAATTATTTCACATTTAAAATACGAGTATACATAAACATTCAATCTCTAGATTATTTTATCTGGGGGAAAAAAACCGAAAGAAACAAAAATGAAAAGGCTAGTTTCTATAAGTGTTCAGGCCAGAAGCTGTGTAAGAACAATGCCATTTAGACGGAGCTAATGGGACAGATATACACATTTATTTAACTCTCTCTGTACGTTTCGCCGCACTGTGCGTCACTCTCAATTTGATTAGTGTAAACTGTCATCAAACCATATTCTTTTTGTATGTCTTGTATCATCTTGGCTTTGATGAAATGTTATTCCTTGTTTAATTATCTAAAAATTCATATATTATTATATGTTAAGTGTTAGATAATATATATATTAATATTTTAAAAAAACATGAACGATGTTGTCTATGAAATCTCTACCGCTAAATTGCTAAAAAAAAAAACTTCCGTGTTGAAAGAATTAATAAATTGTGGCATGAATTGACAAACGATTCTGTGTTATGCATCTACGTGAACATGACACATATGGAGACAAGACAGACGCAAATCTGTATAGCTGGAACATCCAGTACTGCGGGATCACTTCCCATACATTTTGAGAATCGCGTACAGGACACATATGGAGACAAGACAGACCCAAACCTGTACAGCTGCTACTTCCACCACTGCGGGGATCACTTCCCGTACATTTTAAAAATCGTATCTGGTTTCTTAAAAAACAATGGCCGCGACAAACATGCTCAGAATAAACAAACACTCCCAGCGTTGAATGGATAAATGAAATAACAATTGCACTTAATTTATTTGACAAACAGAAAGTGTCATGTATTGAAAGGCAATAACAACAATTTGAAAAAAGGGCATCAATGACTTTATAATCAGTCTGTATATATTACACAGGCATGTGTCGATGACGCTTACCTGTAGCATCGGTAAGGTGACATGGTACAGACAAATCAAAAGTAAAATACTGAAGGTTCCAGATTGCTTGTTCAATGGATTACGAATGGAAAAGGTACTAGGCGTGGTTGAATAAACAAAAGCTTTTTACAACAAACACTTGACATTTGAGAGTTGAAAGAGAGATTAGTTAAAGAGATTAATTGATAAAACGTGTGCTTGGCAATCAAAGTGCTGAGGAAATCGACGAATTTGAACCTGAGAATGAATGAGACAGTAACACGAGAATAACAATGTGTAAGAGAGTAAAGAAGTAACACGGGACTATCAATGTGTAAGAGAATAGAGAAGTAACACGGGGATATCAATGTGTAAGAGAAAAAAAGATGGAATGCGAGAATAACAATGTGTAAGAGCGTAGAGAAGCAACACGGGACTATTAATGTGTAAGAGAATAAAGATGGAATGCGAGAAGAACGATGTGTTAGAGAGTAGAGAAGTAACAAGGGAATAAAGATGGAATGCGAGAAGAACGATGTGTTAGAGAGTAGAGAAGTAACAAGGGAATATCATTGTTTAAGAGAGTAGAGAAGTAACAGAGAATATGAACGTGTAAGAGAATAGAGAAGTAATAGAGAATATGAACGTGTAAGAGAATAGAGAAGTAACAGAGAATATGAACGTGTAAGAGAATAGAGAAGTAACAGAGAATATCAACGTGTAAGAGAATAGGGAAGTAACACGAGAGTATCAACGTGTAAGAGAATAGAGAAGTAACAGAGAATATCAACGTGTAACAGAACAGAGAAGTAACACGAGAATTTCAACGTATAAGAGAATAGAGGAGTACCACGAGAACATGCATGTATAAGAAAGTAAAGAAGTAACACGAAAATAGCAATGTGTAATAAAGATCAATGTGAACTCACCAATGAATGATCTAGACAGCTTATCTTTATTGTGCTTAATGCTACACCAAAATCTACATCTAGAAATTCAGTTACAAATTCAGCACATTTTACATGAGCAGAGAGAACAATGGGATAAGTGTGATCCATGATCTATTACTATATGTGAGCAATCAAGTTGGGGTCTTACGTGATATGAACTCTCGAGATTTGGAGATTGAACAGTTGGTAGTCTCCAAGTATGTGATGTGTGTATGTGATGAAGAAGAGGCCTTATTATATACTAAACCTCAGTATTTATTTAAATTGACCAAAGTTGTGTGCTTAGTACACTTCTGTACGGTTCTGAAACTTGGACTACCTATGCAGGGCAGGAGAAAAGCTTAAAAAAACTTCATGTGAGTTGACGTCGAAAGATTATGAATATCAAATGGCAGAACAAAGTAACCAACTCTAATGACTTACAACGAGCCAAAACTCCTATCCATCATGGCAACACCTAGGAGTCGGAGACTAAGTTGGTTTTATGTAAGAAGAATGATAAATTGTACTCCCAAACAAATATTGTATGGCGAACTTAGTAACAGAAAGAGACCAAATGGCAGGCCAGTGATGAGATGAAATACGTTTGTAAGGCTTCCTTGAGCTAATTCTCTATTAGTCAAAGAAATCGGGAGGATTTCGATGCAGATCGTAGTACGTGGAGAAGAAAAATAAAAAAAAACCGCACAGCAACAGTCGAGGCTGATACCAAATTCAGAAGACAAAAGGTGGATGAGAAAGGAAACGAGGTCAGGCGCCATGAATACATCTTGTTCATTTCGTGGTTGAATCTGGCTATCATTATGGGCAGGTTTAGCCACGAGAGAAGCTGTTCAGCAAAACATCATCCAGCATAAGACACTAAATTATTACCAAACTATTGACTGATCATGATTGCTTGCTATTAACCGACTGTCAAGATGCCGTAGGTCATGCAAACTATATTTGAAATTAGATGAACCCATGAAGTCGGTACTGTTCTACGTATTAATATCCGACATAATAAATTGGCAACCCTGACAGCGGATACAAACAGGCGTTAGACTTGATTTTAACGTCACGGCGGCGAGCAAGATAACAAGCTGTTGTTTGAATTTTCCCATGGACTCTAATGACTCTAAATGTCGACTGTGATTGTTTGGATTCTAAACTCCAGCTTTAAATTAACATTAATTTGATTCATTTTCGGCTTATTAACCTGCCAAACAGTGTACGAGTTAGGTGCATATTTACAGCTGATTAGACTGGCACTTTTGAACTTAAAATCAGGCTTTGTAACGTATTATTAAGCAATCAAATCATAATGCCTGACTACACAATGCTTTGTAATTATCACCGCCGCCATCGTTGACGTTCATACGTTAAAATTCAACGAGAGAGAGAGAGAGAGAGAGAGAGAGAGACAGAGAGAGAGAGAGACAGAGAGAGAGAGAGAGACAAAGAGAAGTTAAACATTAAAGACTTCAATTTTTTTTTAAATAGTTAAATGGACAAATAAGGGCTAGTTTTTGGAGCAGCCACAAATGGAAACCAGAATAAAAAGTAGGCAAGGGGAGAGAGAGAGAGAGAGAAAGAAAAGAGATTATGTTGTCGAAAATTGGAATAATGGTTAAGGTTGCGAGAGGGGGGTGGGGGGTTTATGTTGTCGAATATTGGAATAATGGTTAAGGTTGTGAGAGGGGGTGGGGGTTTATGTTGTCGAATATTGGAATAATGGTTAAGGTTGTGAGAGGGGGGTGGGGGGTTTATGTTGTCGAATATTGGAATAATGGTTAAGGTTGTGAGAGGGGGTGGGGGGTTTATGTTGTCGAATATTGGAATAATGGTTAAGGTTGTGAGAGGGGGGTGGGGGGTCTATGTTGTCAATTATTAGAAAAATGGTTAAGGTTGTGAGAGGGGAGTGTGGGGTTTATGTTGTCAATTATTAGAATAATGGTTAAGGTTGTGAGAGGGGGGTGGGGGGTTTATGTTGTCAATTATTAGAATAATGGTTAAGGTTGTGAGAGGGGGGTGGTGGGTTTATGTTGTCAATTATTAGAATAATGGTTAAGGTTGTGAGAGGGGGGTGGGGGTTTATGTTGACAATTATTAGAATAATGGTTACGGTTTGTGAGAGGGGGGGGGGGGGGGGTTTATGTTGTCAATTATTAGAATAATGGTTAAGGCTGTGAGAGGGGGGTGGGGGGGGTTATGTTGTCGAATATTGGAATAATGGTTAAGGTTGTGAGAGGGGTGGGGGGGTTTATGTTGTCAATTATTAGAATAATGGTTAAGGTTGTGAGAGGGAGGTGGGGGTTTACGTTGTCAATTATTGGAATAATGGTTAATGTTGTGAGAGGGGAGTGGGGGGTTTATATTGTCAATTGTTGGAATAATGGTTAATGTTGTGAGAGGGGAGTGGGGGGTTTATGTTGTAAATTATTGGAATAATGGTTAATGTTGTGAGAGGGGAGTGGGAGGGTTTATGTTGTCAATTATTGGAATAATGGTTAAGGTTGTGAGAGGTGAGTGGGGGTTTAAGTTGTCGAATATTGGAATAATGGTTAAGGTTGTGAGAGGGGAGTGGGGGGTTCATGTTGTCAATTATTGGAATAATGGTTAAGGTTGTGAGAGGGGAGTGGGTGGGGGGGGGTTATGTTGTTATATATTGGAATTATGGTTAATGTTGTGAGAGGGGGTGGGTGGTTTATGTTGTCAAATATTGGGATAATGGTTAAGGTTGTGAAAGGGGAGTGGGGGGTTTATGTTTTCAATTATTGGAATAATGGTTAATGTTGTGAGAGGGAAGTGGAGGATTTATGTTGTCAATTATTGGAATAATGGTTAATGTTGTGAGAGGGAAGTGGGGGATTTATGTTGCCAATTATTGGAATAATGGTTAAAAGTTGTGAGAGGGGAGTGGTGGGTTTATGTTGTCGAATATTGGAATAATGGTTAATGTTGTGAGAGGGGAGTGGGGGGTTTATGTTGTGGAATATTGGAATAATGGTTAAAAGTTGTGAGAGGGGAGTGGTGGGTTTGTGTTGTCGAATATTGGAATAATGGTTAAAAGTTGTGAGAGGGGAGTGGTGGGTTTATGTTATCGAATATTGGAATAATGGTTAAAAGGTGTGAGAGGGGAGTGGTGGGTTTATGTTGTCGAATATTGAAATTATGGTTAAAAGTTGTGAGAGGGGAGTGGTGGGTTTATGTTGTCGAATATTGGAATAATGGTTAAAAGTTGTGAGAGGGGAGTGGTGGGTTTATGTTGTCGAATATTGGAATTATGGTTAAAAGTTGTGAGAGGGGAGTGGTGTGTTTATGTTGTCGAATATTAGAATTATGGTTAAAAGTTGTGAAAGGCGAGTGGTGGGTTTATGTTGTCGATTATTGGAATAATGGTTAATGTTGTGAGAGGGGAGTGGTGGGTTTATGTTGTCGAATATTGGAATAATAAGCAAGGTTGTGAGAGGGAAATGATGTCGATTATTGCAATAATAGGCAAGGTTGTGAGAAAAAAAAGAGGGGGGGGGGCGCAGTGATTTGTAGTTGATTAATAGAATAATAGACAATTTGGGATATATTATTGCATCTGAAAAATATATTTAAAAACCACATCGAAAATAGAAAACAAGGTGATAATTTTTAGTGCAGGAGTATCATCATCGTGTTCCATACCGGTTGGCGTAGGCAAACATGTACTTCCACAATCTTCTATCTACAGCACATCGTATGAGTTTTATGGTTGACTGTTTTTCATGCAATGACACCAAGCTATCCAGCATTTTCTCTCTTTGTATTCCGCGATCTCTCGTTCCTTTTATTTTGCCAGTTGTAACCAATTATTCCAACTTTCCTCTTCTCATGATGTGCCCGAAAAAATGATTGATTGTTTGATAATTTTTAGTTCAGGTTTATAGAAATGTATAATTTCTGACCTGGAAGTAAACAAGACAGTTTTGTTTTAGTTTGGTTTGGTTTGTTTTAGTTTGGTTTGTTTTGGTTTAGTTTGGTTTGGTTTGTTTTGGTTTGGTTTATTTTAGTTTGTTTTGGTTTATTTTAGCTTGTTTTGGTTTATTTTAGTTTGTTTTGGTTTATTTTAGTTTGTTTTGGTTTATTTTAGTTTGTTTTGGTTTGTTTTAGGTCAGTTTACTTTGGTTTTTGGATATGGTTTTTTTAAATTAGTTTTGGTTTGGTTTTTGGTGTAGTTTAGTTTAGTTTAAAACTAGTTTAGTTTAGTTTTTAATTTAGTTTAGTTTTTAGTTAGTTTAGTTTAAAACTTGTTGAGTTTAGTTTAGTTTGAAGCTAGTTTGGACTTCCGTCTCCAAGATGATGGATCTAGTCCACGTCTTCTCGATCGCTGCAGAAAATGCACCCAAGCTCTGATCAATTTCGGATCTTTATCGCACTTTTCTGTGTTAAAGTCAAAATGATGATATGCTTTATACATCTGTGTCGCTAAAGCGAGGTCGTAGGCCGACAACAGTCCGTTTTTGACGAATCAAGTGATGTGAGTGAGACCTTCCACCGTCTAGACTTGATCTGCGCTTTACGTCACACTGGTGCTGTTCATGACCGTTGTTGAAATTCTTTGACGCAAGTTATTTCCATGTTACACATTAATGTAAACTACTTCGTCAGCCGCAGATTTGTCACTTTGGGGAATTTGCTTCGTGTTTTATTCGTCGTAGGCTGCTTACACTAGAGTAATCAGACAGAAATCTAAAGTGATCGAGATTATTTGTTCGGCGACATTGGTATGTGTTACGTCATCGTAATGGTTCCATAAACCGGCCGTGCGCAAATCTTACGGTTTGCGGTCTGATGTGCGACGGGGATATTTTGACGACTGACTGTGTGTCTATATGTTCGAAATTGGAGTCATCAACGATGGCCTAACATCATCAAGTGCTACGAGGATCATCATTTTCAAGAGGACGTGACTTACCGGTATATGGGGATAGGCGGCGGGAACAGTTGGAGGCTGTGCATGAAAAGTGTTCCTTGTTGCAGTTTCCTCATATTACAAGTTGCATGTCTGTGTTAGTCAGCTCTAGTGACTCGGGCAGATGGTGCTGGTAAACCTGGGAGGGCCGACCATCTAAGGGCAGAATCCCCCTACAGAAAAAATCATCTGCTGCCTTGCAGGAAGATTGGGGACAATCAAAGGCTAAGCAAAGCAAACCTGAACAAAATGTTGGCTGAAATCGGATGCACTGGGCCATTGGCGCAGAACACAGTGCAACGTTTTAACAGGTATTCAATCGGAGTGGATCTAACAGGCTTAAACAGACAGCTGTCTTCGTGCGAGAGTCTGGAGTTCTACTCTGATTGAGTCCTGATCGCAGAGAGAGAGAGAGAGAGAGAGAGAGAGAGAGAGAGAGAGAGAGAGAGAAACTAGTTTAGTTAATTATGATAAATAACTGTCGAGGTCGAAAGTTGTGGAGAGACATGATCACCTACGCCAGCAGGCATGGTACTTGATGATGATGACGATAATAATTACTACTAAACATTCTTGTATTGTGCAGAAAGAGAAGAAACTTTGAAACGCCTGAAAGGTGAATTTAAAGAAGATTGGGAAGAATTGGGTGGACAGAGAATAAAACAACCAATGAAAATTGAAAACAGCTGAAAGTGAAGAAAAAACTATTGAATTCAATTTGAACAAGACAAAAGGAAATTGTTAGGACACATAACGAGACACAATAACAACGTCACTTTGGAGGGGAAGACACAAGGTAAACGAAACAGATGTAGAAAAAAAGAGTAAAACCTAGTCTGAGTGATCTGCCTATCAACTGGGACATATATAGCAAAAGTAAAGTACCCCCGTCACGCCAAGTGGCGTGTAGGGAATATGGTGTTAGTGACCATAAATTTTACAGACCATCGGCACATGATTTTTGGGGCAATGTGGTCGGTATTACGCCCGTGCCGCTTTACTTTCCCAGAAAAAAAATCCGGTACCCATTAAAGCCTGGTTGAACTGGAAGTCGTCGGTTGAGATCGAACCCTACCCCTTGTCCTTTGTAGTCCAGTTCACTAACCACTGAACTCCCACATATATAGCCATTTCGGGCAGATATATATATTTTATGTGAACTCTATGATGGAAACCCTTGATGACACTTTCTATTTGGTACACTGGTGTCCGTAACAGCTAAGAGACAATGCTCGTGTTGTCACCACCAGCGCCATTTCATTATAAACTGTAAAATGTTACCTATCTTGAACTGACCAATGCTTTATTTGAACCTATTAAGATTGACCGTCTACCAGTGTAGGTAGATGATGGCATGAACATGCAATGCGCTCTTAGAAAATGTTAAAATAATTATCTACGAATCCTTGACGAATGTTGTGCAATGAAACAGGCGGAGCTCACACAATTCGGCGGATAACTGAACGGCTATCCTGGCAAACGATAACGCAACCGTTAGTTAACACGTACAAGAAACGGCTTTCGGCGGATAACTGAACGGCTATCCTGGCAAATGATAACACAACCGTTAGTTAACACGTAAACGGCTTGCAAAGTCTATCATTACAATAATGATTTCTGGTGGCCTATAGACAAAAACATTAGTTATACAGACGTTGCAGAAAGGATAAAATATGATAACATTAGTCTATGATAGAGACTAGAAGATGAAAATGAGGAATTAGCAGAGCGACTAGATACAGTGAGATGGTTATATAACAAACTCGTGATAGTTGTCTTTGATATAAGATAGAAAGAGAGGGGGAGTGAAAATGAGAGAAAGAGATAATAGATGGAGATTATATTTAATTCACTTGTTAAAAAAAGTGGGATGAAAGGTATTTGGAAGAAAAGGAAACGAAAACGATAAATGACAATAAGTAGAAACAGAAACATAAATGAAAGTAGGGTATACAAGACAGTGGAAATAAAATCGAAGGTAGGATAAAACTAAAGTATTGTGCAAAGACCTCCAGATACGATAAACACAAGTTTAAATATAGACAGACAGGCTCGAAGTTGGGAGATGAAAACTGAAGAAAGGCACTTGTAAGATTTATAAAGTGAGATAAATAATGTTAGACCATCGAGGATAAATGTTGAAGGTTGTGATCGACAGCACGAATGAGAACGGCCGGAGCGAGCACGCGCTGACTGACACGACCTTATGGTTGCACTCTATGAGCTGTTGCACACAGCAGTGAACTCGTTAAATAGCTCACACCTCTAGATACTATCGGGGCACGGGTTAGAGGAAACTGTTTTGAAACTACCTGTTGAGTGCTTGCTCTCTGGTGCCAAGATCGAGGCTGAACAGCAAAGCGTGGCTGTGTATTACAATGAAAAGAACTCCCCCCCCCCCCCCAAACGACATCCATTGTATGTGCACTCGTGCCTGAGATATGTGTTGATGGACATAAGGTAAACTTGAGCTATGGTAATGACACTAATCTAAATCTAAGATTGGGAAAATGATATGTGTCGTCGTAATGAAAGAGTGTTAACATCGAAGACCTTAACAGAAATAGCATGCCAGCTCCAAGAGCCGGCTTCAGAAAGGACGAGGTACATTTAATCGATGGGGGGGGGGGGGGCGCAAAAACACACATGTTGTTTAACCTTGATAAAATACTAATATACTTATTCATAGTATGGGGCAATCGATTCGCTTAAACAGAATGCGGACTTCATGAGAGAGCCTGGAATCCTAGTCTGATTGAGTCTTGATCGGAGAGAGAGAGAGAGAGAGAGAGAGAGATATTCATAATACCCTCGCGTTTCATGGATTTGGAGAAAGAGAGATACAGTTTTTTTTATTATATATATATATAATCAATGCGTGATTTCTATATCATTATCAATCTATCTATCTGACTTTTGATCTTCTTCGAGCCCTGAAGCCAGAATGTCGGCTGTTGTGGGCGGGTAAAGGTAGAATGATCACTAGGCTTCATTCTCATGTTATTTTGAGCTCTTCTTAGTCTTTGATGGAGCGGGTGTTTACAGCAAAGTTACTCATCTCATCACTTCACATTCTGTCTGTCTGGAGTAGCACTTTTCCTCTAGAACCTCACACTGTAATCTTTCTTTCTTATGTCTGAGATAAGGCATGTTTGGCTTTGATAACAGATAGATAGCAGGAGCACATGATCTATCATTGGCTGCCATTTGCAGCTCTAACGCTATTATATTCTAAAGCGATTATAAAACTGATGAATTTTATGTGCCAAAAATTATTATTCTTTTAAATTCAATAGCATTGAACAAATATAACTTTATATATATATATTTTTTAAATTATTTTGTAACTTATTAATCTTGACATCACAGGGCGTCCAACAAGTTCACGCGGCTTTTTTTTTTTCTTCAAAAAGAGAAACATGTGCTTTGAGGATGGTTTCACGAGCTGGTTCTTTGTTCACACAAACTTATTTTATTCTATATGCAGTGTGTTCAAAACGAGACGCAACCATACGGAGAATCGCAGGTAACGCAACCATATGCAGAATCGAATGGGACGCAAACCTATCGTAGAATCGCATGGGAGGCAACCCTATGGAGAATATTAAATAGGAAGGAAGGCTTCTCTTTAGAGGAGCTACTAGTAATTGTTTACTTATAGTGTTGCACGATGTTTTTGAATAGCGTGTACTTCCAACGCTGGAAACTAAACGAATGAGAACAGCCAGGTTTGGGGGGAAGAACACGCGCTGACTGGCATGACCTTACGGCTGCACTTCATTAGCTGAAGCACACGGCAGTGAACTCGGAATTAGCTCACACCTCTAGATACTATCAGGGCTCGGATTAAAGGAAACTGTTTAAACCTACCTGCTGAGTGCTTGCTCTCTGGAGACAAGATCGAGACTGAGCAGAACAGCGTGCCTGTGTATTACGATGAAAGGGAAAATCTACACCGATAGCCCCGGGCATTCAAAGCCGTCAATGACGACAACTTTATCATCGTTATCAGTTTACCAGGATTAGATTGGCAGAAGGGGATAATACATGCCATGAAGTTTCTCCCAATACTGTAGGATATGTTGATCACCTCGACATAGGACCACTGATTTCACAAAAAGGCGACAATGTGTTGTTGTATGTTGTTATTGTTGTTGTGTGTTGTTGTTGTGTGTTGTTGTTGTTGTGTTCGCCAGCTTTCATTTCTGACGAAATCCCTAGAGACTAGGAACTTAATTTTGCGTGTTAATCCATTTTACCCTGGCAGCCATGTGCACAGGGGTCCCTCGCTGCAAAGTCAAATAACTCCCACTTCGGAGGTACTCATTTTTTTTTCCGTCGATGAGTGACTGACGTTTCAAGCCGGGCCTCGCTGCTGAGACCAGGGGTGGTTGCCGTAGAGAAAAATCATAAATAAAAACCCCAAACTGGTGTAGTCGATATTTGAACCCACAACCTCTCTGTCCCGAGGCCGGCGTCTTGCCTCGAGACCATCAAGTCCCCCATGGATCGGGAATATGAGGAAACTGCAACAAGGAACACTTTTCATGCATAGCCTACAATGGTTCCCGCCGCCTATCCACTATATACCCCGAAGCCCACGTTCTCCCGAAAATGATGACCGTCATACTTCTTTAAAAATGTATAGCGCTTGATGATGTCAGGCCATCGTTGTTGACTCGGATTCCGAACATACAAACACACAGTTAGTCGCAGTTCATCCCCATCGCACATCTAACAACAGACCGTAAGATTAGCGTAAGGCCGGTCTAGGGATTTACGATGGGCCATGGACGATAAATATACTCGTTTCCATGAAAACTCACTTAATAAGATCAGTAGGTCAATTCGAGTTTTTATTCAGCTCTGTATATAACCATCACGTTCACAATTATCACCGACAAAAACATTATCCATATCATCAACACAGCAATTATAATTTACCATTCTTATATTATCACCATCATTCGCATCATTATCGTCATCATTACCATCATCATCTACAGCACCATCACTACTATCATCATCACCAACACCATCAACACTACCAATATGATTACAATGATCATCACTACCATGACCACGACCATCGCCACATATATCACTATCATCGCTAACATCACCATCCAATCATCAACACCATCATCACTTCCATCATCACTATCACCATCAGCACTATCATTATCACTACCATCATAACTACCATCACTGCTATCATCACAACAATCACATCCTCCACCACAATCTCTACCATCAACACCACCACCATCACTTTCGTCAACACCAACACCACCACAACCTTAGCCACCAACATCACTACAATCAACACCATCACCACAACATTCATCACAACCATCAACACCACCATCATCACCACAACTTTCGCCACCAACATCACTACCATCAACACCACCACCATCACTTTCGTCAACACCAACACCACCACAACCTTAGCCACCAACATCACTACAATCAACACATCACCACAACCTTCGCCACCAACATCAACACCACCAACAACACCACAAACTTCGCCACCAACATCACTACCATCAACACCACCACCATCAAGATCATTACCATCAACATCACCACCATCATCATAACCTTCGCCACCAACATCACCAATATCACCACAACCTTCACCACCAACATCACTACCGTCAACACCACCACCATCAAGATCATTACCATCAACATCACCACCATCATCATAACCTTCGCCACCAACATCACCAATATCACCACAACCTTCACCACCAACATCACTACCGTCAACACCACCACCACAACCTTCGCCACCAGCATCATAACGTTCGCCACCAATATCACTACCATCAACATCACCACCATCATCATAACCTTCGCCACCAACATCACTACCATCAACATCATCAATATCACCACAAACTTCACCACCAACATCACTACCATCAACACCACCACCACAACCTTCGCCACCAGCATCATAACGTTCGCCACCAATATCACTACCATCAACATCACCACCACTATCACCACAACCTTCGCCACCAATATCACTACCATCAACATCACCACCACTATCACCACAACCTTCGCCACCAATATCACTACCATCAACATCACCACCACTATCACCACAACCTTCGCCACCAATATCACTACCATCAACATCACCACCACTGTCACCACAACCTTCGCCACCAATATCACTACCATCAACTTCACCACCACCACCATCACCACAACCTTCGGCACCAGCATCATAACGTTCGCCACCAATATCACTACCATCAACATCACCACCACTATCACCACAACCTTCGCAACCAATATCACTACCATCAACATCACCACCACTATCACCACAACCTTCGCCACCAATATCACTACCATCAACATCACCACCATCAATACCACCACCATCACCACAACCTTTGCCACCATCATCACTACCATCAACATCACCACCATCAACACCACCACCATAACCTTCGCCACCATCATCACTACCATCAATATCACTGCTATCATCATCACCCCACTATCATCACTACCACCAGCAACACCACCACCATCACCACAACCTTCGCCACCAACATCACTATAATCAATATCACCGCTACCATCATCATCACTACCATTATCACAGTCATCATCATCATGTACCATGCAGTGCAAGCTGATGAAGATGATCAGGTTTTTATATTTCTGCACCGTTCTCAGTTCCTCTGTTAACCTACTACTAAACCTCTTTCTTAAACTGTCTTGTATCGTATCTCTCCAATATGGTAAATCATATGGAAATATGCATACAGGTGTATAAAACATTGTGAATAGTGAATATGTGTATGTGAAATGGTTAGTAAGTACACATGGTCAGTGATAGGAAAAGAAATTGTTTGGAACAAAGTGGACAGAGAAGTAAAATAAGCAAAAGTATTTCCAGAACAGAAAATCACACTCGTTTATATGTATTTATCTGGGCGGGGGGAGGGGGAAGAGAATAAGAGAACTTACACACAATAAAAGATGTAAGAATGACAACTTCAGCGATTATGTGAGAGTATCAATATTTGAAGAGTTCGAGATGTAATACTTACATTTTTCAGCACCCATATCCCAAACGCCATGATGCAGGCAATAAAACAGAGGAAGGCTAAGGCCATCAGCGCGGTCAAGGTCATGACCAACTGCATGAGGTCGTCCGCCATTTTGCCAGACTTGCCTAGAGCCTGAAGTTGTGCTCCAGGAGTTAAGCTCGGACTTAGTGACCCCTCCCACAAGGTAAAGGCCAGAAATCCGAAAAGGATGACAGAATCAAACTGGATCATAGTAAAGGTTCACATTGCTTGTGCTCATCCTGTAGTCGAAGGTGGATGTCTCCTACAAACTGTCTACAGCAATCACCATACTCCTGAACGAAATCTCCACGGCAAACACATAACAGCGCCATGCCACACTAGCTACCTTCTCCTTGTTCTTAGATCAGCTAAAGAACAGATGTGATGGAATGATGATACTCGAAATAAAAACTATTTGGCCAGATCAGAAGCTTCAAGTTCTGGAACTCATTTATTTCAGTTCAGGCGAGTTTTCATAAAGCGACCTTTGTGAGTCGTAAACAAGAGTTTTAACCCAAACAACGTACTAGCTAATCGGCTGAATTTTGTTCAAAAACACACAGCTTCAATTAAAACAAAAAAAAAAAACAGTGACATATTCGGGTAACCTCATTATGCAACTATCACAATAAAATATTGAATATGTGCTTCGGTCACCAAGTACCGGTAGGGGAGGGAGAGTAAGCGCCAAAACAAAATTAGAAAGTGAGAGAGAACGAGACTACCACTTTGGCCTTTATCTTAAACGTCGAGTGAGAGAGCAGTTATAAATATGGACTCAAGTATTTTTATTTTTTTAATTATCACATGCCGTCTGGTTCGGTTGCAGGGTCCAGGTCACCTATTTACGACCTTAAGTGTGAATATGAGACAGAAAACATCTAAAAACACACTGATTAAGTTTAAAGAGAGAATACGTCTATCATAAGAAAAACAGAACATTTTGGCTTTTGAACTAATGAGAACCAAGAATAGAACGTAAATAATGACCACCGATATGCATAACAAAGCATAATCTTCATTTAATGCCCTCATTACTTGGGGAAATATTATTAACTAGTGAGTTGACACAAAGAGGTAGACAATTCATGTGTTCATTTATATATAAACATTCAACCAGACCAGACTGTTTCTTTAAAATATAAACTTTGATTGGTTATAGTTTTGGTTAGTCGAAGGCTATCACTGCAAACGAATTAAAATCCATAATTGCTCAACCGCCCGTACCAGTAAAATCCTCCGAATTAAAACTCATCTCATTGAAGGACCCAAACAATGCAGCTGCAGTCCCCATCATAGCAGCTACAGCACACCCCAAAAGACATAAGGCCAAGCGGTACTGACAGTAAACGCAACTGAACAGTTTGATATTGAATTTTCGAATAAATAAATCATAATTCTATTTTTAACAACCCGATCTATTCTGCGACTTGTTTTAACTGAAGGACGTTAAGTGCGTCTAACAATATTTAGGACCAAATACTTTTACTTTGCTTATTCATGTGATATTTAATTGTAGGTCTTGAGAATTTTCTGTGTTTATGATCATAGTTTTAGTCATTTTGATATTCATATCTAGTCCATATTTTTTTATTGTTATATTTATCACATTAAGCAAGTCTCTATGTCAAGGCGACATCAAACCTCTATTTATCACTCTAAAAGATTGTCCACTAGAATCTGTTCAGAAATTTACATATCTTGGATCCACAGTTACGCAAACCATCTCTCTTGATGAAGAAATAAACTGTCAAATTGGTAAGGCAGCTTCGACCTTCGGCAAACTCACAGAAAGGGCCTGGGACAACATGAAACTAACACTGAAGACTAAACTCTTAATATATCAAACTTGTGTGCCTAGCACACCATTATATGGATCTGAAACCTGGACAACATACTCAAACCAGGAAAAAAGACTAAATGTCTTCCACATGCGATGTCTCCGCAAAATAATGCACATCAAATGGCAGGACAAAATAATGCACATCAAATGGCAGGACAAAATAATGCACATCAAATGGCAGGACAAAATAACCAACTTAACTGTCCTGCAACGTGCTAAGACCCCAACAATCATGTCGATGCTCAGATGTTTGAAGACTAAGATGGCTGGGGCATGTCCAGCGAATGGAAGAAAAGCGCATCCCTAGGCAAATACTATATGGTGAACTAATACACGGAAAAAGGCAAATCGGCAGACCTAAACTACGATATAGAGATATCTGTAAATCATCTCTGAATGACTTCTCTATATGTGAAAATGACTGGGAACATCTGGCAAGTAATCGCACATCATGGAGAGCAGGTATAAGGAACGGTATAACATCATTTGAGACTGTGCTAAGGCAAAACTTAGAAGAGAAAAGACTCATGAAAAAGGATGGAAAACCCTGTGGACCAGTGGGCCTGACTTGTTCATTCTGTGACCGCATGTGTTTGTCAAACATTGGTAGAATTAGCCACGAGAGAAGCTGCTCGACAAAAACGAAACCTCAAAAAAATACACAATAGCCTCCACTAGACCGTCTGACAAGACGAAAAGGGCCATATATTAAGCAATTGTTGTAGGTCTTTAAGATTTTCTGCAAGTTGAACAGTATCATCGGCATATCTTAGATTACTGGTTATCTTTCCATTAATGTTTAAGCCTGGCATATCTGAGATGTTTTTAAAGATTTTTTCAGTGTATGGCTTGAACAAGCTTGGTGATAGGATGCATCCCTGTATTACTCCTCTTTTTATATCACTGGGTGTAGAGTTCTCCTTGTTATATTTTATTATTGCTTGAAGCGACACTATCCAGAAATCTCCGAACATTTCTGGATAGGCAGCCGAGCACATATGGGTGGAAACTCGCGTGCTAAGATAGGCAGCGGAGCACATATGGGTGGAAACTCGCGTGCTAAGATAGGCAGCCGAGCACATATGGGTGGAAACTCGCGTGCTAAGATAGGCAGCCGAGCACATATGGGTGGAAACTCGCGTGCTAAGATAGGCAGCTGAGCACATATGGGTGGAAACTCGCGTGCTAAGATAGGCAGCTGAGCACATATGGGTGGAAACTCGCGTGCTAAGACGACGGTTCAAGTCTCGTACTTTACCTTTACACTCGATATATATGTGCTATGATTGTTGTGTGAAACTCAAGTTTAATGAAGTGAATTATCAACGAAATATACTGATAACAATTTCATGTTCATTTATATAATTGCAACAATTATCACTATGTGTCTTCTCTGCCGGCACGGACAACCAACAACTTCATCAACGCGATTCATTCTTGAATGTTTGAACGCTGTGCTTGCTCTTGATTACTCTGTCTAAGATCGTCAATATCTGCATTGCTCGTCATCTCTAGCCTTTTTCCCTTCGCATTATGTTTTCAAAATCTTTCTTTGCGAGCAATTATTTAAACTTTAGTGTCATGATCTCATCAGAGATGCAGTACAGTATTAAATGAGTTGATATTTAAGTTGGATCATGGACAACAGGACGACAAACAAGACAATCACTGGAGTCTATAGAAATGTAGTTTTACAGAAGAATGTTGAAAATACCATGGACAGCTGAGTTGAGTAAAGAAAACGTTTTGAAAGAGGCCAAAGCAAAAAGAGAGCTAATTTCCAATATTAGGAAGAAACAATCATCATTTGTTGGCCATTTAATGAGAAGAGAACAACTGGGATATATTGTAACAACTGGGAAAGTTGAGGGACGAAGAGACAAGAGGAAAGCAAAGAGAAAAAAATACCAGACAGCTTAAAAGAATGGCTTGGCAGAAGGTCAACAATAGAAATGATAAATAACTGTCGAGATCGAAAATTGTGGAGAGACATGATCACCTACGCCAGCGGCCCGATACTTGATGATGATTTAAGTTGGAATCTGGCCAGTCTTAAGAGACGACAACTTAGAGCCTGAAGGAAAGGTTATGTTACCACACCCAAAGCTATGGTGTTTCATTGGCTTACAGGTCAGCATTGAAATCTTTCGCGTGAAATTGCTCCAGGTATAAAAGCTTCTAGATATTAATATGTCACTCCATTCAAAATAACGCCTGTCTACGAAATTTATATTATAAATACTACCGGACATACACGTCGTGATAATATGTCAACAGATGCACTATCATCCGAAAATGATCACTCACAACTCTATGACTTCACAGCAGGTTACATGACCGTACATCCGTGTATCCGCACGACTGTTTTCAATTGAGCATGAACTCAAGCCCAATGTAAACTACAATCACTTTCTAGCAAATCCACGAAAAGAGACTCCAGCATCTGGCGCCGATTACTACCTGTCACGAGCGCTATCTCTCATTGCTTCTTCTCTCTTACGTCATAGCGTGAGCAATAACGGTAAGTGATGGAGGAAACCGAATTACCTAACGTACAACAGGCATGAGTCTCTCTCGCTGTTACACTCGTAAAAATACAAGTCTCAATTCGTGTACACGTTGTGAGCACGTTTTACTTCAAACCAACTGCAGCATGGTTGATCTCAGAAATAGCACAGACAAAAGTTAGCAACTCTTGCGCCATTAAAAACAACGGTCTTCTTATTAGCTCTAGGAGATGGGAAAGGCAAGAGTTGAGCTTAAGGTTGTCTAATTTTACAAATACAAAGCACATGAGCAGGAAGTAATTGGGCAAGTAAAAGACACCGCTATAGACAGAGAGAGAGAGAGAGAGAGAGAGAGGAGAAGGTGAGACAAAGAGAGAGAGAGAGAGAGAGAGAGAGAGGAGAAGGTGAGACAAAGAGAGAGAGAGAGAGAGAGAGAGAGAGAGAGAGAGAGAGGAGAAGGTGAGACAAAGAGAGAGAGAGAGAGAGAGAGAGAGAGAGAGACAGAGCGAAAGAAGAAAGAGAGCAAAAGTGAGTGAGGATTTTAAAAAAAAAACTACAGCTGATATTTTTGTTCTATGGAAAAGATAGTTCAGTTCTAGACTTTGAAATGGAACAGAATTTGTCAAAGAAGAAAATTTCGTGGCTCCTGTCCACATTTTTTTAAAAATACACCTTTCAACTTTCGTCTGACGTATTCAAAATCAGGTAACTTTACTAAACTTATACCGCTTCTTGCTCCCTTCACCAATTCAATGTTGGTTCTTATTCGAAAATACTTTGTCTTTTGGCGGGATAAGTAAATTGTGTTTGATTTTAAATTTACTCCGATTGATTAGTAGATATACAAATAGATCGACATGGGATATGACATGTGAAGATTTAAAAAAAAAAATAGGAAAACAGAAAAAAATGAGAACTTGACAAAGAAACTAATAGTAAATTGATTCAGTAATACAGAACAACAAGGTTGTGTATTTTATGTGTGCGCTAGCGAGGGTATGTATTATATCTTATGTTAGTATATGTACCCAAGTATGAAATTGTGTTTACATGTTATAGGCATACCCACCATAGGAAATGTTTCATAAATTATACGCCAAAACAAATACAAAAGCAATTGCTTTATTAGTATTATAGTAGTGTTGAATGAACAGTCGTTCTTTAATTGTTGACACACTTTTATGTAATTGTTTAGAGCAGGGTTGCCAATTTGGCTTTTTTTAGGCCAAATTCCACAAATCTGGCTTTTTTGGTTTTTGTTTGGCCTAAAGAAATTCTTTGGCTTTTTTGGGTTTTTTGGCTTATTCCTGGCTTTTTTTTCTAAACCAGTAGTAAAAAAAAAGTATAAACCACAATTTCAGTAAAAGTTCTTTAAAAATATAATTATTTTGCTCCAAAAATGCATCAAATCATCTGACTTTAATAAGAATTTGGCGCACTTTTGCAAATTACTTTCACTTTCAGAATCCATAGGTCTTAATTCTTAATGTTTCATTCTAGGAATATTCTTCAAAATAGTTCATTTTCAAAATTGAAACAAAACGAACGTGTCGTGACTAGTCGTGAGTCGTGAGTCGTCGTACAGGAGTGTGCCTAGGACGTGCGCTTAACAAGTCGACTAATTATTTACATTAGTCTACGCTGTGTTTGATAAAGATATTACTTGTGTTACTCATGGCTTCTTCATCAAAGAAATGGAAAGCATCTTATGATAGCAATCGTAAGTACAATAGTATTTGGGAAGAAACATACCCATGGCTCATGAAAGCTTCTGATGGATCAGAGGCAGCATATTGTAAACTCTGCCGGTGTACGATTGTACCAAAAAGAGGAAACATCTCAAATCATGAGAAATCATCTAAGCACATGATGAGAGTTCCATCAAATAGTCAGACACAACTTAGTGTCACTCAAAGTCCTAGACAAAATAACGATAAAGTTAAAACAGCAGAGCTCCAAATTGCTGTAAGCATGACCTGCCACTGTGCAATTCGCACAATTGACCATCTGAGTGAAATTATGACAGCACATGGCCAGGGCAGTACATTAGGAAACATCAAATTGCACAGAACTAAATGTTCATGCTTAATAAAAAATATAATATCGCCAGCACTAAAAACGGATCTCATCCATGACTTTCAAGACAAGAAATACGCCATCATTTTAGATGAATCTACAGATGTCTCCACACAAAAATACTTGTGTATCTTAATTCGGTTTTTCAGTGAAAGAAAACAGGAAATTCTAACAGGGTATCTTGGGCTAATTCCCGTGCAAGAAGCAACAGGAGAAAACATATTTAATTTGATTGATGGTGAAATAAAAAAATGTGGCCAGAGTCTCACAAATTGCATTGGATTTGCATCAGATGGAGCGTCAAACATGGTTGGCTGTAACAACTCAGTGTGGTCTAGATTAAGAAATGTATCTCCTTCATGTGTACAGCTGAAATGTATTTGTCATTCTTTGGCACTTTGCATTTATTATGCAGTAGCTAAGCTACCGTCAAATATAGGATTTTTACTATCAGAAATACCGCAATGGTTTTCCCACAGTAGCCTAAGACGAGAAGCCTACAAAGAATTATTTACAGTGATGAATACACCTACAGAATATGAGTCAACCAGAACTGCTCCACTGCCTTTTGAGAAACCATCAGCTACTCGATGGCTTGTGCGAGGAAAAGTTATGTTTAATATTCTGATGAATTGGGAAGAGCTAAAGGCTTATTTCATGAGTACTGAATTAGCCCAGTCAAAGTTTGACACAAAATACAAAGCACGATTGTTAAAGGACATGATGTTAGATTATAACAATTACTTGTTCTTTGTTTTCGCAACACCCGTTGTGCAGGAATTTGAAAGACTCAATGGCCTTTTTCAACAAACTAAAGCTGATCCTCATGAACTGTGTCAAGAATTATTTTTACAAAAGGCAAGTCTTCAGAACAGATTGTATGATACAAATGGACAAAGAAAGGATATAAATCAAGTTGATTTTGGTATCAAATTTTTAACAGAATGTAATACGTTCCTACAAAAGAACAACAACACTGACGCTCATCACGAAATTAAAAATGTCAAAGAAAGATGTATGTGTATGCTAGAGGAAGCTCTCAATCAAATAACATGTAGACTTCCTTCGGCGAGTAATATATTTCAAAATCTATCAAAGCTGAGTCCACGGATTATTTTAAATCAAGCTTCGAGAGCAACGTTTTCAGACTTACCCTTCTTACACCTAGCAGGAAGTAACATCAGCACTATTGAAGAACAATACAGAAAAATTATATTGATTGATTGGAAAGAAGATACCATGTTTAAGAAAGATGGACTTCCTACTGACAGTGAACAGTTTTGGATTGGCATACATCAGCATCAGTCATTCAAAGAGTTAGCCAACTTTGCCCTAACTTGTCTGATCACCCCATGCAGCAATGCCATAGTTGAAAGAATTTTCTCCATTGTAACGTCAGTGAAGACAAAAGCAAGGAATAAGATGCAACTGCATTTGCTTGACTCTATTGTCAGGATTAGAGCAGAACTGTTGCTTTCAAACAAATGTTGTAAAGACTTCATCCCATCAGCAAAAATGCTCAAAGAATTTACATCAGAGAATTTGTATGCTGTAGAATCAGGTAGCTCTGATGCGGATGACGTTAATAATCTTGATCTGGAGAGTTTCATGTGATGTGAGTATAGCAGAAATGTTTGGCCTTTTTTTTTGGCTTTTTAATTGACTATTTGGCCTAATTTGGCTTTTTTTCAACACGTTTTGGCCTAAAATCCAAAAATATATATGGCAACCCTGGTTTAGAGTGAATTTCATAAATAGAAATGGAAGAACTTAGCCGTTGTACAATTTAAACAGAAATGCTTAGTGTCGTACCACAAATAAAACAGTGATCACCGATATGCGAGCTTTGTTTAAAACAATATCACTATTGGTGACTTTTAATAAAGAGAGAGAGAGAGAGAAAGAGAGAGAGCGAGAGAGATTGTTTACTTCAGAGTAAATAGTTTCCGCATGACGTCATGTACTCTGTTGCCGTTTCATTGTATCCTCTGTTTTTTTTTTTTTTTTTTTTTTTTTTTTTTTTGGGTTGGAAAATATCCCATTACGTTTTCACGAATCCATTCTCAGGAGATAACAAGCCTCCGAGTCGATCACGACAGATCACGAATCTTGAAAGATGACCTTGTCGATGGATATAAATGCTATACTTGAAATCTGGACTTTAAGGAACGACATTTGTAACAACTGTATGAACGTTAGTACTTTAATGAACGACATTTGTAATAACTGTCTGAACGTTAGTACTTTAATGAATGACATTGTCTAAACGCTGGTACTTTAATGAACGACATCTGTAATAACATTTTCAAGTTTTCTATTATTTACTAATAGAAAATAGCACGGTTTATTTTAGAAATTGAAAATAGCATGGTTTATCCATTAACAGAAAATAGCAAGGTTTATTTATTAATTGTAAATAGCATGGTTCATTCATTAACAGAAAAAAACATGGTTTATTTATTAATAGAAAATAACGTAATTAATTATTAATTTAAAAAAATAAAATAACACGTTTAGTTGAAAAAAAGATAATTCCTTAAACAAATTTCACTCTCAGCACTTACATTTTTTTTAAAAAAAAAGCCCTCAAAACGTAAGTGTGCAATCCGGAGAAGTCGCACATTGAAATAAAAGCTAACAAATTACCAGAAGGCTGCGGGATCAAGTAGACTAACACAAGCTCGCACGTTATGCTGGAGATAAGAAAAGCAATAGACGCCAGGGAAGAGCAGAAAAAAGGAAAATCAACATCACGATCGATGCACACACACAAATAAACAAACAAACAAACAAAATATTAGCATGACATAATAGCAACAAATGCTAGCAACATATGCTAACGACAGATACTTGCAACAAAGACTAGCAAAAAATACTAGCAACAAATACTTGCAACAAACACTAAAAGTAAAAACGTGCAACAGACACTAGCAACAAATAGTAGCAACAAACACTAAAAATAAAAACGTGCAACAGATACTAGCAACAAATACTTCCAACAAACACTAAAAATAAAAACGTGCAACAGACACTAGCAACAAATACTTGCAACGAACACTAAAAATAAAAACGTGCAACAGACACTAGCAACAAATACTTGCAACAAACACTAAAAATAAAAACGTGCAACAGACACTAGCAACAAATACTTGCAACAAACACCAGCAAAATACACTAGCAACAGATACTAGCAACAACGTATGTTGTCAGTCCATCTTACTGGTGGTCTACGACGGGCCCTTCTTTGATTCTTCATTTACAACGGAAATAAGCACAAACATGTCGTATGTTATATCGCATACAATACACTAAATATGCCAGACCGTGAGTAGATGTGTAGACAATAAATACACTAACAAAATATCAAATATTATTATGAAGCTGAACCTAAGGAGAGACTAGAAACTGCGACATTTCGACCCAATTTCTAGTATAATATTTTGTTTGGTACAGAACATTCTGGTATTATTTCCAGATAACCAAATCATTTCATTTGTTTGGTACAGAACATTCTGGTATTATTTCCAGATAACCAAATCATTTCATTTGTTTGGTACAGAACATTCTGGCATTATTTCCAGATAACCAAATCATTTCATTTGTTGTCTCTGTATCTTCTTCTATCCTTCCTCTGCTGCCGTTGGCGTCGAGGGGAGAAACAATCTGCGATACTTTGCTCTTCTGTTGACCTCTTCTGATGTTATTCCTCCTAGTGACTCTAGTATTCCCTTTATCCATCTCTTTCTCGGTCTTCCTCTTAATCTGGCGTTTTCGTAGCGTCTGTTTATGGCTCTTGGAGTCATTGTTAGTTCTTTTTGTCTTGTTATGTGGCCGAACCAATTTATATGTTGTTTCTTTATGTATTTGATGGCTAGTTCAATTTCGAGTTTCTTCCTCAGGTCAGTGTTTCTTACTCTGTCCCTTAAGCTGTTTCCTGTCACTCTTCTGACACATTTCATTTCGGTGGTCGTTATCTTTCTTATTGTTCTAGAGTCCAGCGTCCAATTCTGGCACTGATAGCACAGAGTTGGTAGAAAAATTGATTTGTATATTGCCCTTTTTGCTTCTGTAGTTATTGCTTTGTTTTTCAATAGTGTTTAAACTTGGCCTATAACTTGGCATGCTTTGTTACACCTTATTTCTATCTCGGTCTTTGGTTGTCTGTGTATGCAGTGTACAATTGATTCAATACTCCTCTCTCTCTCTCTCTCTCTCTCTCTCTCTCCCTCTCTCTCTCTCTCTCTCTCTCTCTCCCCCCTCCCTCCCCCCTCCCTCCCTCTCTCCCTCCCTCTCTCTCTCTGTCTGACAATGTCATATCCGATGCCCACTCTTCGGGTCAGTCCACACTTTTCTAACAAAGATCACCCCAGTAGTAGTTGCAACAAGCTGTACGTGTTTTGCAGTAAAGTAAAAGAAAATGAAGAGCCCCGCCCCGCCACGCCAAGTGGCGTATAGGGAATATAGTGTTAGTGACCATAATTTTTGGGGTAATGTGGTCGGTAATACTCCCATGCCGCTTTACTTTCCCAGAAGAAAAAAAAATCCGGTACCTATTTAAGGCTGGGTGAACCCGGAAGCCGTCGATCAGGATCGCTCTTGTCTTTTTATATATAGTCCAATTCACTAATGTTTCGTAGTGCCCAGGCCATTATTTTTGTTTCATTGAGGAATTCATTCACCTTCTAAAATGAGATGATCCAATCAAGAAACTATATAGAAAATGAAACACTTGTTTTGTGTACCACATTCGTCCAATAAACGAAGACAAACAAACAAATGTTTCCATTGTAACCATCCACGTATAACAAAGATAATAAAGTGCATTAGGTCAAGACAGTAAATGGGTAACGATGCAGAGTTTTAAAGGAACGAATGCTTGGATATCTTTAAAAAACAAAGAATCGTCAATACGAACCGATCGATACATCTAACCAGCAAAGAATGAAAACACATTTCCCAGAGTAAACAAACATCCCCAGTAAGTAAAAGGTCACACAACTGTGTAAACAGCCAGATTGCTGGTAAATGCAGGAATAAGAATCCCTTTAGAAGCTAATAAAGCTTGATACTTTCTCCACGACATATCAATTACACGAGAGCTTGCAGGAGATCTCAAAACTAGATATTTTCAAGAACGGAAAACTAACCCGCATGAAATTTGAATTAAACTGCAAAGTTAAGTGATTCGTTGGAAGTAGCAATTGTCGAGAAATCGTTTCTTATTTCACATTGCGAGTAGCTAAGCGCTTATTCAGCGATCAACATTAGCCAGGCAGGGGTCGTGAACAGGACGCTCAAGGTCTTCACTGGTTCTCCAAAGCTTACACATTATATTGCAATCTTGCAGTTCTGTGCCTCCCCCGTTCTATGTACTTCTCGTAACGCAATGAAGCAATCATTCAATGTTGGTACTCACCTCAGACACAAGTCTTACCAGACTAATGAGTCTTCTAAACACCCCCACACCTTTTTTTCCCCCACATGTTTGTGTTATATTTTTCTCCTATTAGTGAATTGGATTACTCAGCTGCTCCAACAGGGACTTTCAGCTCTGTTACCTGCAAGCTTTGGTTTTGTATAGTTTGCTTTTATTTTTTTATTTATATTTATTTTTTTGTAAAGGTTATTGGTGTCAATTTTGTAACTTTAGACCTGACTGTGTACTCACGTACCAATTTGTAGTATTCAAATGCTGCACTGTATCTTCTTTCCTGTATCTTCCTAATCTAGTGCAGGTTTCATTTGACTGAAATGATCAGATCTAATCTTCTCTATCATTCAAAAAGCCTGCTGCAAATTAATGGAGCTTTCAGATTAAAAAATCCCGTTCCTTCCTTTCTCTCTCTCTCTCTCTCTCTCTCTCTCTCTCTCTCTCTCTCTCTCAGGCACAAATATATAAAGTGTCTGTCTTCTATATGTTAAATTAAAGAATTAGTAGAATAAGAGCAATACAATGAGAACAATGATCATTCTCCTCCTCCAACAGTTCACACGAGAGAGGTGTGTTCATTATGATAAGTTTCAATCCAAGAATCTCACATTAAAAACTGTTGCTGCGTCTTGTGAATACTCTGCGTCTTGTGAATACTAACACCTTTTTAATGTTACCACGAGAGGAGGAAACCGATTAAGAATGGCTGCATTGCCAAGATAGGGTGGGGTGGAGGGGGGGGGGAGCGGGGAGAAAAGAAAGAAACCTAAAATTCCCAAACTGAAACGCTGAAAATAGTGAATGTGGACAATATTTACTGAGGGCTTTCAAAGAGAATATATTGTCTTCGTGAATCACTTGGCGATTTTTGTTTTCATCAAATTGTTGAAGCAGTCAGCGGATGTACGCCTGCACGAATGCTTAAGATGGGAACGGAATTAAAGAGAGTGGTCGGTCAGGTGATAAGTTGATGTAATCCCCCAAGCTGTTGCTAGTTGATTAAAGATGTCAACATGAATTCTCCTTCCCTGTTCTGAATGAGGCTTAGATCATTCACGCTCCCCTCCCCAGCACAATGAAGTGTGTTCTCGAACTATGACACTGACTTCATGATAACCAACTTGTCATATATTGTTTACTTCTCCACGAGCAGGGTGGATCCAACAGCCCACGCACGGCATCCTCCCTCATCATCATCATGTGTCATACCGGTTGGCGTAGACGACCATGTCTTTCCACAATCTTCTATCTACAGTGCATCGTATCAGTTCTGCTGTTGACTGTTTGCCATGCCATGTCACGAAGCTATCTAGTATTTTCACTCTTTGTCGTCCGCGATCCCTATTTCCTCGTGTTTTGCCTGCTGTAACCACGTTTTCCAACTGTTTTCCTCTTCTCATGATGTGCCCGAAAAATGTAGCTGGCATTTTCCCTACGAGAAGGAAAACTCCTACGTCAAAATAAGATGCAGCCTACTGAAGACGGAGTGTTTCATCCACGGCAGTTTTTTTTTTTTTTTTTTTTTTTTTTTTGAGGGGGGGGAAGAGATCAGGACATATACGCCTAAACGAGCAATGACCATACGACCAGCTCATCGTGTGTCACGATGCTAATAATTCTAGTTTAGAAACTGGACACAAAAAATATGGTTTAGATAATGGACAAACAATTCTAGTTCAGAAACTGGGCTAACAAATCAAATTCAGAAACCTGACAAACAATTCTGGTTTAAAATCTGTACAAACAATTCTAATTTAGAAAATGGACTAACAATTGTAGTTTAAAAGCTGGACAAACAAATCTGGTTTGGATACTTGACAAATAATTCATTCTTAGCAATTGGACTAACAATTCTGGTTTAGCAACAGGACAAACAATTCTGGTTTAGCAACAGGACAAACAATTCTGGTTTAGCAACTGGACTAACAATTATGGTTTAGCAACAGGACAAACAATTCTGGTTTAGCAACTGGACTAACAATTCTGGTTTAGCAACAGGACAAACAATTATGGTTTAGCAACTGGACAAACAATTCTGGTTTAGCAACTGGACTAACAATTATGGTTTAGCAACAGGACAAACAATTCTGGTTTACCAACTGGACTAACAATTATGGTTTAGCAACAGGACAAACAATTCTGGTTTAGAATCTGGACTAACAATTATGGTTTAGCAACAGGACAAACAATTATGGTTTAGCAACTGGACTAACAATTATGGTTTAGCAACAGGACAAACAATTCTGGTTTAGAATCTGGACAAACATTTCTGATTTAGCAAGTGGATAAACAATTCTGGTTCAGAAAACGTAGTTGCTATAGCTAGAAACGGTTCAGCTATATCCATAAACTACCAGTTGAAAATCATGTCTACAGAGAATGATCTCCGCAGTTGGAAGAATGTCTAACTCATTAGATGGGTTCGTCCCACTCCTTACTGAATTTTCCCATCTTATTTAAAATAAATAACATTTCAAAATATTATATATAATAAAAGAAACAAAAAACATAATAATAACAGTAATAAAATATAATAGAAAACTGAATACTTTCGCATTATTCTGTGAACTAAGATTTTTTTCTTTGTGAAATCTCTTTCATAGGAAAAGTTAACATTTATGCAAAAGTCATCAATATAGCGACAATATCAAATTATATTTCTCAACCGACACATCATAACAAAGAACAATGCCTACTGGTTTCTACACTTTCTTTTTGTTTCTACAATTGTTTAACAATTTCACGGTTTATCTCAATCCCGCCATTTTATTACGATCCCAGGTGTTTGTCTTCGCTTCCATCTCTAAGGATGTTATATATTCAAAATGTTACCTTCTAATTTCTAGGTCAAGAGAATGATGGTCTTTTAGTTTCATTCCAACGCCCATGGTATTCCCTAAAAGATGTTCTTGTCGGCTGTCCAATTGTCCGGGTTTTTCTTCCATATGAGAGGACTAGTTCCAAGTAGACACGGAAGTACTATTTTTCTTACCTAAATTTACAAAATTTATTATATGTTTTTTTTTTAAAACTCTTTTAAAGAATATTTGCATGAACTACACTATACCACACTTGAACTACACTATACCATACTTGAACTACACTATACCAGCATACTTGAACTACACTATACCATACTTGAACTACACTATACCACCATACTTGAACTACACTATACCATACTTGAACTACACTATACCACACTAGGACTACACTACGCTACACTAAAACTAAAGTATATCCCCCCCCCCCCCAACTGCTGTACGTCTACAACCTGAATTCATCATCTTTACTAGATACTTCAACTCATAGACATTTGTGATACTACCACTTTTACTTCAACTATTTCTATTACTCCACTAAAGGGTATAATCAATTCAGTTTATCACTTTTGATTTTCTGGTGAAAAATCAACTTCCCATCATTACAATCACCAACAATAATTTATGAAGGTGACTTTGGCAACGACGGAATTTGAACAAAAACAAAAACATTTCTAAAAGTCGAGAAACTGATCACATAAATAATCTTTCAACAATTTAAAAAAGCAAAGAAAAAAATTCTGTAATTCTCAAACTTATTAGAAAGTAAAGCCCCGGCCGTTCGCTCTAATTGGCGTCTCAAGGTGAAAGATAGCGCTTTCCTGGTTCATTTAATAAATTATGCTCCTGCAGCATTTTTGAAGAAAGAAATCCCACCGTGATTTGAATGCTTTCTTTCTGTGCCAAAAGTGTGGTGTGTGTCATTGCTTGTGTGTGTCACTGCTTCTGTGTGCCATTGTTTGTGTGTGTCATTGCTTGTGTGTGTCATTGCTTCTGTGTGCCATTGTTTGTGTGTGTCATTGCTTGTGTGTGTCATTGCTTCTGTATGCCATTGTTTGTGTGTGTCATTGCTTGTGTGTGTCATTGCTTCTGTGTGCCATTGTTTGTGTGTGTCTTTGCTTCTGTGTGCCATTGTTTGTGTGTGTCATTGCTTCTGTGTGCCATTGCTTCTGTGTGCCATTGTTTGTGTGTGTCTTTGCTTGTGTGTGTCATTGCTTCTGTGTGTCATTGCTTCTGTGTGTCATTGCTTCTGTGTGCCATTGTTTCTGTGTGCCATTGCTTCTAAGTGACCGAAACCATACCAATTATGAGCTTGTGTTTATGCCCGCGATGTTGTGTACTATATATATATATATATATATATATATATATATATATATATATATATATATATATATATCAGGGCGAAAATAAATGATACAAATAAATTCTAACAAGTGATGAATGAAAAATAGTGCAATCACTATAACATAAACAGACAAACATGTGATAAAACTCAAAATCTCTGAGTTATAACAATATCTCATAATTCAAAACTCATTGACTCAATAAAAAAGAGGCAGAACTAAAAGAAATATAATGACGATTGTAAAGTGCAACAGGTAGATGAGACAACAACCATCCATGTTTGTAGATTATAGATGGCTGTGAAGACATGAGCATAAATAAAACGATAGTAGACGGTCGAAAATAAAAAAAGGAACGAACGAACGAACAAAAAAAGGAAGAGAAGAAAGGGAAAGAAAGAAAGAAAAGGGGCAGGGGAGGGAGAGAGGGAGGGCGGGAGGAAAGAAAGAAAGAAAGAAAGAAAAAAGAAAGAAAGAAAGAAAGAAAGAAAGAAAGAAAGAAAGAAAGGAAGGAAGAAAGAAAGAAAGAAAGAAAGAAAGAAAGAAAGAAAGAAAGAAAGAGAGGGAGAAAGGCTGGAAAGAAAGAGAGGGAGGGAGGGAGGGAGGAAGGGTGGGAGGGAGAAAAAAAGAAAGACAGGGAGAGAGGGAGGAAAGAAAGAAAGAAAGAAAGAAAGAAAGAAAGAAAGAAAGAAAGAAAGAAAGAAAGAAAGAAAGAAAGAAAGAAAGAAAGAAAGAAAGAAAGAAAGAAAGAAAGAAAGAAAGAAAGGGAGAGAGGGAGGGAGGAAAGGTGGGATGGAGAACGAAAGAAAGAAAAATAAAGAAAGAAAGAAAGAAAGAAAGAAAGAAAGAAAGAAAGAAAGAAAGAAAGAAAGAAAGAAAGAGTACATCATCCTGTTTAAGTTAGGCAATTGTTAAAATTTTCTCAAATTGATTACACAACCAGCGCTCTCTCGTGTTGAACTGTTGATTGCATCGTCACCCGATCATTGTTATTCACATTAGCAGTCATATTTCGCTTCCATGGATTTCGATTAACCCAAGACCCCACCAGGAGTTGGCAACATAGATGTTTCGTCTGAGCTAAAATTAAGAAACAAACACAATAGATATGTTGCTGCTTCTAGGAGAATGCACACATTAACACAGTCGTATCAATTCCAGTTAACAAGCAAGCGCGGCATTATTATAACAAGTCCCTCGGTGAAGATTCAAATGTGAAAAAAAAAAAACACACACAAAAAACATGATGAAAGATCATGTACTGGGAATCAATAATTGATACAAACTTGGATTGGAAAATGTCGCTAATCTGATGCTCTATGAGAGACAAAACGTGATGGAGAGGCAAAACTTGATAGAGGCAGATCTTGATAGAGGCAGATATTGATAGAGAGGCAGATCTTGATAGAGGCAGATCTTGATAGAGAGGCAGATCTTGATACAGAAGAGATTCTTGATAGAGAGGCGAATCTTGATAGAGGCAGATCTTGATAGAGAGGCGAATCTTGATAGAGAGGCGAATCTTGATAGAGAGGCTAGTCCTGATAGAGAGGCGAATCTTGATAGAGAGGCAGATCTTGATAGAGATGTGAATCTTGATAGAGGCAGATCTTGATAGAGAGGTGAATCTTGATAGAGGCAGATCTTGGTAGAGAGGCAAATCTTGATAGTGAGGTGAATCTTGATAGAGAGGCAAATCTTGATAGAGAGGTGAATCTTGATAGAGGCAGATCTTGGTAGAGAGGCAAATCTTGATAGAGAGGTGAATCTTGATAGAGAGGCGAATCTTGATATAGGCAGATCTTGGTAGAGAGGCAAATCTTGATAGAGGCAGATCTTGGTAGAGAGGCAAATCTTGATAGAGAGGTGAATCTTGATAGAGAGGTGAATCTTGATAGAGAGGCAAATCTTGATAGAGAGGCAAATCTTGATAGAGAGGTGAATCTTGATAGAGAGGCAAATCTTGATAGAAAGGTGAATCTTGATAGAGAGGTGAATCTTGATAGAGAGGTGAATCTTGATAGAGAGGTGAATCTTGATAGAGAGGTGAATCTTGATAGAGAGGTGAATCTTGATAGAGAGGCAAATCTTGATAGAGAGGCAAATCTTGATAGAGAGGTGAATCTTGATAGAGGCAGATCTTGATAGAAAGGTGAATCTTGATAGAGAGGTGAATCTTGATAGAGAGGTGAATCTTGATAGAGAGGTGAATCTTGATAGAGAGGCAAATCTTGATAGAGAGGTGAATCTTGATAGAGAGGTGAATCTTGATAGAGAGGTGAATCTTGATAGAGAGGCAGATCTTGGTAGAGAGGCAGATCTTGGTAGAGAGGCAGATCTTGGTAGAGAGGTGAATCTTGATAGAGACGCGAATCTTGATAGAGAGGCGAATCTTGATAGAGTCAGATCTTGGTAGAGAGGCAGATCTTGGTAGAGTGGCAGATCTAGGTAGCGAGGCAGATCTAGGTAGAGAGGTGAATCTTGATAGAGAGGCGAATCTTGATAGAGGCAGATCTTGATAGAGAGGCGAATCTTGATAGAGAGGCTAATCTTGATAGAGAGGTGAATCTTGATAGAGGGCGAATCTTGATAGAGAGGCACATCTTGATAGAGAGGCGAATCTTGATAGAGAGGCAGATCTTGATAGAGAGGCAAATCTTGATAGAGAGGCGAATCTTGATAGAGAGGCAAATCTTGATAGAGAGGCAGATCTTGATAGAGAGGCAGATCTTGATAGAGAGGCGAATCTTGATAGAGAGGCGAATCTTGATAGAGAGGCAAATCTTGATAGAGAGGCAAATCTTGATAGAGAGGCAAATCTTGATAGAGAGGCAAATCTTGACAGAGAGGCAAATCTTGATAGAGAGGCAAATCTTGATAGAGAGACAAATCTTGATAGAGAGGCACATCTTGATAGAGAGGCGAATCTTGATAGAGAGGCAGATCTTGATAGAGAGGCAAATCTTGATAGAGAGGCGAATCTTGATAGAGAGGCAAATCTTGATAGAGAGGCAGATCTTGATAGAGAGGCAGATCTTGATAGAGAGGCGAATCTTGATAGAGAGGCGAATCTTGATAGAGAGGCAAATCTTGATAGAGAGGCAAATCTTGATAGAGAGGCAAATCTTGACAGAGAGGCAAATCTTGATAGAGAGGCGAATCTTGATAGAGAGGCAAATCTTGATAGAGAAACAGATCTTGATAGAGAGGCAGATCTTGATAGAGAGGCAGATCTTGATAGAGAGGCAGATCATGATAGAGAGGCAAATCTTGATAGAGAGGCAAATCTTGATAGAGAGACAAATCTTGATAGAGCGACAAATCTTGATAGAGAGACAGATCTTGATAGAGAAACAGATCTTGATAGAGAGGCAGATCTCGATAGAGAGGCAGATCTCGATAGAGAGACAGATCTTGATAGAGAGGCAGATCTTGATAGAGAGGCAAATCCTGATACAAACAATTGCTATCTACTCAACTTACACGTCAAAGAATTATCAAACATCAACCAATTTGTGTGACTCAATCGCAATTAGTCAATACATCTCTCCGCGGGAGGAGATGTTAGGCAGTGAGCTCACTGTAGCATGGTGTCAACTATAAGGATTCCATAGCTCTATCGTCTTCAGAGGCTCTCTGAGACATCACAGCTTTCCAGGAATGATACACTCCAATTACTGCTATTTCCAAACCATTAAGGCGAACATTTTATAGCATTTTTTTCCTTCAAAATTGTAATCCACTAGTCAGTTATATGTATGGTCTCTTCTTTAGAATCAGAGGTAGTAGTTCTTCTTCCTAAATCTTTCTTTTTCTTCATCCTCCTTCCTCTCCTTGTTCAGTCTTTATTCGTTTAAGTTGGCAAGGATACGCTGTGTCGTTCGCTTATCGCAAGCCGACCACCCGTCACATGTTTGTTTACGCCAAACCGTCCGCCCGTCACATGTTCGTTTACGACAAGTCGACCACCCGTCACATGTTCGTTTACGACAAGTCGACCACCCGTCACATGTTCGTTTACGACAAGCCGTCCGCCCGTCACATGTTCGTTTACGACAAACATTCAGCCCGTCACATGTTCGTTTACGACAAACAATCAGCCCGTCACATGTTTGCTTACGACAAACAATCAGCCAGTCACGTATTCGATTACGACCAGCCGTACGCCGGTCACATTTATCTTTGGCATGTGTAGGTTTTTTACGGCTTAATGCTGCCAATCTGGTAAAAGAAAAGAAGGCCAGGAGAAATGCTAGGCAGAGAACAATTACTAGTGAAGGCACAACCATTGTGCTAAGAAAGAACTAAGATCTAGAAGAACTAGCAGCAAACCGTTAATCGAAACTATCACAGGGCGCTCCATGTTCCGTCTTCGCCCGGAGAGAGAAATGAATGAATGAACGAATGAAAGTGTGCCACAACAGCGGCCATTTTGTCCTACATTTCCGCTTTTAACTGCTAAGGAAACAGTCTGAGAGATAAGATCAGAAATGAAGAACTGAGAAAAAAGCTAGGAATAGCCCCCGCCATAGAATATATAAGGAAACAACAGATAAAATGGTTTGGCCACGTGACAAGGTAGAAAGAACAAAACACAACACAACGAGCCTTCAACAAACGTTGTGAGAACACCAGATCCAAGGGTCGACCACGTAAAAGATGGGTCGATGGAATATTAGAAGCACTAGGAAACAACAGCAGCAGAGGCGAACAGAAAAGCAAAAGACCACATATTATATCTCCCCTCGACGCTGAAAGGCAGATGAGGAAGGAAAGAAGAAGAAGAAGAAAAACTGCTAAGAGTATTTCTACCATGCCTTAGTGCAAACAGGACCTCGTGTGTTTTACCATTGGTCGATGAGACTAGATATTGGACCTCTCTACCCACTGACCAGGTCAGGATAAAGCCACAAAAACGACAAGAAAATTTACCACCTCCTACGGCAGGATTCAAACCTTCTACCTTCTTGTCCACAGACCAACATCTTACCTAGAGTCACTCATCCCATAATTAGCACCTATAAGCAGCAACTGGAAATATGCTACACCTGAGAAACTTCAGCTACACAAAAAGGCTGCAGAAATGTTTCATCCAAAAATAGTAAAAGTAAAGAGCCCCGTCATGGCAAGTAGCGTATAGGGAATATGGTGTTAGTGATCATTATTTGTTTTATGAACTTTCGGCACATGATTTTTGAGGTAATGTGGTCGGTATTACGCCCGTGCCGCTTTACTTTCCCATAAAAAAAAAAATCCTGTATACATTTAAGGCTCGGTGAACCCGGAAGCTGTTTAAATCCTTTAGAAAATACCGCCAGCTTCCGATTATTCTTTGCTAGTGTCCGTTACTAGAGATAAATCGTCTGTTATTAGAGTGATATTAGTGATGCATGATTTCTTTTATTAGAGTGATATTAGTGATGCATGATTTATGTTATTAGAGTGATATTAGTGATGCATGATTTCTGTTATTAGAGTGATATTAGTGATGCATGATTTCTGTTATTAGAGTGTTATTAGTGATGCATGATTTCTGTTATTAGAGTGATATTAGTGATGCATGATTTCTGTTATTAGAGTGATATTAGTGATGCATGATTTCTGTTATTAGAGTGATATTAGTGATGCATGATTTCTGTTATTAGAGTGATATTAGTGATGCATGATTTCTGTTATTAGAGTGATATTAGTGATGAATGATTTCTGTTATTAGAGTGATATTAGTGATGCATGATTTCTGTTTATTAGAGTGATATTAGTGATGCATGATTTCTGTTATTAGAGTGATATTAGTGATGCATGATTTCTGTTATTGAAGTGATATTATTGATGCTTGAATTATGTTATTAGAGTGATACACGATTTCTGTTATTAGAGAAACAGATGATTTGTTATTAGTGATAGATGGTTTCTGTTATTAGTGATAAATTATTTATGTAGTGATAAATGATTTATGTTTTTAATGGTAAATGGTCTGTTATTAGTGATACGTGATTTATATTTTTATTGATTCATGATTTCTGCTATTAGTGAAAAAGTATGTTTTTTGTGACAAATGATTTAAGTTTTAGTGATAAATAACCTCAGTTATTAGTTATAAATAATCCTTTATTAGTGATAAATTATTCACCATAGTCAATCATATTGATAAATTGCACCCTTTCATTGAAATAATGGATCTCCTAAATATGCTCTTTTCTAGAACTCATTAAAATAGCAACAACACAATACAATACCGCAGGTCTAGGAAATCTGTAGCTCCACCTATAATCGAGCTTGTGAAAAGAGAAGTACCTGCATCGTTTGTGTTTTCTCAAATGTTGTGAGCAGGCATTTCCAGATTATAACACGGCATTACAAGGCAAAGAGGAATGCTGGTTTCACAAACGCTGCAGAACTTTGCCATCAAAGAGCTGGCACGATACGCTTACAGCATTACATTCCATCTATTCATTGACTGATTTCGTTTTTTTTCTTCAAAACATACTTATTATAAAGAATAAGTCACAATGATATACTGGTAGTGTACCTTTAATATCAAATTAAGTGATAATGTAGCTTCTTCGGATTTAATGGCTTAACTATTTCCGCACGGAAGCTTTTTATCAATGCAACGGAACAGATGTCAGAGACAACGTTTTTTCATGTTTTAAGAATCAATCTACATATTTATATTTATCTAACAATTTACAGATTATTTTTGAATGTTTAGATAATTGAACAAGGTATTATATTTTACCAAAACCAAGATGATACAAAACATGTAAAAAGGAATATGGTTTGATGACGGTTCACACTAATCAAATTGAGAGTGACGCACTATGCGGCGAAACGTAAGGAGGGAGTTAACCTTGTAGGATAAATACAAAGAAATCAACAGAAGCTTTAAAAGACAGAAGCACCCTCTGGAGCACAGCAGCTGTGCCCATCTTTTAGAAACAATTAAAAAAAAATATTGCCGATATATCTATGACTCACAGAGGAAAGGTGAAAACTGTAAACAATTACCTATCTATTAATCAACACACTATATGGCTTTATTCGGCAGTTACGAGGTAAAGGTAAAGTATGAGACTTGAATCGGCGTCGTAGCATTCACCCATATGTGCTCGGCTACCTATCCAGAAGTGTTCGGAGAATTGTGGGTAGTATCGCTTCAAACATTCAAACTCACGATGCGAGACGGTATTCCTCACCTTCCCACAGTACTACCCTAGTACCCATTTCTGCCAGCGGCTGGGTCGACCGCGGAGGGTATATTTTTTTCCAACCATGAGTAATTCACACTGCTTCCAGCGGGAATCAAATACGGGTTGTCCGAATGTCGGTAACCTAGACGGGTGGTTGTCCCTACTAGGCTGCAGAGGCCCCGTCGGCACTTAGGACATACGTACACAATTCTTAGCTTAAACATTAAGCTATAGTATATTGACAAGTTTAGCGGCTCTTACTTTACCAACATTATCTACTAATTAGCATATGTATTTATATATTAGTCTTATTATAATAAAGCACTTATTGCTTGCTTGCTTACGTTCGCCCGATGACTAAAGTATTCTAGAGTATTCCTAGACTGCAGAATTCCTCTTCGTCAACCGCCCTTAAAAGGACGTTAAGTGGGCGTGTCTGCGTTGTGTTGTGGTTTGCAGTATAACTGTTATATTTGCGCCTTTCGGCCCAACACATCCGACTTCAGCATGACATTTTTGAGTACCGAGTTGTCTTCCCTCTTCGATCCCTACTCGCTTGGCCAGACTAGACAAGTTAGTCTGTTACTAGAGGCACCGCGGAGAGGTGGAGCAGGGTCTGGATGGTTTTGTTTCACCGATCCTGGCGCGAGCCATCATGTGGGTCGCTGACAACTTCCAGCTCTGGTGCTGGGAGACGCGCCTTTCGCAATTGCTGCAGCCGCGAAAGGTCAGTGGTTAGTGAACTGGACTACAAAGGACAAGAAGTAGGGTTCGATCCCAACCGACGGCTTTCGGTTCACCCAGCTTTAAATGGGTACCAGATTTCTTTTCTGAAAAAGTAAAACAGCGCGGGCGTAATACCGACCAAATTACCCCAAAAATCATGTGCCGAAGGTCTGTAAAATATTATGGTCACTAACACCATATTCCCTATACGCCACTTGGCGTGACAGGGCTCTTTACTTTGTTTTTACTTGACGAGAATTTTAAAATGTACTTGTGTTCTAATATAAAGTACTTGTGTTCTAATATAAATTGTACTTGTGCTCTAATATAAATTGTACTTGTGCTCTAATATAAATTGTACTTGTGCTCTAATATAAATTGTACTTGTGTTCTAATATAAAGTACTTGTGTTCTAATATAAATTGTACTTGTGTTCTAATATAAATTGTACTTGTGTTCTAATATAAATTGTACTTGTGTTCTAATATAAATTGTACTTGTGCTCTAATATAGATTGTACTTGTGCTCTAATATAGATTGTACTTGTGCTCTAATATAGAGTGTACTTGTGTTCTAATATAAATTGTACTTGTGTTCTAATATAAATTGTACTTGTGTTCTAATATAAATTGTACTTGTGCTCTAATATAGATTGTACTTGTGCTCTAATATAGAGTGTACTTGTGTTCTAATATAAATTGTACTTGTGTTCTAATATAAATTGCACTTGTGTTCTAATATAAATGTACTTGTGCTTTAATATAGATTGTACTTGTGTTCTAATATAGATTGTACTTGTGTTCTAATATAGATTGTACTTAATATAAATTGTACTTGTGTTCTAATATAGATTGTACCTGTTTTCTAATATATAGATTGTACTTGTGCTGTAATATAGACTGTACCTGTGTTCTAATATAAATGTGCTTGTGCTCTAATATATATTGTACTTGTGTTCTAATATAAATGTACTTGTCCTCTAATAATATAGATTGTACTTGTGTTCTAATATAAATTCAGCGCGTATTGGAAAAAGATTACAATCCAGATGTGTCCCGAAAAAGGGAGGAAAAAAATAATGGGGATCCCCGACCTTCCAACACAGCTCAGTGTTCCACTCACAAGCTCATTCTTGGGATGAGAGAATTAAGAACATGCTTAAAAAGCAGTCGAACCCGAGGCCGCCAGTTCACAAATAGACTCAGCTTTGACCCTGAGGTCTCCCAGAGATATGAAGTGTCTGTGTTTTGTTTTCCTGAGCTTGGGGTTTGTGTCTACAGAAGACCCAGGGCTTCCGTGTGGCTGCTATAACGTCACTGAGCAACAGGTGGGATGAAGTGTTCTGAACGAGGCTAGAACAAGGGAGCTAGGGAAACGCTTGAAAACAAGAAAATATTGGCAACGATATATGGGCAGATTGTTTACACGGTTGATGACGTCACTTCTCGCAATTTTTTTTTATAAATATGCGCATATACGTAGCTTACCTGTAAACGTTTGCCTATTTAACCCACATTGACACTCATGTGGCAATTTCTCTTTTACCCACAGATGCTTTAGATTAGGATAGCTACGCATGAACTAGGTACACCAGTCTCAAGGATTACAAATCTCTACTTCCTTGAGACACACTGGAGATATCCAAATAAATTAATAGTGAAAAAAGTGGATAGATAAAAATAAGATGTAAAGACAATTATGTGGATGCACCATATATAGTTTCAGTGGTTAGTGAACTGGACTACTACGGACAAGGGGTAGGGTTCGATCCCAACCGGCGGCTCCGGGTTCACCCAGCCTTAAATGGGTACCGGATTTTTTCTGGGAAAGTAAAGCAGCACGGGCGTAATACCGACCACATTACCACAAAAATCATGTGCTGAAGGTCTGTAAAATATAGGGTCACTAACACCATATTTCCCTATACGCCACTTGGCGTGACGGGGGTATTTTACTTTTTTTTTTTTTTTACCATATATAGTTTAGAGAGCCGCAATAGCTCAGTGGTTAGTGAACGGGACTACAAAGGACAAAGGGTAGGGTTCGATCCCAACCGACGGCTTCCGGGTTCACCCAGCCTTAGAATGGGTACCAAATTTTTTTCTGGGAAAGTAAAGCAGCACGGGCGTAATACCGACCACATTACCCCAAAAATCATGTGCTGAAGGTCTGTAAAATATAGGGTCACTAACACCATATTTCCCTATACGCTACTTGGCGTGAAGGGGGTACTTTACTTACTTACCATATATAGTTCATACTGAAGTGATTAGGAAATGTTCAACTCTGCAAGTCACACAAATATGAAAGAACAATACAAATAAAGAAAACATAGCAAGCTTTGTTATGTAACAGCAGGTCAGTAATTTCAAGCTGTTTAGAAAAAAAAATCTGGTGTAACAGGACAAGCATCAACAACAAAGATTGCACCTGTTTCTATAATCTGGTGTAACAGGCCAAGCATCAGCAGGATAAAGATTGCACCTGTCTCTATAATCTGATGTAACAGGCCAAGCAAAAGCAGAACAAATATTGCACCTGTCTCTATAATCTGGAATAACAGGCCAAGCATCAGCAACAAAGATTGCACCTGTCTCTATAATCTGGTGTAACAGGTCAAGCATCAGCAACAAAGATTGCGCCTGTCTCTATAATCTGGTGTAACAGGCCAAGCATAAGCAACAAAGATTGCACCTGTCTCTATAATCTGGTGTAACAGGACAGGCATCAGCAACAAAGATTGCACCTGTCTCTATAATCTGGTATAACAGGCCAAGCATCAGCAATAAAGATTGCACCTGTCTCTATAATCTGGTGTAACAGGACAGGCATCAGCAACAAAGACTGCACCTGTCTCTATAATCTGGTATAACAGGCCAAGCATCAGCAACAAAGATTGCACACTGTCTCTATAATCTGGTATAACAGGTCAAGCATCAGCAACAAAAATTGCACCTGTCTTTATAATCTGGTGTAACAGGAAAGGCATCAGCAGAACAAAATATTACACCTGTCTCTATAATATGATGTAACAAGCCATCATTTTCGAGAAATAAACCGATGCTTCTCTGTGGGTCCCTCAAGAGAAAATACAGCAAAGATATGATTTTTCTATAGCACAAGCTGGAGCAAAGTGTACGGAAATTATCCTCTAACCATCTTCAATGGGACATCATCAATGCCCTCCGAGATGTGGGAAGAGCACATGACTTCGACAAACACAGATCCACGTCACTTCTTCGGATGATGGAAATGAGAGTTAAGATGGGCACAGCCAGAAATGAGACACTTAGTGGCCGTGTAAGAAGACTTATCAACCGATATGGAACAGGAGTCATCAGTCGCTGGACACTGAGGGAATTGCTGAGGAGGGGATCTGAGCACCTATGGACATGTTCGGAGTGCAATGATGATGACCCGCAAATAACTCAATAACTCAATAATCTTCAGATGAAATTTCCACATCGAAATGTGTATTTCAAGTATCACTTAAGAAATATACTAGATAATGTGGCGCTGGAAAGACCAAGTTCTCAGAAATCCCCTAAGGTAACTACAAAAGATAGGTCTCAGCTTGACCACAAAAGAGGAAAGAGCTACGATAAGATTAGGAGTGGCATGACACAGATAGATTCATTTTAAAATAAACTAGACAACACGACTCAGAACAGACAACGCCTAACGATCGTTATCGAAAGAATTATGTTCCACTGGGAACAATGAGAATTGACTGAATGATTGTGTACCTGAGTGATTGTATACCTGAGTGATTGTATACGTTGGAAGACAACTACAGGGAGCTCAATATCACATTCTTGACACAATCACTTTACAAACAGTCCCACAAAACAAACCAACTAAAAAAAAATAATAATAACAATAATAATAACAACAGCAACACCATGACGACAATTATAATCATAAATACTGATAAATAACAATGTTAGCGGAGTTTAAAGGTTCATCGGTGAGTTTAGTTCATCATAAAAACATATTAGTACAAAGATGTAAATAAGCACGCTATAAACAGTACAATGAATAAAAAATAATAACAGAGATCAATTCAGTCACACAGATTACATAGAGACAAAAAAAAAAACATATCATGCAGAACGTAAAGTGTCGTAAAAATAAATAATAATCACCTCATACACTTCACAAATATAAAATATAAATCATAACTTAAAAGGACATTAAGATATTAAATATAATAACCACGTCATACTGAGCATATATATGAAAGATAATACCACACGCAACATACATATAAAGATTAACTACGTAAAACAATAAGAAGATATGGAAAAATACATAACCATGGCACAGCATAAAGATAAAAATAATATTTCACGGAGACAAAAGTGTTTTAAAAAACAGATTGCATAGAGAACAAAATATTTTACGATATAACAATTACAAAATCCCACATAACACAAAGTAAATATATTTTTTAACGTGGTGCAGAGAAAAACAATTAAGTGCAGGCGTAGACAAAAACATTCTACTCTATTCTGTTCTATTCTATTCTATTCTATTCTATTCTATTCTATTCTATTCTATTCTAGAATCTGTTACAATGCAGTAGGGACATCCACGTAACCTCTCTACCGTAACGTTGGAGATTCTCGATATTTCGAGACGAACATCAGAAGACCCATGAACTCATACGATGTGCAGTGATTATGATTCTACCATAACATAACACTTAAAACACGCACTAACCTTAACTTTCAACTGCGTCGTTCCTTCTCTCTCTCTCTCTCTCTCTCTCTCTCTCTCTCTCTCTCTCTCTCTCTCTCTCATATACACTAAATAAAAACATCATATATATATATATATATATATATATATATATATATATATATATATATATATATACATGTATATAGACTCCTAAACTGTTATATGTCCTTATTGTAACATAATAAATCTAATATCATTAGTAGAGAGGTCCTATCAGCACTTTCTCAAAACTGCACAAAGTTGACGAAAGGTACGGGTTCATATCGGCAACATTAAGACTGTGCAGATTCGTAACAGAAAAGAAACATTACACACAATCTTTTTGTTTGAAAGTACAAACAATATAAACACAGCTTTAAACATAAATATACAAGCACAGTTCCACGGAATATTTTGTCAAATGGAAAAAAAAAATAAACGAAGTTGAACAGTCCACTTCATAACATAATGAAAAAGACAGCATTAATTTGTGCAGGGTCACAAACCCATGAGACACCGCTTAGCCTGGATCAAGTGAAGAAGTAATAACTCATACCACACGAAGTTGAGGAACACGATGTGCCAAGAATATACAGTGAACGCATAAGAAAATGTTCAAAACTTTCACAGGGTACTCCACGCTAACTCAGTCAGCAGGCTCAGTTTTCAGTCTATTGACATAGCTTCTATTATCGTTGCTTAAAATAATTTTCAGGCGCGTGCCTTTGTGTGCAATTTACTTGTAGTAGCAATACGACAGTTACGGTGCACAAGGTGGGCGTATACGAAATAAAAAACAATCTCCGACTTTACAGTAGTAACAAATGATAGTTAAGGTGCACAAATTTACAAATCTATGAATTTACTAGAAGTATCAATACAAAAGTTACGGTGCACAAAATGAGTGAGTGATAAATTTCTATGAACCCCTCCTGCACAACAGACATGAACTGGAAATCTTCAGAGCATGATACAGATGAAACTATGACAGGTCTAGCAAAACGACACAGGAGTTATCCTGTGTGTTTCAAAACTGCTATATATAATGTATGGAGTATATTTCCAAAAATGGCGAAAAGTGAACACTAAATAGCTCTCTACAGCTTCTTCCACTTCTTCTGCATCCCATAACCTTGGCAGTCGTTGAGGCACCATTGACAAACTTCTACAACTTGGGGGTCGTTGGGGCACCACTGACAAACTTGGAGAACTTAGAGGTCGTTGGGGCACCATTGACAAACTTGGAGAACTTAGAGGTCGTTGGGGCACCATTGATAAACTTCGACAACCAGGGGGTCGTTGGGGCACCATTGACAAACTTGGAGAACTTAGAGGTCGTTGGGGCACCATTGACAAACTTGGAGAACTTAGAGGTCGTTGGGGCACCATTGATAGACTTGGAGAACTTAGAGGTCGTTGGGGCACCATTGACAAACTTGGAGAACTTAGAGGTCGTTGGGGCACCATTGATAGACTTGGAGAACTTAGAGGTCGTTGGGGCACCATTGACAAACTTGGAGAACTTAGAGGTCGTTGGGGCACCATTGACAAACTTCGACAACCTGGGGGTCGTTGGGGAACCATTGATAGACTTCTACAACCTGGGCGTCGTTGGGGCACCATTGACAAACTCCGACAACCTGGGGGTCCTTGGGGAACCATTGATAAACTTCGACAACCTGGGCGTCGTTGGGGCACCATTGATAAACTTCGACAACCTGGGGGTCCTTGGGGAACCATTGATAAACTTCGACAACCTGAGGGTCCTTGGGGAACCATTGATAAACTTCGACAACCTGGGCGTCGTTGGGGCACCATTGATAAACTTCGACAACCTGGGGGTCCTTGGGGAACCATTGATAAACTTCGACAACCTGGGTGTCGTTGGGGCACCATTGATAAACTTCGACAACCTGGGGGTCGTTGGGGCACCATTGACAAACTTGGACTACTTAGGGGTCGTTGGGGTACCATTGATAAACTTGGACTACTTAGGGGTCGTTGGGGTACCATTGATAAACTTGGACTACTTAGGGGTCGTTGGGGCACCATTGACAAACTTGGACTACTTAGGGGTCGTTGGGGTACCATTGATAAACTTGGACTACTTAGGGGTCGTTGGGGCACCATTGACAAACTTGGACTACTTAGGGGTCGTTGGGGTACCATTGATAAACTTCGACAACCTGGGTGTCGTTGGGGCACCTTTGATAAACTTCGGCAACCTGGGGGTCCTTGGGGAACCATTGATAAACTTCGACAACCTGGGCGTCGTTGGGGCACCATTGATAAACTTCGACAACCTGAGGGTCCTTGGGGAACCATTGATAAACTTCGACAACCTGGGCGTCGTTGGGGCACCATTGATAAACTTCGACAACCTGAGGGTCCTTGGGGAACCATTGATAAACTTCGACAACCTGGGCGTCGTTGGGGCACCATTGATAAACTTCGACAACCTGGGCGTCCTTGGGGAACCATTGATAAACTTCGACAACCTGGGCGTCGTTGGGGCACCATTGATAAACTTCGACAACCTGGGTGTCGTTGGGGCACCATTGATAAACTTCGACAACCTGGGGGTCGTTGGGGCACCATTGACAAACTTGGACTACTTATGGGTCGTTGGGGTACCATTGATAAACTTGGACTACTTAGGGTCGTTGGGGTACCATTGATAAACTTGGACTACTTAGGGGTCGTTGGGGCACCATTGACAAACTTGGACTACTTAGGGGTCGTTGGGGTACCATTGATAAACTTGGACTACTTAGGGGTCGTTGGGGCACCATTGACAAACTTGGACTACTTAGGGGTCGTTGGGGTACCATTGATAAACTTCGACAACCTGGGTGTCGTTGGGGCACCATTGATAAACTTCGACAACCTGGGGGTCGTTGGGGCACCATTGACAAACTTGGACTACTTAGGGGTCGTTGGGGCACCATTGATAAACTTGGACTACTTAGGGGTCGTTGGGGTACCATTGATAAACTTGGACTACTTAGGGGTCGTTGGGGTACCATTGATAAACTTCGACAACCAGGGGGTCGTTGGGGCACCATTGACAAACTTGGACAACCTGGGGGTCCTAGGGGCACCATTGATAAATTTCGACAACCTGGGGGTCGTTGGGGCACCATTGATAAACTTGGACAACTTAGGGGTCCTTGGGGAACCATTGATAAACTTCGACAACCTGGGTGTCGTTGGGGAACCATTGATAAACTTCGACAACCTGGGGGTCGTTGGGGCACCATTGACAAACTTGGACTACTTAGGGGTCGTTGGGGCACCATTGATAAACTTGGACTACTTAGGGGTCGTTGGGGTACCATTGATAAACTTGGACTACTTAGGGGTCGTTGGGGAACCATTGATAAACTTCGACAACCAGGGGTCGTTGGGGCACCATTGACAAACTTGGACAACCTGGGGGTCATAGGGGCACCATTGATAAATTTCGACAACCTGGGGGTCGTTGGGGCACCATTGATAAACTTGGACAACTTAGGGGTCCTTGGGGAACCATTGATAAACTTCGACAACCTGGGTGTCGTTGGGGAACCAGTGATAAACTTCGACAACCTGGGGGTCGTTGGGCACCATTGACAAACTTGGACTACTTAGAGGTCGTTGGGGCACCATTGACAAACTTCGACAACCTGGGGGTCCTTGGGGAACCATTGATAAACTTCGGCAACCTGGGGGTCCTTGGGGAACCATTGATAAACTTCGACAACCTGGGCGTCGTTGGGGCACCATTGATAAACTTCGACAACCTGAGGGTCCTTGGGGAACCATTGATAAACTTCGACAACCTGGGCGTCGTTGGGGCACCATTGATAAACTTCGACAACCTGGGGGTCGTTGGGGCACCATTGACAAACTTGGACTACTTAGGGGTCGTTGGGGTACCATTGATAAACTTGGACTACTTAGGGGTCGTTGGGGCACCATTGACAAACTTGGACTACTTAGGGGTCGTTGGGGAACCATTGACAAACTTGGACTACTTAGGGGTCGTTGGGGCACCATTGATAAACTTGGACTACTTAGGGGTCGTTGGGGCACCATTGACAAACTTCGACAAACTGGGGGTCCTTGGGGAACCATTGATAAACTTCGGCAACCTGGGGGTCCTTGGGGAACCATTGATAAACTTCGACAACCTGGGCGTCGTTGGGGCACCATTGATAAACTTCGACAACCTGAGGGTCCTTGGGGAACCATTGATAAACTTCGACAACCTGGGCGTCGTTGGGGCACCATTGATAAACTTCGACAACCTGGGGGTCGTTGGGGCACCATTGACAAACTTGGACTACTTAGGCGTCGTTGGGGTACCATTGATAAACTTGGACTACTTAGGGGTCGTTGGGGCACCATTGACAAACTTGGACTACTTAGGGGTCGTTGGGGTACCATTGATAAACTTGGACTACTTAGGGGTCGTTGGGGCACCATTGACAAACTTGGACTACTTAGGGGTCGTTGGGGTACCATTGATAAACTTCGACAACCTGGGTGTCGTTGGGGCACCATTGATAAACTTCGACAACCTGGGGGTCGTTGGGGCACCATTGACAAACTTGGACTACTTAGGGGTCGTTGGGGCACCATTGATAAACTTGGACTACTTAGGGGTCGTTGGGGTACCATTGATAAACTTGGACTACTTAGGGGTCGTTGGGGTACCATTGATAAACTTCGACAACCAGGGGGTCGTTGGGGCACCATTGACAAACTTGGACAACCTGGGGGTCCTAGGGGCACCATTGATAAACTTGGACAACTTAGGGGTCGTTGTGGTACCATTGATAAACTTGGACAACTTAGGGGTCCTTGGGGTACCATTGATAAACTTCGACAACCTGGGTGTCGTTGGGGAACCATTGATAAACTTCGACAACCAGGGGGTCGTTGGGCACCATTGACAAACTTGGACTACTTAGGGGTCGTTGGGGTACCATTGATAAACTTCGACTACCTGGGGGTCGTTGGGGTACCATTGACAAACTTGGACTACTTAGGGGTCGTTGTGGTACCATTGATAAACTTCGACAACCAGGGGGTCGTTGGGGCACCATTGACAAACTTCGACAACCTGGGGGTCCTAGGGGCACCATTGATAAATTTCGACAACCTGGGGGTCCTAGGGGCACCATTGACAAACTTCGACAACCTGGGGGTCCTAGGGGCACCATTGATAAACTTCGACAACCTGGGAGTCGTTGGGGCACCACTGACAAACTTCGACAACTTGCTCCAATTTTCTATATTCAGTTATTCTTTGATATTCATCACAGCCGGGGCATGTCCATTCTCTGATGTTATCTTCCCAACTCTTTCTCTACCTACCTCTACTTATCACGTCTTTTACAGTTCCTCGCAGAATGGTCTTAGGTAGGCCATCCCATTGAGATACGTGGTCAATATATTTCATTTTGCATTTCTTCACAATAGATAAAAGATCATAATGTGCTCCGATTGTTTATTGTATCCTTGTATGGACCTTTCCTTTTGCAATACGATTTAAGAGATGCTCAAAATCTTAGAATAATATTTCATTTCCATATCGTGTATTTTCTTTTGTAGCTCTGCTGCAAAGGTCCCAGTTTCATATGCGAATATAAAAAAAAATGATACAACTAGAGTGCGCATCAGCCTGATTTTAGACTCAAGAGTGGTGTTCTTATATTTACTAATAAGGCAGAGCATTGTAAACCCACAAAATTGAAGGAATAGACCTGGAGACAGTTCAGAACTACAACTACCTTGTACATACTATAACCGGTGATGGAAAATGTACAACTGAAATAAACAAAAGATTAGGAATGGCAAAAAGTAATTTTAATGTCATGAAGAACATACTAACATCAAAACAAATAACACCAGGGCTAAAACTAAGAATGGCAAAATGTTATGTCTTCTCAACATTCCTATATGGTGCAGAAACATGGACATTAGACAAGAAAACAGAACAGAGAATTGAAGCCTTCGAAATGTGGATATATAGAAGAATAGGTAGAATTTGATGGAAAGAAAAGAAAACAAACGATGAAGTTTTAAAACAACTAAAAATGAAAAGAGAACTACTAAACACAATTCAAACAAGACAAATGCGATTTTTGCGCCATGTTAAAAGACACAACAGCCTACTAAAAGTAATCCTGGAGGGGAAAATACAAGGTAAAAGAGGCAGAGGCAGACCAAGACTAACATGGACGAGTAACATCAAAAGATGGACAAACCAGCCTATGACAACCTGCACCTTCAAAGCAAGAGACAGAGCAGAATGGTGCTCCATGGTAGCCAAACTTCGATGCGGAGATGGCACTCGATGATGATGATGATAATGATAGCCTTGCAAGGTCTGCTGAAGTCTATGCTGTTCTAGCCGATATTTCAGGGTTTGAACCTTCAACACAGCCTTTAACCTGACGCAACTTGGAATACGAAGTCATTTAAGTCGGATCATCGCCATCTATATCACTCAAGCCCAAGGGCTGAAGGGGGAACCATCAGTGTACACACACACTCTTAATGATCTGCTGCATGTAACCTATGGCTGTGTGTGAAGTGATGTGATGTCAATACAAAATCAATGAACTATAGTACACTGATTAAATGAATGGCAACTACCAATACATATATACCAATACATTCACAGTCAGAGAGCTGGGATTTACGAATAATGAAGTTAAATTACAAATAAACTCATGTCTTTGCTTTTCTTTAAGGGGCATAATTTATCCAATGCATCGTGAAAATAAAGTGACCAGCCACGAACTAAACATAGCATCTAAGTTCTATTAATACTTCATGGAACATGTTCATCAGATGTCAAGATCAGACCCGGTTAATCAAAAAGGACAGACACTTTTAAACAGAGTTTTATAAATGAACGAGAAAACTTTCTTTGATGTTGCATATGGCAGCGACAATAGTGGACGGGTACATGAGCAAAACATAGACCAGAAAATCATTTCAGGCGAGGAAAATATCGTATTTTATGAGGTTGCTAGATGTCGTACGTGTTAAGGAGATTGATGAGGATGTGACGGGAACGTGAGTTCACACACCATCTGATGTGATCTAGTTTCCTTCAAACAGAATTAGTGTTCTGGCAGGTTGAAGCTGCAAACAATGGGTTGATAATATTAGCGCGTTCATAACCGCTTGATGACGACGAATGTTACTTGTTGGGGTTTGAAGCGACCTCCCTGATAGGAAAGATAGCAACATATAGGGTCGAATGTGGCGTGGGAGCTACAACACCTGCATCTCGCTCAAAGAAAATCTGAGTTCAAATGAAATGTTTCGAATATGATCCCAAGAGAGGATGGGTGGTAAAAGGATATATATATATACGTGTGTGTGTGTGTGTGTGTGTGTGTGTGTGTTGAAAGACATGAATCTAAAGGTGGAAAAGGAGGTCTTGTCCATCTGGAGTACTTAGTAGGAAAAGGAGATTTATCTACAATCAACACCTTACAGGTACAATCAGTCTGTACACGCTTCTAGACATGTTGGGACGGGCGGTAAATGTGATATATACATCATCATCATCATTGAGTGCCGTCTCCGCAACGAAGGTTGGCTACCATGGAGCGCCATTTTGCTCTATCTCTTGCTTTGATGGTGCAGGTTGTCATCGGTTGATTTGTCCATCTTTTGATGTTATTCGTCCATGTTAATCTTGGTCTGCCTCTGCCTCTTTTACCTTGTATTTTCCCTCCAGGATCACTTTCAGTAGGCTGTTGTGTCTTTTAACATGGCCTAAGAATCGCATTTGTCTTGTTCTAATTGTGTTCAGAAGTTCTCTTTTCATTTTTAGTTGTTTTAAGACTTTGTCATTTGTTTTCTTTTCCTTCCATCCAATTCTACCTATTCTTCTATATATCCACATTTCAAAGGCTTCAATTCTCTGTTCTATTTTCTTGTCTAATGTCCATGTTTCAGCACCATATAGGAATATTGAGAAGATGTAACATTTTGCTATTCTTAGTTTTAGCTCTGGTGTTATTTGTTTTGATGTTAGTATGTCCTTCATGACATTAAAATTACTTTTTGCCATTCCTATTCTTTTGTTTATTTCAGTTGTACATTTTCCATCACTGGTTATAGTATGTCCAAGGTAGTTATAGTTCTGAACTGTCTCAAGGTCTATTCCTTCAATTTTGATATCCACTTGTGGGTTTTGAGTATTTTCTTTGTTTATGATCATAGTTTTAGTCTTTTTGATATTCATATCTAGTCCATATTTTTTGCTTGTCGTGTTTATTTCATTAAGTAATTGTTGTAGGTCTTTAGGATTTTCTGCTAGTAGTACAGTATCGTCAGCATATCTTAGGTTATTGATTATCTTTCCATTAATTTGTAGGCCTGGCATCTCTATGATGTTTTTAAAGATTTGCTCAGTGTATAGATTGAACAAGCTTGGTGATAGGATGCATCCTTGTCTTACTCCTCTTTTTATATCAATGGGTGTAGAGAACTCTTTGTTATATTTTATTATTGCTGTTTGCTCCCAGTATAGATTACATATTAGTCGTATATCCATGTCATCTAGATGTATCTCTTTTAGGCATTCTATAAGTTGTTAGTGGTGTACTCTATCAAAAGCTTTGGTGTAGTCTATGAAGCAGGCATATATTGGTTTGTTTACTTCTGTGTATTTTTCGATTAATGTTCTCATGCAGAATATGGCTTCTTTTGTCCCGCTATTTTTCCTAAATCCAAATTGCTGCTCATCTAATTCAGTATTGATTTTATTCTGAATCCTTCCTTGTATAACTTTTAGCAAGATGTTTGTAACATGGCTCATTAGGCTTATTGTTCTAAAGTCACTGCATTCAACTGCACCATTCTTTTTAGGCAATGCAATGAAAGTTGATGTTTTTAGTTCATTTGGTATGTATCCTGTGTGGTATATGTCGTTGCATATGTCTGTAATCACTTCAATGCCAAAATCTTCAAGTGCCTGTATCATCTCTATCTGTATGCTTTCAGGTCCTGCTGCTTTTCCCCTTTTCATTGTTTTTATAGCTTTTTCCACCTCAGATTTTAAGATTTTATAGCCTGATGTACATTTTATAACTGGTTTCTTGTCCCTTTGATCATGAAATAGTTCTGTTATATATTCCTGCCATCTATCTATGATATCCTTATTGTCTGTTAGCATTTTTCCTTTTTTGTCTGCAATGCATCCACCTTCTGTGGCTTTTTTATTTTTATTAGTCATTCTCTTTATTTCTGTGTGCATTCCTCTTAGGTCTTGTTTGCTTTCCATAGTTTCTATATCTCTACATTTTTGGCTGAGCCAGTCTTCTTTTGCCTTTTTGCACATTTTGCGTATCTCATTATCTATTTTATTGTATTGGGCAGTGTTCTTCGCTTGTCTCCTTTCTTCCATTTTTTCTAAGATGGTGTTAGTTATCCATTTTTGTTTTTTGTTCTTTCTCTTTTGGGTAAGGTGTCGCAGGCTTTTTGTATGCTTTTCTTTATGCATTGCCATTTGGTTGTTACTTTTTCATCAGGATTTTCTCTTCTGTATTGTTCAATTCCTTCCTCTAGCAGCTTCTGGTATGTGTTCTTTACTTGTATTGTATAGGTATCTTTAATATCTTTTTGATTTAAAGCTGTTATGTCGAGTGGGTTTGTTGATGAATCAGATTTTTGCTTGTTTCTCTTTAGTTTGATTTTCATTTTAATCATTACAGGATTGTGATCAGAATTAATATCTGCTCCTGGGTAGGTTTTGGCTTTCTTTACGCTGTTACGGAACCTTTCTTTTATCATTATGTAATCTATTTGATTCCTCTTCCTACCTCCAGGGCTTTTCCATGTGTATAGTTTCCTTTTCTCTTGCTCAAAGTAGGTGTTACATATTATCAGCCTGTTTTCTTCACAGAATTGTATTAATCTTTCTCCTCTGTCATTTCTTTTTCCTAAACCATGATTTCCTATAATTGTCTTATATCTACCTTTTCCTACTTTAGCGTTCATGTCACCCATTACAATCAAGATGTCTGAAGATTTCACTTGCTTCATAACTTTATTTAGGTCTTCATAGTATGCCTCTATTTGTTCATCTGTGTAGTCTTGAGTAGGTGCATATGTCTGTATTATTGCTATGTCGAATGGTTTTGCTTTCAACTTGAGTAGTATAATCCTATCACTGTATGTCCAGTGGGTACTTATATATTTTTGTAGCTCTCTTTTTATCAGTATTCCTACCCCCCTTTGATGTTCTGTTGTGTTTCCTGAGTATATAAATGTATATTTTTCGTCTTCAATGTACCCACATTCCTTCCATCTAGTCTCTGATATGCCTAAAATATCTATATTTATTCGTTCTGCTTCTTGAATTAGATTTTCCAATTTCCCTTGTTGATATAGAGTCCTAACATTCCAAGTACTTATTTTAAGATCTTTCCTCCGACATAAGTTCGAATTTCTCAGACTCTCCATGGCTTCCTCTGGACTGGTACGTGATGAGGCTCCAATCTCTTTCACGGTGGTCAGCCATGTTCGTCTTTCGTGTTCTGAACATGCCTCTTGTGTACCACACACTTTGCTGTTTTCGCTTTCTGGGCCGTTGATCATTCTTGATTCCTCCGCCTCCATCCACCGTCACAGACTTTTCACATAAGGGTTGAACATACCCGTTTTTTCCGTTGACATTTTTGTCAAACCATGTGCTTGCCTATCGAACCGCGAACACACAACACAAAGAAGAATATATATATATCCCCCGAATGCAGTGACACTGATTTCATAAATGTATCTATCTATTGACCTTTCGAGCCGTAGCCGGCCCATAGGGCATAGACCCAGATACTCTTTCTCTTATATAAATTTTTTATTCTAGCAGTTTACAATTCTTTTAAAGATATTTTATCAAATCTCGCCATTTGTCTCTGTTCTGTGCAAGCAACTCTATCTCATTGAGGGAGCCGATTCTTGCTGCTCTTGCCTCTCTGATCAATGTTCTTCTCAGTGTCTCTCTAGGTCGGCCTCTTTTCCTCCTACCTGTTCTTTCCGACATGAGGGCTTGCTTTGCTATTCGGTTATTATCTCTCCTCATCGCATATCCAAAATATGACTATCGTCTTTTCTTGATCATCACATATCCAACATGTGACCAATGTCTTTTCTTGATAACTAAAAATATTAGTGGTTGATTGGCGATTTCTCTAATTTCCTCGTTTGTTTTGAATTCGTTCCACACCATACCAAGTATTTTCCGTAGGCATTTATTTTCGAATTTGTTCAACTTTGTTTCTATGTCTCTTGTTGTTTTCCAGCTCTCACACGCATACGTAAGGGTTGATAGCACATTTGATTTGAATAGTCTAAGTTTTGTGTTTCTGCTGATTAGTTTTAATTTCCACAACTTTTCAAGGCTTCTGAAAGACATTGCTGCTTTAGCTATCCTGATTCTAATTTCTTTACTTGTATCCCCTTCTCGATCAATGTGACTTCCAAGATAGATAAAGTGATCGATCTCTTCCACTGGTTTATTTTCCATGTATATTTTGTCATCTGTTGGAATTAAGCTTTTCATGACTTTAGTCTTTTCATGATTGATCTCAAGCCCAATTTTGCTGCCTATTGATGATAATTCATTTGTGTTTTCCTGCATCGTTTTTGGCTGATTGCTAATGAGGACTATGTCATCAGTAAAGTCGAGGTCCTCCAAATGGTCTCCTTGTATACATTCGATGCCTTTATTACCAGTGCAGCATTTCTTCACTATGAAGTCCATAACAATTCCAAATAACAAGGGCGATAAAATACATCCTTGTTTAACCCCAGTTTATATTGGGAAACATTCGCTCAGTCCTTCCTCTGTACGAACTGCACATGTGTAGCCATCATACATGTCTTTGATAATATTTATGATTTTTGATGGTAAGCTATATTGCTTCAGAATTTTCCACAAAGAATCTCTATGAATGCTGTCGAACGCTTTTTTTGAAGTCGATGAAGTTAAGTACAAAAGATTTTTGCTTTTCAATGTGTTCCTCCAATATAAGTCGTGGAGTATAAGTGTGGTCAAGGCAGCTTCTCCCTTTTCTAAACCCAGCCTATTCTTCACGCATTACTGTATCTATTGAATCATTTATTCTACTTAGGATGATTTTGCAGAATAACTTTGAGGCAACTGACAAAAGTGTCACGCCTCTTCAGTTGTTTGTTACAATCTCTGAGATTGCCCTTTTTTGAAATCTTAACAATGATTCATTTTTTTCCACTTATAAGGCACTTTTTCTGCTTTCCAATGATGTTGAACATTTTCTAGAGGTGTATTAAATTATGGCTGTCATAAATAGAAACGAATAAGACATTTTCCGAATCATGCTTATCTTAGCATGGGTAGGCGGGACAGGATTGTCTAATCCTATATCAAACTAACGGCAAAACGTAGGTCCCTTGTTCTTTTTTCTATCCTCATTTGCATTTCAGCGTTGAAGGGAGATGTAATATGCGGTCTTTTGCACTACTGTTCGCCTCTGCTGCTGTTATGTTTCCTAGTGTTTCTAATATTCCGTCAATTCATCTTTTCATGGTCGACCCTTGAGTCTGGTGTTCTCGCATCGTTTATTAAAGACTCGGTGTGATGTGATTGATCTTTCTGCCTAGTCACATAGCCAAACCATTGTATCTGTTGTTTCTTTATATATTCTATGGCGGGGTTATTTCTAACTTTTTTCTTAGTTTTTTCAACTCTGATCTTATCTCTTAGGCTGCTTCCTGTCATTTGTCTAACACATTTCATCTCAGTAGAGGGTTATTTGTCTTATTGTTCTTGCATCTAGGGTCCAGGACTAGCATTGGTACCACAACGTTGGGATGAAGAATGTATTGTAGAGTACCCGTTTTGCCCCTAGAGTTATTTCCTTGTTGGACAATAGTGGTGATAGCTGTCCAATGATCTGACCAGCGTTGCTGGATTTTGAGTCTATTTCTGCTGTTTGTGAATTGTCGTTTGTCACTAGACTAGCTATTTAAATTACTTTACTTGTTTGAGTTGTCTACCATCTATAGTTATGTTATATGTTTCTCTTTTGCAAAATTCATTACTTCTGTCTTGTTGATGTAGATTTTCATGTTGCATTTTGTGACTGCTGTTGAGTCTATTTAAGTGTTCTGGTAGGTCTTCTATTTTTCTATATATTAGTGCCTGATCGTCTGGAAATAGAAGCTCGTATGTCTCCTCTGTCTCCGAGGGGTTGGCTAACTTTCATATATATAGTTTTTGTATGTTGTATGGCACCCAGTCTTACACCTTAGTATGACACCCTGTCTTACACCAGATCTAACTTCGAAGTGTTCCCTCATTGAGCGATATAAATAACCATTAGCAGCTGTGTACAAGAAAAATGAAAAGAGCATTGTGTGTTCAACTACATTTTCTGAGATTTAAACACAAATTACCCCACCCACCTTCTCCACATCAAGGAAACATTACGTATTCGGCATTTCACAAGAAGCTTGTGTTGTAAGGTAAAAGACTTTGGTGGATAGAAAATGGACCAACTCCCAATGTATGCAATGTAACAGAAGCACAAGGCCTGGCAGACAGCTGCGTACAATAAAATAAACATCATCATCATCATCATCAAGAAGGTGATCATGTCTCTCCACAACTTTCGAGCTCGACAGTTATTTATCATTTCTGTTGTTGACCCTCTGCCAAGCCATTCTCTTAAGCTGTCTGATATGCTTTCTCTTTGCTTCCCTCTATCTCTTCGTCCCTAAATTTTCCCAGTTGTTACAATATATTCCAGCTGTTCTCTTCTCATTACATGTCCAAAAAATGATGATTGTTTCTTCCTAATATTGGAAATTAACTCTCCTTTTGCCTTGGCCTCTTTCAGAACGTTTTCATTACTCTTCTTAACTGTCCATGGTATTCTCAACATTCTTCTATAAAACCACATTTCTACAGACTCCAATGATTTATCCACTAACAGATCCAGGAAAACATACATATCAAATAGAAATAACGAAAAAAAAACCCAGTGGTCTGGTAGATTGCATTCATTTTGTTCCTTTTTCTTTCGAACTAAAGAACACAGATTCCACTTTCTGTAATTGTAAGAGACAAACAATTCCGGAGTTGAAATAATATCATGACCTGTACATCACATAGAGACATCACTGTGGTATGCAGCATTTATCTATCGGCACCACACAAATCCCTCGGCAGACTCCAGAAAAAAGAATAAATGCCATAAAGATGGTTCTATTTTTTCCCTTTCGCTTGTGATCGGACAAGGAACACACAATCGGTTGGTTTTATAGTAATAAGAGGGGGGGGGGCGCCTTGGTGGATTACAAGTGGCCACAATCTAGCGGGTACAAGAGGAAGGAGAGACAGCACGTCTGTGTGACATGCGAAGCTCATCTAGTAATTGGTATGTACAGATTATATATATACTCAGAATATATATATATATATTACAGCTGCGTATATACAGCATATATATATATATATATATATATATATATATAGAGAGAGAGAGAGAGAGAGAGAGAGAGAGAGAGAGAGGGGGGGGGAAGCACATTTATGTGATATGGGAGCTCATAATTGAGAGAGAGAGGAAACGCACAACTGTGTGATATGGGATCTCAAATGATCTGGTAATTGGTGGAGAGAGAGAGAGAGAGAGAGAAAGAGAGAGAGAGAGAGAGAGAAAGAGAGAGAGAAACACGACTGCGCGATATGGAAAACTAATCATCATCATCAAGTACCGGGTCTGTTGGCGTAGGTGATCATGCCTCTCCATAACTTTCGATTTCGACAGTTATTTATCATTTCCGTTGTTGACCTTCTGTCAAGCCATTCTCTTAAATTGTCTGGTATCTTTTCTGTTTACTTCCCTCTATCTCTTCGTCATTACGTTTGGATGAACGTAATCGGTTCGCTTTGGAGAAAAGTTTTGTTTTAAACCCAAGTGGGATTAACTATGTTTGTTCTTTCATTTAATTATACTTCATGTTCATGTTTTTTTTACATTATATATGCATGCTTCATGCGTCTTTTCTTAACACTGTTTTAGCACCGTTCTTCTTTCGTCCTTTGCTGCTGTAAGACATCTTATTTTGTGTGTGCACTTACATAATAGCGTTACATGACCCTGGCAAGTGTTTGGTTTTCGTGTTATTGCTAAAAAAATGTGTATTCTGTTTCGCATGTTTTCGTTCCAGTTAAAGACCTTTTGGTCGAATGTTCTATATTAAGTCTGTTGAAACATTCGAATTGTTGTCTGTTCTTGCTGCTGTTATGAGACAAACACGCACAAAAATAGTAAAATAAACATGATCTTCATGCCCAGATGGTTACAGCATATCTCCCTATCCAGCAATGCTGGAAAATGTAAGTAGGCATGATCAATCGACCCGCTGATAGCGAAGCCACTGCTAGTTTTGTTTCTTCTTCCAGAAATCATGACTATAGCAGAATAGATCAATTAAAGACCAGATCACCTCCACAGCTTCATGAAAAAAATAAATATATATTTCCTAAAGAAAAAGAAACACACACAACTATCTGCATAGATAACATAAAGAGCATTGATACAGTGTAGAAATGGGGACTTGAATTGAAGAGAAAAAAAAATAGAGCGCGTGAGAAAATGTACAAATGGATTAAGCATTACCTGGAAAGCAAAACTGCAGGTAGATGGAAATGCCAGCAGGAAAGACATTGGAGCTGCAGTGTTCCACATGGAAAAGTTTTGTCACCAACAATGTATGATATACTTAAACGATATAACATACATCATTCCAAATAGAGCACACATCATTACATGACCTAGGAATGTACTTACACGAGGAATACAAGCACTCGACCATGGCATTCATATCTTCAGTGGGAAGATAGGCAAAGGAGTAACTAGTTCAAATGAATCAAAGCAAACAAACATGAGAAACGCGGCCCCATTCATTCTTTCAGACAAACAATAGGGAGAACTTGGTCTCGAGGCAAGACGTCGGTCTCGAGACAGAAAGGTTGTGTGTTCAAATCCCGGTTACGGTAGGTGGAATTTTTATTTGTGATTTTTCTGTGCGGCAAACACCCCTGGTCTCAGTGGTCAGGCTCTGCTTGAAACGTCAGTTACACATCGACGGGAAAAAATATGAGTACCTCCGAAGACGAAGTTATCTATCTGACTGAGCGACGAGGAACCCCTGCGCACACGGCTGCCGGGGGGGGGGGGGGGGAGAAGAAGAGAGAGACGGATTAACTCGCAAAATTTAGTTCCTTCTCTACAGGAACTTCGCTAGAGGCGAAAGCTGGCGAACTAAAAAACAAAACAAGACAAAGAAAAAAACCAACAACACCAAAGACTAAAAGTAATGCTAAATAGCTAACATTATGTTTTGAAGCGAAGAAAAACCAAGAAAAAACGTATATATGAACATAATCTCTGATCGCCTTCTAAAAGGGACCAATCAGATATGTGACATGGTGTAGGAGAAACGGATGCTACACATGAAACAACGCGCAACTTGATGTGTAGCTAGAGAGTGTCTGTGACCAAGGGAAAATGACAGCCGGACACCATCGGCAGAGGTGACCATCATAAGATGAAGTGAGAAGGCTCATGTCAGGAAAAGTGTCATTAAAGGACAAGCAGTACCGTGAAGCTCTTTAAACTGTGGGCAAAATTCTACTCGCGCGATCTGACATCAAATATTAAAGTATATCATATGTCTGAATATAAAGTATAGCTTAAGTCTGAATATAAATTACGTAATGAAAATATTTGTAATGTAAACATGTGAGTGAGGAGGAGCTGGATTTTGCGGACGACATAGTTCTTATCAATAGCAATGTGAGCATGATGCAAGACAAAATAAATGTCATGCTATCAATGGCTAGGAAAATCGGTCTTTAGATCAACAAAAAAGACAAAAGTAATTAAAAATTAAACTCGCCCAAAGAAAAAAAAAATATACATTGAAGGAAAAGCAGTTGAAGAAGTAGACCACTTTTTATAACTTGGATGCTGCATAAATCAAGAAGACACAAAGAAAGAAATTAGAATTAGAATAGTAAAGGCAGCAATGACTTTCAGAAACCTTGATAAAATACGGACAACAAAATTACTAAGCACAGAAACATAGCTCATAATTTTTTAATCAAATGTATTATCCACTCTTACTCATGCATGCGAGACCTGGAGAACAACAACAGAAATAGAAAACAAACAAGGTGCATTTGAAAACAAATGCCTTGGGAACATACTTTGTATTCCACAGAATGAGTTCAAGACTATTGCAGAAATAAGATAATGGCAAAGCATACAACAATATCTATAATCAAGAGAAGAAGTTTATGCATACCATGTGATGAGAAGAGACAAAAAAAGAATCTCAAAGCAAGCCCTCAAATGGGAAACAGAGGGTAAAAGAAAAAGAGGCTGAACTAGAACATTAACACCAGGATAAACAACAGCAGTCATCAGCTCCCTCGGCGAGATTTAGCAACTCACCAAGAACCGAGCTGTGTGGCGAGACACAAATCAGGTCGTGTGTTGAGATTTAGCAACTCACCAAGAACCGAGCTGTGTGGCGAGACACAATGTAGGTCGTGTGTTGAGATTTAGCAACTCACCAAGAACCGAGCTGTGTGGCGAGACACAATGTAGGTCGTGTGTTGAGATTTAGCAACTCACCAAGAACCGAGCTGTGTGGCGAGACACAATGCAGGTCCTGTGTTGAGATTTAGCAACTCACCAAGAACAGAGCTGTGTGGCGAGACACAATGCAGGTCCTGTGTTGAGATTTAGCAACTCACCAAGAATAGAGCTGTGTGGCGAGACACTATGCAGGTCCTGTGTTGAGATTTAGCAACTCACCAAGAACAGAGCTGTGTGGCGAGACACAATGCAGGTCCTGTGTTGAGATTTAGCAACTCACCAAGAATAGAGCTGTGTGGCGAGACACAATGTAGGTCCTGTGTTGAGATTTAGCAACTCACCAAGAACCGAGCTGTGTGGCGAGACACAATACAGGTCCTGTGTTGAGATTTAGCAACTCACCAAGAACAGAGCTGTGTGGCGAGACACAATGCAGGTCCTGTGTTGAGATTTAGCAACTCACCAAAAACAGAGCTGTGTGGCGAGACACAATGCAGGTCCTGTGTTGAGATTTAGCAACTCACAAAAACAGACCTGTGTGGCGAGACACAATGTAGGTCGTGTGTTGAGATTTAGCAACTCACCAAGAACAGAGCTGTGTGGCGAGACACAATGCAGGTCCTGTGTTGAGATTTAGCAACTCACCAAAAACAGACCTGTGTGGCGAGACACAATGTAGGTCGTGTGTTGAGATTTAGCAACTCACCAAGAACAGAGCTGTGTGGCGAGACACAATGTAGGTCCTGTGTTGAGATTTAGCAACTCACCAAAAATAGAGCTGTGTGGCGAGACACAATGTAGGTCGTGTGTTGAGATTTAGCAACTCACCAAGAACAGAGCTGTGTGGCGAGACACAATGTAGGTCCTGTGCAAGGTCTGATAGTTAAAAGATCGTCGGACACAAGAGTCTAGAATTTCTGCCCTATGTGCCGTCTTCGGCTCGAAAGGACAATAGTTGTGCAGAATGTGAATATAATGTCTGAAAAGATAGGTGGAAACAAGGATGAAGACATGCAGCAATCTTACGAGAATGGCACTAAACAGGACGAGTCGGGAATGGTATTTTAAAATATATGATCTACCACAGAACGAAAGAAGAAATGTCTGCATATTAAGTTAGTTTCTTTCTCTCTCTCTCTCTCTCTCTCTCTCTCTCTCTCTCTCTCTCTCTCTCTCTCTCTCTCTCTCTCTCTCTCTCCTTCAAATCTGCAAAAATTGCTTGCAAACAAAAAACTAAAAATAAATCGCCTCGTAATCCGCTTAGATTCTTTAAATTCAAATGGGATTCATTCTTATCCTTAAAAACACTTCATGCTTCATCTAGTTGTGTGTGTGTTTACACAGTGAAATAAGTAGCTCGGCTACAATTTTGCTTTCTTTTCATTTAGACATTTCGAGATTTGTCGTCTGTTCTGTAGTGGCTCCCCTTTCAGAAACCTTTTAGAGCCGAACGTTTGTTTGTTTAGTCGTGTCTTCTACAAAATTGAAATATAATTATTTGTTTTGTTGACTATTTAACTGCACTTTGCTTTGCCGCAACACCACGTGGTTTCCATGTCCCACCCAAACCTCACAATTTACCGAGTAGCAAAGCACTCTTGGCAACTAAAGTTCTAGTCTACACACGTATATATGGGCATTTTAAAATGTTATAAAAGGCACACACCCTAGACATACTCTCTTATCTACTTCACACCACCTAGTACTTAAAAAAAACAATAACGAAATAATTCAAAGTGGAAAAAGAAACAAGAGACAGTAAACCTGAGTAGTCTGCCAACTTTTTCGGATAAAAACTGGCGCGTTTATACTAAAACGAAGTTAAAAGAATGAATTAATGGATTTGCCCATTATCATTACTGACAATTTATCTTCTAATTTAAAACAAAAACAAAAGAAACTGTAATATAAGTTGAAAATAAAGAAATTCTTAATAATAGTTAAAATAATGTAAAGAAGAGTAGATATGTTTCGCGACATTAAATAACAAACGCTACCATCAAATATATATATATATATATATATATATATATATATATATATATATATATATATATATATATATATATATATATATATAATATATATATATATTTATATATATATTTATATATATATAAATATATATATATATATATATATATATATTAATAAAATAATAAAAGCACAACTTAACAGTAATAACAAAAGGGACAAACACTAAAAGGGGGGAAAGGAACAATAAAGCGGATGCATAAAATAAGAACGCTATGAAAAGTTTTGAAAGAAGGGCTGTATCGAATTAATAACAACAAAAACAGTAATTTAGAAAAAAGAATTAACAAAAAGTTTTCAAAAACCACAGACAAAAGTATAGATAAATACAAGTTCTGACAAACAGAAGCACTACACTACCACTGTTAACTGCTAGCTAAATTTATAATAAAATAAAACATTAACAAATAACATAAATAAATGTATTTTTTTCACTCCACAGGAAGCACAATGTTTAGGTTGACGAAATGATAAACAAAGAAAACATTTTCACTGCCGTCAGGATCCAGATCTCTAATCCAACAGTAAATAGACAACGGAAAACAAATAACGCAGGCCCGCTGGTTAGACAAACCTAATTCTGATAGAAAGTCACATCACTCAAAGGTAGGTGAACATCCAGGTGTAGGGCCCGATGGGCCAGTAATGAGCACGTCTTACTAACGAAACAACAGTTGTGGACCACAAGCGTGTGTGATAGTGGCCAAGGTTTGTGTACGAAAATAGGCCACAACAAATGTGTCCAGGAATGAGCACGTCTTACTAACGAAACACCAGTTGTGGACCACAAGCGTTTGTGATAGTAGCCAATGTTGGTGTACGATAACAGGCCACAACAAATGTGTGAACGCTGTACAGAAAGGCCAGGTTGGGAGGGCCTATAGAGGAGAAGATGCCTGGTGGTAGACTCAAGCACGAAGCCCATATTACGCCAAGAACAGGACGTGCTCACTATCCTACCGTCGAGCGGCTCCAGCATGCCAGTGGTTCTCAACCTTCACAAATCGGAATTCGTACACAATTTCTTCTATAAAACTTCAGTTCACTGCCTCGAAATTCGTACAATATATTGTGTTCATCCTATTTTCAAGCGGCTCTAATTAAAAATATATCTTTTTCCCCTTTCTTCTCCTTTTAGTTGACGTTAGAGAACGTCTATGTATTTATTTTACGTTCTTCGAATTTTTTTAAAGAAAAAAAATGTATTAAAATTATAAACACCTGAAGAACTCCCAAGAACATCACATGAAGTAGCAAGAACTAGAGGGTGAATTTTCTTTACGTGAGGAGGAAATGAGTAAGTGGGGAATTGCTTTGTAAATAAGTTAGAGAACTGTACTGTCACTGAGTGACAGATCTGTCTATTTTATACCCCAGATATAGAGCCTGATGGTGAAAAGGCATCTTGTTATCGTTGCTGTCAGCGTCGACCTCAACGACAACGTTGTTAACAATTTAAACAAATTTAGAAAATCGTCAAAAGCAGAAAACAACGGATAAGCATTTCAGTAATCACTATCTAGTGCAAAGAAACGAGAAAGAATATTTGTTGGTACTGGAAGGTATTTACCCCTTCCAAACAATAACATCAGTTCTCCTCTCCACCTTCAACTGAACCCATCTGCTGTTTTCAGCACAAGTAAAATGTTACATTTTCAATATTTAATGAACATTGTTATTGCATTTATGGCTTTTATATATGATTTTCAGGTTTGAAATATGAAACATTATAACAACAAAAATGGAACAACCAAGATACAGAAGAAGATCAAGAAGAAGATGGATTGAGGGAATTTACAACATAATAAAACAACATAATATCACTATGTACCAAACCACAGAAAGTGACCTTGAAAGAAAACACATCAATGGCTTAAACCTACCGGCAAAAAGCAGAACTGGGATAAGATAAGATAACAGAAATAAGAAAATTGGTTCATTCCAAACAAAGTGCACAGAGAATTCTTAACATATCTTGAAAACAGAAAAAGAGCAATGAAGATACATAATCTCAACACTAAAAAGAACTGGCTTATAAACTCCATCTTACAGAAAATTAAAATACTAAGGTCACGGCAAGAGACACAGTGGAGTAGGGACCAAAAATAATTGAAAGCAAGATTCGGAAAGATGAGACAAAGGCAGACCAAGAAAAGGGTGGTTTCAAAACATCGAAGAGACCATGAACTTGACTACAGAAGAAGTAAAATATCTGGATGTAGATAGATTCTTTCTAGATGGCTTGCCCGATAAGTGCAACGTTCTTCAAAGGACTGCAACTCGATTCCTCTAGTTCATTTCTTCCCCATTTGCATCTCAGCGTCGAGTTTTCTCGACTGTTATCTCCTGCTGTTATGTTTCCTAGCGTCAGTAACATTCTATCAATTCATCTTTTCGTGTTTGGTCCTTAGGTGTGGTATTCCATCAAAGCGTTTATTGAAGGTTCGTTGTGCTGTATTTTGATTTTTCTTACCATGTGGTTAAACCATTTTATCTGTTGTTACTTTATGTATTCAATGGCGGGAAGCATTCCTACCTTTTTCTCAGTTTTACTTATCAACCGAATAATTCGTACAAATAACTATCGGAACATATTTCTGGAACAAATTGTGTACGAACAGTGGAGTTACACTGTTGTTCTTTATCATGAAAGCCCACTGGTTGAGAATACAGAATACATATTTAGGAAGCCTCATTGAACTTAAAAGAAGACGTGATATTTAGAACAACCAAATTTATAGACATTTTGTAACTGCTATACAGATGGCTTCTAATTTGGCAAAAAACTCACAGTTCTCCGGCAACTTTGGTGGCATAATTTTGCGATACAGTTTTGGAAATGTCATAGTACAAGTATGACATCCATAGTACAAGTATGACATTCATAGTACAAGTATGACATTTCTTGGCATTGTAAAGTGCAGCAGGAAATTGAATTGAAACTTTTGGCCCCGGAAATGATTGGTCACTGGGGCACGAGATGTGTATGTCACGCGATCTAACACTGCAGCACTAGTTCAGAGTTCACGAAAACTCCTCCCCCATCCTTTGTAAATTTCCGGATTGTTGGGGGACGAACATCATCATCATCGAGTGCCGTCTCCGCAACGAAGGTTGGCTACCACATGGAGCGCCATTCTACTCTATCTCTTGCTTTGATTGTGCATGTTGTCATAGGCTGATTTGTCCATCTTTTGATGTTACTATACCATGTTAGTCTTGGTCTACCTCTGCTTTTTTACCTTGTATTTTCCCCTCCAGGATTACTTTTAGTAGGCTGTTGTGTCTTTTAACATGGCCCAAAAATCGCACTTGTCTTGTTTGAATTGTGCTTAGTAGTTCTCTCTCTCTCTTTTTTTTTTTTAGTTGTTGTAAGACTTCATCGTTCGTTTTCTTTTCCTTCCATCCAATTCTACCTATTCTTCTATATATCCACATTTCAAAGGCTTTAATTCTCTGTTCTGTTTTCTTGTCTAATGTCCATCGGGGACGAACAACAGACGATTATTCCACACCGACTGCAGTATCATTTTATTGAACGTACCGAAACTATCAAAATATGTCATAATGTAGTCTGTTACAGAAATATCAAATACTACTAAACTCTACATAAGTATAAATATGCGTTGTCTCACCCACACTTACCTCGTCATAAGCATTTGGCAAATTCCAAGCGTTAACTCGTGTGATGTCGCTAAACAAACAGAGGTACATGTGATTCTCGGTCCCCGAACTATTCTCTTTGGTCTGGGCAGATTTCTCATTTAGCGTATTTTACCGGGCAACAGCCTTTTTTAAAAAAAAATCTACTCACTTAAACTTTCAACTGCTAAAATGGTTATTTAACGTGAGCAGCGTGTACATTGGGCATTGTGTCTTTTTTTTTTTTTTGGTCGTTATTCAAGAGGCTAGACATCGGATCTCACAACCAAGAGAAGGTAAAGTTATGAAGAAACTACGGATTCCAAAAGAAAAATTCTTGCATCTTGTGGCCGGATTCAAACCTGGGACCGTCTTGTCCAGTTACCGGCAACTTCCCTCTAGACAACTCCCCGTTATTTGGCACTAAATTCCTTACATTTATTAAAGTGTTTACTCTCATTTGTATAACACATTTTTCATACATATTTTTCTCGTTTTCATACTGTTCAACTTGTGATAAATGTCTACTAAATCAAACGACAATTGGCCTCAGTGTGTTCTTATTGAAATTGTCCGGAGCACACACGCTTTTATTCGTAATTTATGACACACATTCTAAAAGTAAAGAACACGTACGGTTACAATGTTCGATTGTTCTGATATTTGTTCTATTTAACAAGGCAAATGTTGCAACTAAAATCAGCTTTATAACAGTCACAACTAATCGTTGTGTGTTCTGTTATGTAACTGAAATAATTCACAGTGATGGTGACTGCTGATTACAGACATACATGCATCAACAAGACAAGTGAGATATATATATATATATATATATATAAGAGAAAGAGAAAATGAGAGAGACAGAGACATATATATAGAGAGACTTGGTACAAGCACGTATCTGTTAAGAGGCGTCGTGATAACAGTAATTGACATTAAAATAAATAAATAAATAATATGTTTATATGTTTCTTAAGATATTGCTATAAACAAGAAAACAGAATAGAAAATTGAAGCCTTTGAAATGTGGATTTATAGAAGAATAGGTAGAACTGGATGGAAAGAAAAGAAAACAAACGATGAAGTTTTAAAACAACTAAAAATGAAAAGAGAACTACTAAAAACAATTAGAACAAGACAAATACGATTTTTGGGGCATGTTAAAAGACACAACAGCCTAATAAAAGTAATATTGGAAGGGAAAATACAAGGTAAAAGAAGCAGAGGCAGACTAAAACTAACATGGACGAGTAACATCAAAAGATGGACAAGTCCAACCTATGACAATCTGCACCATCAAATCAAGAGACAGAGTGGAATGTCGCTCCATGGTAGCCAACCTTCCATTCGGAGACGGTACACAATGATGATGATGAAGGTAATGCAAATGAACCTGACGGCCACAATTTATGTTATTGCTGGCTCCTCATAAAACAAGATGTCGATGTCAGATATAGAACACAGTCTGGATTCAAACCTGAAAGTATTCATTTAACTTTATTGGGGGGGGGGGGGGGAAGAGAGAACCGCCGTGGTTACTTCTCTCATTCATGTCTGATAGTAAATGTCATATTTCGGTAAATAAATAATTGATACAATAAAGCGCTGTTTAGATTTATTTGCTTTTCTGGTTGTACTGATGCTTCTAGAAAGAATTTTAGTTTATTATTTACATCGTTTACCCGTTAGTCTTGGTTGTGCCATTAACATTGGGGTGGGGTGGTTGCCATGCTTGAGGTCTTTTTCTTTGTCTTTGCTGCTATGTGCTTGCTACTACTACTACTGCTGATACTACTACTACTACCACTACTGCTGCTGGTACTACTTCTGCTAATGCTGCTGCTACTACTACTGCTGATACTACTACTACTACCACTACTGCTGCTGGTACTACTTCTGCTAATGCTGCTGCTACTACTACTGCTGCTAGCTGAAGACTAGACCACAAGTCTTAGCCACAAGTCTTAGCTATACATGGATCTAGCGTGTCCTTGTTTTATTGTTATTAAGTGCGTGTGTTCTAGTCTCTAGCTCTCCAGAGTATCTTGTTTCAATGCCATTGAAGTGTGATCATGTCTTAAACCATTTAAAGAAAAGAGCAATGTACCCCCGTCACGCCAAGTGACGTATAGGGAATGTGGGGTTAGTGACCATTACCCCCGTCACGCCAAGTGGCGTATAGGGAATGTAGGGTTAGTGACCATTACCCCCGTCACGCCAAGTGGCGTATAGGGAATGTAGGGTTAGTGACCATTACCCCCGTCACGCCAAGTGGCGTATAGGGAATGTAGGGTTAGTGACCATTACCCCCGTCACGCCAAGTGGCGTATAGGGAATGTAGGGTTAGTGACCATTACCCCCGTCACGCCAAGTGACGTATAGGGAATGTAGGGTTAGTGACAATTACCCCCGTCACGCCAAGTGGCGTATAGGGAATGTAGGGTTAGTGACCATTACCCCCGTGACGCCAAGTGACCATTACCCCCGTCACGCCAAGTGGCGTATAGGGAATGTAGGGTTAGTGACCATTACCCCCGTCACGCCAAGTGGCGTATAGGGAATGTGGGGTTAGTGACCATAAATTGTACAGACCCTCGGATTTTTGGGGTAATGTGGTCGGTATTACGCCCGTGCCGCTTACTTTCCAGAAAAATATCAGATACCCATTAAAGGCTGGGCGAATCGGAAGCCGTCGGTTGAGATCGAATCCTACCTCTTGTCCTTTGTAGTCCAGTTCACTAACCACTGAGCTATCGCGGCTCCACTTCTTAAACCATTAACTTTGATCTAACTTTCAGCTTCCCCACGTAATCTTGGCGCTCTGCTTACGGTCATTACTTGTGGTCTAGTCTTTAGCTAACAGCAGTAGTAGCAGCAGCAGTTGTAGTTGTAGTAGCAGCAGCATTAGTAGTAGCAGCAGCATTAGCAGAAGCAGCAGCAGTAGTGGTAGTAGTATCAGCAGTAGCAGTAGTAGTAGCAGCAGCAGTAGTGGTAGTAGTAGTAGTATCAGCAGTAGCAGTAGTAGCAGCAGCAGTAGTAGCAGCAGCAGTAGCAGCAGTAGTAGTAGTAGCAGCAGCAGTAGTAGTAGTAGCAGCAGCAGTAGTAGCAGCAGTAGTAGTAGTAGTAGCAGCAACAGTAGCAGTAGCAGCAGTAGTAGCAGCAGCAGTAGTAATATTAGTCTGTCATCCCTTTGTTTTGGGTGTCCGGTTAGCGCAATCGATAGGCGGTTGGCTTACCACGGCAACAGCCGGGGTTCGTTCCCTGGCGAGGACACCTGGGTTTTACTAATTCCCTAAAAATTAGTGGGAGCCGCGATAGCTCAGTGGTTAGTGAACTGGACTACTACGGACAAGGGGTAGGGTTCGATCCCAACCGACGGCTCCGGGTTCACCCAGCCTTAAATGGGTACCGGATTATTTCTGGGAAAGTAAAGCAGCACGGGCGTAATACCGACCACATTACCCAAAAATCATGTGCTGAAGGTCTGTAAAATATAGGGTCACTAACACCATATTTCCCTATACGCCACTTGGCGTGACGGGGGGTACTTTACTTTTTACTTTACTTTTATCCCCTTTGTTTTATGTTTCTATTGCTTGTAGTCCAGCGATGTGTACATTAATCATTTCCCTCCGGTTATGTTGAAGTTGAAAAAAAGAAAGAACAACTTCCGTTACTTCTGGAGTCTAGGAAACAGGAAGTCAGTGGCCATAATTGTATTAAATATGGGCTCATTTTCAATTAATGTGGCTAACACGACGCCAGGCCGCCTTCTGCTATAGTTGTTTTCGAGGTTTACTTTATAGTAATTTCTTACCTATACTCCAATCTATGATGCCTTCTTTTGTGAAAAAGTGTTTTATTCTGTTGATTCTTTATTAAAGGACACCAGCTACTCACGACTTGGTGCACTAAGATCTTGGCCCATCTCATTTGAAGTTTGTTGCTTCTTGATGCCCTCTCATAGTCAATGGTTTGTTTCCCTTTCATTCTCTAGCGTACTTTTTTTTTATCACCTCGAGGTTTTGACTTTTTGTTTTCTGAAACGAGCTTACCGCCTACCAATAAAATTCAATATTAGCTTCTCACTTTCAAGAGTAGTTGTAACCATTAGCTATACAGTGCTCATCTTCTCACTTTCAAGAGTAGTTGTAACCATTAGCTATACAGCGCTCATCTTCTCACTTTCAAGAGTAGTTGTAACCATTAGCTATACAGTTCTCATCTTCTCACTTTCAAGAGTAGTTACAATCATTGGCTGTACAGTGCTCATCTTCTCACTTTCAAGAGTAGTTGTAACCATTGGCTATACAGTTCTCATCTTCTCACTTTCAAGAGTAGTTGCAATCATTGGCTATACAGTGCTAATCTTCTCACTTTCAAGAGTAGTTGCAACCATTGGCTATACAGTGCTCATCTTCTCACTTTCAAGAGTAGTTGTAACCATTGGCTATACAGTGCTCATCTTCTCACTTTCAAGAGTAGTTGTAACCATTGGCTATACAGTGCTCATCTTCTCACTTTCAAGAGTAGTTGTAACCATTAGCTATACAGTGCTCATCTTCTCACTTTCAAGAGTAGTTGTAACCATTAGCTATACAGTGCTCATCTTCTCACTTTCAAGAGTAGTTGTAACCATTAGCTATACAGTGCTAATCTTCTCACTTTCAAGAGTAGTTGCAACCATTAGCTATACAGTTCTCATCTTCTCACTTTCAAGAGTAGTTGTAACCATTAGCTATACAGTGCTCATCTTCTCACTTTCAAGAGTAGTTGTAACCATTAGCTATACAGTGCTCATCTTCTCACTTTCAAGAGTAGTTGCAACCATTAGCTATACAGTGCTCATCTTCTCACTTTCAAGAGTAGTTGCAACCATTAGCTATACAGTGCTCATCTTCTCACTTTCAAGAGTAGTTGCAACCATTAGCTATACAGTGCTCATCTTCTCACTTTCAAGAGTAGTTGCAACCATTAGCTATACAGTTCTCATCTTCTCACTTTCAAGAGTAGTTGCAACCATTAGCTATACAGTGCTCATCTTCTCACTTTCAAGAGTAGTTGCAACCATTAGCTATACAGTGCTCATCTTCTCACTTTCAAGAGTAGTTGCAACCATTAGCTATACAGTGCTCATCTTCTCACTTTCAAGAGTAGTTGCAACCATTAGCTATACAGTGCTCATCTTCTCACTTTCAAGAGTAGTTGTAACCATTAGCTATACAGTGCTCATCTTCTCACTTTCAAGAGTAGTTGCAACCATTAGCTATACAGTGCTCATCTTCTCACTTTCAAGAGTAGTTGCAACCATTAGCTATACAGTGCTCATCTTCTCACTTTCAAGAGTAGTTGCAACCATTAGCTATACAGTGCTCATCTTCTCACTTTCAAGAGTAGTTGCAACCATTAGCTATACAGTGCTCATCTTCTCACTTTCAAGAGTAGTTGCAACCATTAGCTATACAGTGCTCATCTTCTCACTTTCAAGAGTAGTTGCAACCATTAGCTATACAGTGCTCATCTTCTCACTTTCAAGAGTAGTTGCAACCATTAGCTATACAGTGCTCATCTTCTCACTTTCAAGAGTAGTTGCAACCATTAGCTATACAGTGCTCATCTTCTCACTTTCAAGAGTAGTTGTAACCATTAGCTATACAGTGCTCATCTTCTCACTTTCAAGAGTAGTTGCAACCATTAGCTATACAGTGCTCATCTTCTCACTTTCAAGAGTAGTTGCAATCATTGGCTGTACAGTGCTCATCTTCTCACTTTCAAGAGTAGTTGCAACCATTAGCTATACAGTGCTCATCTTCTCACTTTCAAGAGTAGTTGCAATCATTGGCTGTACAGTGCTCATCTTCTCACTTTCAAGAGTAGTTGCAACCATTAGCTATACAGTGCTCATCTTCTCACTTTCAAGAGTAGATATAACCATTAGCTATACAGTGCTCATCTTCTCACTTTCAAGAGTAGATATAACCATTAGCTATACAGTGCTCATCTTCTCACTTTCAAGAGTAGTTGCAACCATTAGCTATACAGTGCTCATCTTCTCACTTTCAAGAGTAGTTGCAATCATTGGCTGTACAGTGCTCATCTTCTCACTTTCAAGAGTAGTTGCAACCATTAGCTATACAGTGCTCATCTTCTCACTTTCAAGAGTAGTTGCAATCATTGGCTGTACAGTGCTCATCTTCTCACTTTCAAGAGTAGTTGCAACCATTAGCTATACAGTGCTCATCTTCTCACTTTCAAGAGTAGATATAACCATTAGCTATACAGTGCTCATCTTCTCACTTTCAAGAGTAGTTGCAACCATTAGCTATACAGTGCTCATCTTCTCACTTTCAAGAGTAGTTGCAACCATTAGCTATACAGTGCTCATCTTCTCACTTTCAAGAGTAGTTGCAACCATTAGCTATACAGTGCTCACCTTCGAGCGTGAACTTCAATCTTCTTGTTCTAATGTGATGTTACTTTATTATTTGCAAGAGTTATCATATCTTATCTATCTTGGTGTATTTGTATAAAATTGTGTCTCTGATACTTCTGTCAGAATGTTTGGCTGTTGATTTTCTTCCTAGTACAAAATGAACACGTAATTGTGGAATTACACTTGTATATAGATAAATATTCACTCTCTCTCTCTCTCGCTCTCTCTCTCTCTCTCTCACAGACACACACGCACGCACGCACACAGACACACACACACACACACACACAAACACACATTTTCTTCATTTCTGCACGTCCTGGCAAGTAACCCAGACCGATGCATCACTCTATTTACCCACCCACCAGTGAATTTCTGAAAAGGAATGAAACATGCTTGAAGCTTGACATTCATCTTGTTAAACTTAAAAGAATAATTATTTGATCAAATACATTGTTTATATTTCTTCCATTTGGAAATCATCAAAGTCATTTCTTCAATGCGCGCACATGGCCAGCTCTGAAACAAACGGCATTTCCATAACTTCTCAAAACCGCGAGGTAATCTCATCCCGTGGCTCCCTCCGTTCCCAACAGAGTGACTACTCAGTCTCCTTGGCCTGTAAATGATCTCTTCATAGCCAGACTGTCAGATCAACCTGCCTGATAAGCCAATCTACTCCGAAATCTTCCTACCGGTGGACGCAGACACGTTTAGGATCGGTATCAAATGAATCGTGTAGAATACTGATCTATCATTATGCCAGATTAACACAGTGTGCGGCTGTTTTGGCAGCAAGGTGTGTGGAATGTTGATGGTAGATGACCTTAGTAGTAGGACATGTTCGATAGGTCAAATTACTGACGGCCTTCGTTTTGGGAAACTTTACCATCATCTGGCCATTTTCAAATTCCGGTCGAAAGTAGAGTTTCCTGTCCCGGCGTTTTGACACATCCTGCTCCAATGTTGCATGTTTACCTTCCCACAAAAACTCAGTTGACATTCCTGTACTTCATCAAGATTTCCTGTCTACTTTATCTACGTCTATTGATTAACTCGGTACAACAAAAGCTTATGTTTTCTTTCTCCTGTCAAACTCTTTACTCGTCTTTCGTGGTTTCTTTAGCCATAAACAATTTCCAATGACATAAATATTTACAGACGTTTATATGAGCTTAAACAGTGAGTTTTGATTATTTCCTTATTTTGGTTCACACAAATATGTATGTACCGTACCTGCCAGCGTATTAGACGCACCTCGTTTTTTGTACATATTTTTGAGGGGGGAAAAACTGTCGTCACTGAATAGTTATAATAGTTTTACAGTATTTCAAATATAAATTAAAATGCAGGTCTACTTTAAATAAATATCTTACCATCATCAGGTATTATGCCTGCTGGCGTAGGTAATCATGTCTCTCCACAACTTTCGATCTCGACAGTTATTTATCATTTATGTTGTTGACCTTCTGTCAAGCCATTCTTTTAAAGCTGTCTGGTATCTTTTCTCTTTGCTTCCCTCTATCTCTTCATCCCTCAACTTTCCCAGTTGTCAAAATACATTCCAATTGTTTCCTTTTCATTCATCATCATCATCATCATCATGTACCCTGCCGGTTGGCGTAGGCGATCATGTCCCTCCACAATCTTCTATCTACAGTGCATCGTATCAGTTCTGTTGTTGACTGTTTTCTATGCCATGACACCAAGCTATCCAGTATTTTCTCTCTTTGTCGTCCGCGATCTCTCTTCCTTTTATTTTGCCAGTTGTAACCAAGTATTCCAACTTTCCTCTTCTCATACTGTGCCCGAAAAATGTTGATTGCTTCTAACTGATGTTTTTAAGAGCTTTTCATTACATGGCCAAAAAATGATGATTATTTCTTCCTAATATTGGAAAGTAGCTTGCTTTCTCTCTCTCTCTCTCTCTCTCTCTCTCTCTCTCTCTCTCTCTCTGCGTTGGCCTCTTTCAGAACTTGTTCATTACTCTTCTTAGATGTCCATGGTATTCTCAACATTCTTCTGTAAAACTACCTTTCTACAGCCGCCAGTGATTTTCTTGTCTGTTGTCCTATTGTCTATGATGTGGTGGTCCATGATTATTCAAAGAAATTACAACGGTGTTTTTCTGTTGCCTTCCATATGTTTGTTTACGGTTGACTCTGCTAGCCTTTGACTAAAAAGTCTCGCCCACAAGGCAGCTGAGTTGTTTTACTTTAGGGTACCTTCCCTTAGCATTTTACTCTCCCGAGCATACCTGCAAGGCAGCGGGGCAGCCGCAGGTTGTACTGTCTACTGCATACAGTAACAGGTAAAATGACATTACCTGACATAATTGGTGCGTCTTATACGTCGGCAATTACGGTACAGCTTCCCTTTCACAACTAGAACATGGAAGTGATGCGGTGCTTTCACACATGCTTCTTTGGAGAGCCTCAGTTCTTTCATGCAGGTCGATCCACTTGTAAATGAGTGCCTCATTTAGTAGAGAATCTTCCATTTTATCAAGTAACCGTTTGGATTATTGAGAAATAAAACATGACAAAAATCGTCTCCCTATTAGTGACCGCTCGTCATGAAATAACACATTTGAGATCTGTCAATTCTTTAATGCTGTCTTCACATGTTGTTTTCATCTGTTTTCCACCTTTTCTACACTCATTCACTGTACCTACAAATGATCGTTGCCAAGTGCCCATCGTGTCTTAGTTGAAACATCCGTGCTATAAGATTTTGTTTCAAGCATCTTCATTTCTAGAATGGTAGGAGCTGTACATCAGTAGAACTATGAGATGTAATAACAGCCATGAGGAGCAGTAAGCTCTTCTATTCTTACTCGCTTTAATCCTTAATGTCAATAAATGTGGACATGTAGATCCAGTGAAGTGCATTGTAGAAAAAATAAAATGCTTTACGCGCTGATGAATTTAAAGAACACGGGGTTAGTAATCATTTTTTTTAACTATCTGGACATCATGCCTTTAAAAGGCCTTTAAAGTCAAAGAAAGCAACCAACAAGGAAGGTATTGGTCTGAATAGCAAGAAAACAAAAGTAATGGCCATATCGAAGAAAAAACCATCACCACCATGCAACACAAAAGTAAAAGGGACAAACCTAAAAAGTGCAGAGCGTCTAATACATGGGCACAATAATAACATCAGATGCATCTCAGAAATTAAAAAAAAAGCAGAAACGAAAGAAAGAAGCATTTCAGAAAATGAAAAACATCTTGCGCAACAAGTCTATGTCAATAGAAATGAGAAAGAAGAAAGTTCATCGGTGCTATATAGAGGCGATTATGACCAATGGAGGCGAAGCATATATATATATATATATATATATATATATATATATATATATATATATATATATATATATATATATATATATATATATATATATATATATATATATGGCCCTTTTCGTCTTGTCAGACGGTCTAGTGGAGGCTATTGCGTATTTTTTTTAGGTATTGTTTTTGCCGAACAGCTTCTCTCGTGGCTAATTCTACCAATGTTTGACAAACACACGCGGTCACATAATGAACAGGTCAGGCTCGCTGATCCACAGGGTTTACCATCCTTTTTCATGAGTCTCTTCTCTTCTAAGTCCTGTCTTAGCACAGTCTCAAATGTTGTTATACCGTTCCTTATACATGCTCTCCATGATGCGCGATCACTTGCCAGATGTTGCCAGTCGTTTTCACAGATGGAGAAGTCTTTCAGAGATGATTTGCAGATATCTCTATATCGTAGTTTAGGTCTGCCGATTTGTCTTTTTCCGTGTTTTAGTTCACCATATAGTATTTGCCTAGGAATGCGTTTTTCTTCCATCCGTTGGACATGCCCCAGCCATCTTAGCCTTCGACTTCTGAGCATCGACATGATTGTTAGGGTCTTAGCACGTTGCAGGACAGTTAAGTTGGTTATTTTGTCTTGCCATTTGATGTGCATTATTTTGCGGAGACATCGCATGTGGAAGACATTTAGTCTTTTTTCCTGGTTTGAGTATGTTGTCCAGGTTTCGGATCCATATAGTAGTGTGCTAAGCACACATGTTTGATATATTAGGAGTTTAGTCTTTCGAGTTAGTTTCGTGTTGTTCCATGCCCTTTTTGTGAGTTTGCCGAAGGTCGTAGCTGCCTTACCAATTCGACAGTTTATTTCTTCATCAAGAGAGATGGTTTGCGTAATTGTGGATCCAAGATATGTAAATTTATGTACTGATTCTAGTGGGCAGTCTTTTAGAGTAATAGATAGAGGTTTGAAGTCACCTTGATTTAGTATTACTGTCTTCTGAACATTAATTGAAGGCGAAGCATGGATAGTAGACAAACAAATATCAAGGCGATTAGAAGCCACCGAGATGGGATTTCTCAGAAGAATGTTGAGAGTTCCCTGTGCAGCTAATAATATCAACGAGGAAATTCAAAAAGGGTCCAACACAAAAAGATAGGTCCTAAATATGTCAGAAAGAAACAATCGACATTTAGGAACATCATGAGAACATGAAAGTTGGAATGCTTGGTTACAACTGGCAAAATACAGGGAAGAAGAGATCGCGGACGACAAAGAAAGAAGATGCTAGATAGTTTGGTGTTGTGGTACGGCAAACAGTCAACAAGAGAACTGATACGATAGACTGTGGACAGAACATTTTGGAAGGATAAGATCATCTAGGCCAACCGGCATGGCACACAATCATAATAATGATGATTGATCGGTACAACTCTGACCTGGCATGACATCGACCACATCACTCTAAAAGTCATTGAAGAAACATTGTTGCTAACACGGTATTCCCCATACGCCAAGCAAGGTAGATGAGGAAACCTTGACTTTACTTTGACATTTCTGGAGCAATGTGGTCGCCATTACGCCAGTGCCGCCTTACTTTCCCAGGCACAACCAATTTAAGAATAGTTTAGTTTAATATACTTTAGTTTAGTCGACAGATCATTCTCATTGTAGACGCAGCAATTTAAGAATAGTTTAGTTTAATATACTTTAGTTTAGTCGACAGATCATTCTCATTGCAGACGCAGCAATTTAAGAATAGTTTAGTTTAATATACTTTAGTTTAGTCGACAGATCATTCTCATTGCAGACGCAGCAATTTAAGAATAGTTTAGTTTAATATACTTTAGTTTAGTCGACAGATCATTCTCATTGCAGACGCAGCAATTTAAGAATAGTTTAGTTTAATATACTTTAGTTTAGTCGACAGATCATTCTCATTGTAGACGCAGCAATTTAAGAATAGTTTAGTTAATATACTTTAGTTTAGTCGACAGATCATTCTCATTGTAGACGCAGCAATTTAAGAATGGATGAGCCTAGAGGCTTCGTGGATCGTGAACGAACCGAAAATCGAGTGTTTATCAGACCAATTCACCAAGCACCGCTTTACCGCGTTAAGAAAGTTGAAAACTTCCGGCTACATATCAAGATAGCGTTGTGTTTCTTGACAATAGCCGGGTCTTTAGCCAGTATGTGCCCGCGCAAAGCTTATCTGGACTCACCAGACGATAAACAAACACTACTGTAGCACGAGTACACAAATAAATGATCAACATAATAGGAAACATTAACTATGTGCAGTCGAAACCTGGGGAACAAATTGAAAACATGCACTGCAAACGAGTGGCAACTGCAAGAAACAATAAATACATTTTTCAGATACAGCACGGAGTCAGGTTCTATATAGCTTAATCTTCTCTCTCTCTCTCTCTCTCTCTCTCTCTCTCTATGTCTCTCTCTTTATATATATATATATATATATATAGAGAGAGAGAGAGAGAGAGATTCAGGGATATATATATACCAGGAATATGACAACACGGAGAAAACAATCGAGCGGAAGGAAGCGGTGGGCTTGCTAACATTCCTGACACTAGCCAGGGTGATATGTGCTAGAACATTCAGTTAATTGCGGGCAACAAAGACAACTGCAGTGAAACTTAACATCGTGGCCACTAGGTGGTCTCCTGACTTTGGAACATGTACCGCATCTTTGTCATAGCTCATCGGGGTTATATTTCGTTGACGTTTGTCTAATCATTTAAACTAGATCGTTTCTTTGAGATACCTACGCGTTTATTATCCCTGTATCGTATTATCTGTAAACACATGTCAGACGCAATCATCATCATCAATAGCAGGCATCAACTTCTTGTGGCGAACAGGTTCTTATACACGCTTTTTCAATTTCTTTCTGACTCAAAATAATCATTCCTGGTTTATACCTGGATATATCTTGTTATCAGAGACTCTCACTGCTCTCTCTCTCTCTCTCTCTCTCTCTCTCTCTCTCTCTAACTCTTCTCACTCTCTGCTCCGTTGTTTCTAAATTTTCCTTTTCCAGATTTACTTATTCATTACTGATTCCCAGAACTTAAAACGTCTCAACAACTGTAATCTTCTACTATTCTCTTTCTATACATCGTTATCATCGCATCCTTTGAAGGAGGCAGTTTTCTCCCTTTTCAAATACAGAGTTCTGCCTTTCATTAGTTACTTTCATAATTGTATAGGGTTTTCTTTCCCCTTATTTTGTTAACAGTAAGTCAAGTATATCAGTCCCATACCCAACTCAAAGTAGTCGTTTTCAGCATTACTGGTTAATTACGTTTAACGAAAACCAACTGGTTTGTCAACCATTACAGAATGTTTCATATTTCCAAATGTAGTAAATATCTTCATGTACAACAATACTTCAACCTTTGTCACGTCACACTGCCGTCATTTTTTTTTTTTTTTGGTTGACTTTCCAAACTTGTTCACTGATTTTACGTCTTTTGAGCTATGTGTGGTCATCACACTCTGAACATGTCCATAGGTGCTCAGATCACCTACTGACACGTTCCGCGGTGTACAACGACTGACGACTCTACCTATGTCCTTCTTATTCTTGTTTCCTTTCTCATTTGCCTTTCAGAGTCGAGGGGAGATAATTTGCGGCCTTTTGCTCTTATATTGGCCTCTAACGCTGTTATGTTCCTATTGTTTCTAAATATTCTATCAATCCATCTTATTTCTGATCAGCCCTTGGTACTGATGTTCTCGCAACGTTGATTGAAGGCTCGCTGTGTTCTGATCTGTCTACCTTGTCACGTGACCAAGCCATTTTATCTGTTGTGTATTTATAAATTCTATGGCGGGAGTTATTCCTAGCTTTTTCTTAGTTTCTCATTTTTTATCTTATATCTCAGACTGTTTCCTGTCATTCGCCTAACACATTTTATCACAGTAGAGGTTATCTTTCTTATTGTTCTAGCATCTAAGGTCCAGGACTGGCATTGGTAGCACAACGTTGGGATGAAGATTGTATTGTAGAGTGCCTGTTTTGCCTCTATAGTTATTTCCTTGTTGGACAGCTCTAGTTCTGTGTTGGTTGATAAGTCATCTTATGCGCCCACTAAGCCTTTCGCTTTTCGGCTGTGCCTATCTAAACTCCCATCTCTTTCAACCGAAGGAGTGACGTGGACTCATGGTTGTCGAAGTCCTGTGCCCAACCTGCATCTCGGAGGGCATTAATAACGTCCCCCCAATCCATTGGTTGGCCGTCTTCGAGAACAGCGCAGCTAGCCAGCCTGTTCGCTCTTTTATTTCTCCTTACTCTCGAATGTCCGGTGACGTAGACAGGGGTGACTCTACGTATCGTTGTCTTTTACTTTCCATTATGATTATATCTTACCCCGCAGTATGTTTACTTACTTTTATACTATATCGACTTATGTTTCCCCTAAATTAAACTTGTCTAACAAAAAGCAATTAGGGCTAAACGTAATCGTTTGTTGTTTCATTTCGTGAGGCAAACTGCTATTTTTCCACTTTGTCTTTTCAGCTCAACAAAAGTTTTGTTACAGCACCATTACAGTAGAGGTAATGGTAACAGTAGTAATAATCGTGTTTGTATTAGTAGTAGTAGTAGTAGTAGCAATGCTGACAAGGTTATTCGGTACACGTCTTACTCGACTGCACAGGCGACGATTCCAAAGTTCCATAGTCGCCCCCTATGACATTCATGACAGGCGTGACAGTGGCTCTCTTCTTTACATCCCTCACCGTGGTCAGGGCACCCGTAGCCACACGGGCTCATTCACGTTTAAGGTATATCAGTTTACCGTAAACTTTTCACTGTTTCAATATCTTGATATGAACTTCATGACAAGCCATGCGTCTTCTTTCAAACACGTTTTTGTTTATGTTATGATAATTATGTTTTATTTTCTTTATAGCTCAAGTTGAGATCTTTATTGTCTCTCTCTCCCACCCCTCCCCTAAGCCCTTTTGATAGTGCAAGCGAAGTTCTTTATTCTACCCCCGCGCCCATCCCCACCACATTCTCTTTATAGCTCAAGTTGAAATGTTCACTCTATTTCTCCCTCACCTCCCCACCACTCTTTTTATAAATAAAGTTGAGATATTCGTTCTATATAACCCACCCCATACCCCCTTTTTTGTCGTTTAGGTTGAGATGTTTGTTCTATCTATCCCGCCCACCTTTTCAAGTTTAAGTTGAGACCCATGTTCTATCTAGATCGCCTCTTAACGCCTGTCTTTTCTAGTTCAGGTTGAGATCTTGTTCTATCTATCCCGCCCCATACCCCCCCCCCCCCTCTTTTCTAATTCAGGTTGATACCTTGTTCTATCTATCCCGCTCCATACCCCCCCTCTTTTCTAATTCAGGTTGAGACCTTGTTCTATCTATCCCGACCCATACCCCCCTCTTTTCTAGTTCAGGTTGAGATATTGTTCTATCTATCCCGCCCCATACCCCCTATTTTTTAGTTCAGGTTGAGACCTTGTTCTATCTATCCCCCCCCCATACCCCCTCTTTTCTAGTTCAGGTTGAGATTTTGTTCTATCTATCCCGCCCCATACCCCCCTATTTTCTAGTTCAGGTTGAGATCTTGTTCTATCCGCCCCATAGCCCCTCTTTTCTAGTTCAGGTTGAGATCTTGTTCTATCCCGCCCCATAGCCCCTCTTTTATAGTTCAGGTTGAGATCTTGTTCTATCCCGCCCCATAGCCCTTCTTTTATAGTTCAGGTTGAGATCTTGTTCTATCCCGCCCCATAGCCCCTCTTTTATATTTCAGGTTGAGATCTTGTTCTATCCACCCCGCGCCCTCCAACGTCGCTTTGTGGTTCAGGTTGAGATCTTCGTTCTAATCACAGAAGAATGTTTGACATTATGTCCTCTTAGCACTGTCTGGTTTCAGTAAGGCTGTATCTCTGCTTCAGTGGTTCTCACATGTGATGAGAGGCGACTCTCGTGCCGATGCGTTTTTATAATGAATAATATCTTGTATAAATAACATAAAAACCGTTGACCTGTTCACTGCTTGGCGACAGCACTGACCAGCGACGCTTATTCATCGGTCCTCTCCCAAACATACCATTTTGCCTGGAATGTGGTAACATTAACAACAAAGACAGTTTTCATTAACAACAAAGACAGTTTTCATTAACAACAAAGACAGTTTCATTAACAACAAAGACAGTTTTCATTAACAACAAAGACAGATTTCATTAACAACAAAGACAGTTTTCATTAACAACAAAGACAGTTTTCATTAACAACAAAGACAGTTTTCATTAACAACAAAGACAGTTTTCATTAACAACAAAGACAGTTTTCTTTTTTTCACATCGCAATTGTGTAGTTGTCTTTAGTCTTTTGTTCGAACTAACATAACTGCTGTCGGGGCATTCCCATATCCACTTCGCAAACCGTTCCAACAACCATCCAAATGTTCGCCAGTGACTGTTTCTGACCTGCATTGATTGGCTGTATTGTGTTCTTTTTCACTGATAATAATCCCCCCCCCCCCCATTCGTGGAAGCACATTCCACAATTCCTTTCATGTGTGAGTTATCCCCCGTTGCGCTGTCACCTTCCTGTGTGAGGTCGTCTCTAAAAGACACCACAATTCTGTCATTCATGACCATTTATAAGGTTCCCAGTGCAGTGACAAACCCAGCTAACCAGTCAATCAAATCATTGCCACGGACTCCCAACTAGCGTACCAGTCAAATCATTGTCACTAAATCAATGCTTACATGTCAACCAAATCATTGCCACGAACAACCAACCAACCTGTCAATCCAAATCATTGCCACGAACAACCAACCAACCTGTCAATCCAAATCAATGCCATGAACAACCAACCAACCTGTCAATCCAAATCATTGCCACGAACAACCAACCAACCTGTCAATCCAAATCAATGCCATGAACAACCAACCAACCTGTCAATCAAAATCATTGCTATGAACAACCAACCAACTTGTCAATCAAAATCATTGCCACGAACTCCCTGCTTACATGTCAATCATAATCATTGCCACGAACAACCAACCAACCTGTCAATCAAAATCATTGCCACGAACAACCAACCAACCTGTCAATCAAAATCATTGCCACGAACAACCAACCAACCTGTCAATCAAAATCATTGCCACGAACAACCAACCAACCTGTCAATCAAAATCATTGCCACGAACAACGAACCAACCTGTCAATCAAAATCAATGCCATGAACAACCAACCAACCTGTCAATCAAAATCAATGCCATGAACAACCAACCAACCTGTCAATCAAAATCAATGCCATGAACAACCAACCAACCTGTCAATCAAAATCATTGCTATGAACAACCAACCAACCTCTCAATCAAAATCATTGCCACGAACAACCAACCAACCTGTCAATCAAATCATTACCACGAACTCCCTGATTACATGTCAATCAAATCATTACCACGAACTCCCTGATTACATGTCAATCAAATAATTATCACGAACTCCCTGATTACATGTCAATCAAATCATTACCACGAACTCCCTGGCTGACCTGTCAATCAAATCATTACCACGAACTCCCTGCTAACATGTCAATCAAATCATTGCCACGAACTCCCTGATAACATGTCAATCAAATCATTACCACGAACTCCCTGATTACATGTCAATCGAATCATTACCACGAACTCCCTGCTAACATGTCAATCAAATCATTGCCACGAACTCCCTGCTAACATGTCAATCAAATCATTGCCACGAACTCCCTGCTAACATGTCAATCAAATCATTGCCACGAACTCCCTGCTAACATGTCAATGAAAACATTGCCACGAACTACCAACTAACCTGTCAATCAAAATCATTGCCACGAACACCCTGCTTACATGTCAATCAAATCATTACCACGATCTCCCTGCTAACATGTCAATCAAATCATTACCACGAACTCCCTGCTAACATGTCAATCAAATCATTGCCACGAACTCCCTGCTAACATGTCAATCAAATCATTGCCACGAACTCCCTGCTAACATGTCAATCAAATCATTGCCACGAACTCCCTGCTTACATGTCAATCAAATCATTACCACGAACTCCCTGCTAACATGTCAATCAAATCATTACCACGAACTCCCTGCTAACATGTCAATCAAATCATTGCCATGAACTCCCTGCTAACATGTCAATCAAATCATTGCCACGAACTCCCTGCTAACATGTCAATCAAATCATTGCCACGAACTCCCTGCTAACATGTCAATCAAATCATTACCACGAACTCCCTGCTAACATGTCAATGAAAACATTGCCACGAACTACCAACTAACCTGTCAATCAAAATCATTGCCACGAACACCCGCATGCCCGAGGCACTAAATCACGATTATGATGTTAACGTGAGACACGACAGTTAGGTGCACCCACTTTCTGCAAAACAATCCAGCGAATCATTGAGTCAGTCAAGATGATCGCATGTGTTGGTGGTCTCTAAATATATCACTCGATAGCTTCCCTTGCAGCCCCAATCTTCACGTGCATGTGCTGGAGGTTGTAGCTATGTAGGCTCCTGTACCTTTCTCTGTTAGTTTCCCATTGAAATACACAGCAAAACTAAACCTCTCACATACCCCGTGTAACAGAGCCATCATTCCAAAATCAAATTATGTAATAACAAAACAGCAACTCAAAAAAGGAAAATAAAAACAGAAGAATACATAACAGAGACAGAAGATAGTCAAGTTTTGTTGAAGTCAGATCTACGAAATGGCGAATCACTTACAATGGAGAACTGATACTAGTTAGTGTAGTTTCTGCTACAATTTGCGAGAGCAAAACTACAGCAAGTGCCACATATATTGCATCTACACTTAATCTTTGTTTGTGGATAAAATGTATATTGTGTTGTTGTTTACAGCTGGTGTTTAATTTATCTATATTGTTTATCTCCTTTGTTTTCTGGGGGACTGTGTATTCTTTATGATTACTTATCCGCGACGAGGAAAAGCAGATTTGGCGCATTCGATTTCATGACTGTGCCCTAAAGCTGCACAAATTTTGCAGACCCCTGCTCTACCTGTTCCTTCAATTATCATAGCCTCATCTCCCCTGGTTGGCCGTGGTTACAGGGTTGCAGCCCTTTAATAACATTCTGTCAGAAGCGTGTTAGAATGTGGGCTTCAGTGTTCCAACAGATCCCAGAGGGTGTTTTCCTTTTCCCGTGCCCTCTCGCCCTGTAATGTTTTCACTCAACACCTACCTCACCCCAGTCACGGAGACGTGTTGTGCAATACACAGAATATACCACCAGTAGGAAATATCAGAACATATAATATACAGTTGTTGGCATCACGATAGGAAATTAGGACATCAGTTGCTAATGTCCTCTATAAATGGAGGACAATAAGGAGGACAACTTCTCAAAGAGTTCACTTTCATAAACAGTTTTCATGGAAGTCCCCTCCCCCCAACCCCAACAATTATATAAAAAAGAGAGAGAGAGAGACTGTCATTGGCTTTTTTACAGCAACCATAACACGAGGGACTGTCTTACAGCAACCATAATACGTGGGACTGTCTTACAGCAACTATAGCACAATGGACTGTCTTACAGCAACCATAACACGAGGGACTGTCTTACAGCAACCATAATACGAGGGACTGTCTTACAGCAACCATAACACGATGGACTGTCTTACAGCAACCATAACACGAGGGACTGTCTTACAGCAACCATAACACGAGGGACTGTCTTACAGCAACCATAACACGATGGACTGTCTTACAGCAACCATAACACGAGGGACTGTCTTACAGCAACCATAATACGTGGGACTGTCTTACAGCAACCATAACACGAGAGACTGTTCTGCAGCAACCATAATACGAGGGACTGTCTTACAGCAACCATAACACGAGGGACTGTCTTACAGCAACCATAATACGTGGGACTGTCTTACAGCAACCATAACACGAGAGACTGTTCTGCAGCAACCATAACACGAGGGACTGTCTTACAGCAACCATAACACGAGGGACTGACTGTCTTACAGCAACCATAATACGAGAGACTGTCTTACAGCAACTATAGCACAATGGACTGTCTTACAGCAACCATAACACGAGGGACTGTCTTACAGCAACCATAACACGAGGGACTGTCTTACAGCAACCATAACACGATGGACTGTCTTACAGCAACCTTAACACGAGGGACTGTCTTACAGCAACCATAACACGAGGGGCTGTCTTACAGCAACCATAACACGATGGACTGTCTTACAGCAACCATAACACGAGAGACTGTTCTGCAGCAACCATAACAAGAAGGACTGTCTTACAGCAACCTTAACACGAGGAGCTGTCTTACAGCAACCATAAAGCTAGGGACTGTCATATAACAAACATAACGAGATGGGACTATCTTTAGCAACCATAAAGCTAGGGACTCTCATATAACAAACATAACGAGATGAACTGTCCTACACCTAACATAGCGCTTGGAAACTGTCTTACAAGAGACCTAAGATGAGGAACTGTCCTAGTGCAGACATATTACAAGAGACTTGCCCTTAAAAGACAGAATGCGGGGAAATACCTTAGAACAAACATATAAGAACACCCTACGCAAAACACTATACAAAAACTATATTTCCTGCTTACTTTATTGGTGTATAACCAAGGACTGGAGATCAAGAATCTAAAAGATCCAAATGAAAGTTCTATATCAATATAAATCAACCATTATTGTACGATATTGCAGGATTATTTCTGCATTATATGCATCATGAAGCCTCATATGAGAAAATCAACGAAATATAATCTATAGCTGGTTGTAATATCGTGACAACCAATGGCCATATTTTATCCAGAATGTTCCAGAAAGAAAATAGAAGCATAGTGCAAAAATTTAATTCAACATTCATTCACATACAGCATACTATACTGTACGGATATGGGAGAAATCCACACTGTAATAGAATAGAATAGATAGAATAGAATAGAATAGAATAGAATAGAATAGAATAGAATAGAATAGAATAGAATAGAATAGAATAGAATGGAACGGAACGGAACGGAACGGAGCGGAACGGAACAGAACAGAATAGAATAGAATAATTCAAAAACACACCTTCGTTGGTTGCACCTCCAACACCCTATTATTCACGTCACATGCACTAATTAATTTCTTTCCCTTTGTTTCCGACGATGGCGTTGTTGTAACTACGTTCTCAGCAGATTTCTGCATTGACATGATTCGTGCATGGAGGCAACTTCCGCAACTACTTACAATAAAAACTGTTGAGATAAATTCCCGTATTCACGATGCCGATATCATGTAGAGACTTCTAGTACTTTACAGTCGCGATGTCTTTGGACGAATACCGCAGCGGCTGAGCACCTTGTTTATAAATCAAACACTGCGCCCGGATGGGTGTTGATCCTTTCTTGGGCCCGAAATGCCGAACCACAGCGTTGATGAGCATGTGTATAACATGTGCGAGGGAAGAACATGGGATTGAATGTAGTGGTTCATTTGTGTATATCTTGCGTACTTCCATTGTGGTACAGGGCTGATCACGTTTACAAGGTTGTTAGGAAGACTGTTAACATACAAAGAAGAAAGGGAGAGAGAGAGAGAGAGAGAGAGAGAGAGAGAGAGAAAGAAAGAAAGAAAGAAAGAAAGAAAGAAAGAAAGAAAAAAAGAAAGAAAGAGGGAGAGAGAGAGAGAGAGAGAAAGAAAGAAAGAAAGAAAGAAAGAAAGAAAAAAGAAAGAAAGAGAGAGAGAGAGAAAGAGAAAGAAAGAAAGAAAAAAAGAAAGAAACAGAGAAAGAGAGAGAAAGAGAAAGAAAGAAATAAAGAAAGAGAGAAAAAAAGAGAGAAAGAAAGAAAGAAAGCCACACAATAGCTCGGTTACAGTGGATGTAAAAGTATAGATCAAAACGAAATATGCTCACGCGGAGAAAAATATACTATTCGTTATCTTTGAAAGGAATATTCTTAAAATATTGTCTTCGAAGATTATTTTTGAAAGACAATGTGCTTCACATTTGTCTCTCAAACAATTATTATTTAACATTCTCAAAAAAAGACATACAAACTTAGCTTCGTGCCACATGATGAATACTGTATGAGAGATACAACTGAGAAACTCTTAATACAACAGGAGGTAATCTGACCATCAGAAGTTTCTAAGAACGTTGAACATTTACGGGTGATGTGGTTATTGTCACGCCAGGCCACTCACTCATCTCTTCCAGAGTAAATATCTGGTACCCATTTTCAAACGCTGGATGAACTACGAATTCGCGCCAGTCGGAAAATAAAAACCGGAAATGTTGCAATTTAGAACCCGGACCAGCTAGTCAACAGACAGCTGCAGGAGTCATCTCGCTACTGCGGTAAAAAATTTTCAAACACTTTTTCTCAGCACATACCAAGTGGACGTAAATGCGCTGTGTCGCTATTTTACGACAAAAGTCGCGATGGCTGTGCCTTTCGGCCTGATACATCCGTCTTCCGGATGGCTTAACAATTTTGCACTGGCAGTGGCCATTTTCTGGCTACTTTTTATGGCTTTTAACTGGCAAGAGTTCTCTAACATGCAGGAGTGCATACGGGACCTTGTGTTTTTTGTCGTTATCCGAAAGGGCTTGACATTGAATTTCACTGTCCAGAGACAAGAGAAGGATAAATAAAGTCACTAGGAATGCATGGATTCAAGGCGAACAATTTCTATCGCCTAGAGGTAGTTGATGAACACGCACGCACGCACGCACGCACGCACACACACACACAAACTTCATCAAGTATGACTTTCTTGTATAGGTTTATATATTATTTATTTGATAATTTCGAGTAATAGATTAAAAATGTCACTCTGTCTCTCTCTCTCTTTTTTTTCTCTTTCTCTGTCTCTCAGATGATTCATGAGAAAGATGTTCGGATAGAAGAAGATGTGTGTACACACCAAATAAAATTAACAATGAGAAGATGTGTGTATACACTAAACAAATAAACAAAGATAAGATGTATGTACACACCAAACAGAAGTAACAAAGAGAAGATGTGTGTTCACCCCAAACAAAATTAACACAGAGAAGATGTTTGTACACAACAAGCAAAATTAACAAAGATATGTTTGTACACAACAAACAAAATTAACAAAGAAAAGATGTGTGTACACACCAAATAAAATTAACAAAGATAAGATAAGTGTACACATCAAACAAAATTAACAAAGACAAGTGTGTACACATCAAACAAACCTAACAAAGAGAAAATGTGTACACATCAAACAAACCTAACAATGAGAAGATGTGTGTACACAACAAACAAAATTAACAATTAACAAAGAGAAGTGTGTACACCCCAATTAAAATTAACACAGAGATGTGTGTACACACCAAGCAAAATTAACACAGAGAATATGTGTGTACATGACAAACAAAATTAACAAAGAGAAAATGTGTGCACAACAAACAAAATTAACACAGAGAAGATGTGTGTACACACCAAGCAAGATTAACAAAGAGAAGATGTTTGTACACAACAAACAAAATTAACAAAGCGAAAATGTGTGCACACCAAACAAAATTAACAAAGAAAAGATGTGTCTACACACCAAATAAAATTAACAAGACATCAAAAAGCGATAATAAAGGGACGTGTTTTCTTGTGAAATGTGCAAAAATATAAAGGCTGAAAAATGAAAAAGCAATGCATAATGACGATAGATAGAATAAGATATAATAAGTAAAATGATAGCATACATAGAGGTTAACCCAAGACATGGATAATTGGCAAATATTTGTTGAATAAATGCACCCCCACTGGGATGATCATTACGATGATGATAATAGCGAAGAACGTCATACATAATTCACACACGCAGAAGAAAATGATTTAACCAGCGAATGGAGTTGAGGTTAATCTCAAGGGGTGAGAGAGAATGGATCAACACTGGAGAGAAAATGTCAAACTACCGTATAGTCGTCATTTTCTTTGGCAGATAATACGAGAAATGGTGATTTAGGAAGCATAAATCAGTACGTGATAACAGTGAAGATGACGCCGTTTACACTAGCAATGTTTGTCTGAATTGTGTGGTTAAGTAAAGAGATTAGAAGATAAGTAAAGATTTGAAGTGTGATCTAATTGAGTAAACGGTATATTCATCATTATCATCGAGTGTCATCTCCGCAACGAAGGTTGGCTACCATGGAGCGACATTCCCCTCTGGCTCCTGCTTTAATGGCGCAGGTTGTCATAGGCTGGTTTGTCCATCTTTTGATGTTACTCGTCCATGTTGGTCTGCCTCTGCCTCTTTTACCTTGTATTTTCCCCTCCAGGATTACTTTTAGTAGACTGTTGTGTCTTTTAACATGGCCCAAAAATCGCATTTGTCTTGTTTGAATTGTGTTTAGTAGTTCTCTTTTCATTTTTAGTTGTTTTAAGACTTCCATCGTTTGTTTTCTTTTCCTTCCATCCAATTCTAACCAATTCCTCTAAATATACACATTTCAAAGGCTTCAATTCTCTGTTCTGTTTCATTGTCTAATGTCGGTATATTACAAGAAACATATTAAGATACAGTATACTGATTTTTAAGCAGACACTATAGGATAATTAACAGACGATAAGAGGAACGTCATAACATTTACTGATATTGGAGTAAAAGTTTTACAAAAGAGGAGCATAGGCAAGGTCTTGTTTTGAGCAATAAATAACCGCATTAAACGGTTTCACTTGAATTTTTGGTGACGTCGTCAACTACTATTGAATCAAGGGGTCAGTGAATAGAAACGTAAGATGAAGAGTGATTCCACAGAAAAGTAAGGGGTCTGTAAATAGAAACGTAAGATGAAGAGTGATTCCATAGAAAAGTAAGGGGTCTGTGAATAGAAACGTAAGATGAAGAGTGATCCCACAGAAAAGTAAGGAGTCTGTGAATAGAAACGTAAGATGAAGAGTGATTCCACAGAAAAGTAAGGGGTCTGTAAATAGAAACGTAAGATGAAGAGTGATTCCACAGAAAAGTAAGGGGTCTGTAAATAGAAACGTAAGATGAAGAGTGATTCCATAGAAAAGTAAGGGGTCTGTGAATAGAAACGTAAGATGAAGAGTGATCCCACAGAAAAGTAAGGAGTCTGTGAATAGAAACGTAAGATGAAGAGTGATTCCACAGAAAAGTAAGGGGTCTGTGAATAGAAACGTAAGATGAAAAAGTGATTCCACAGAAAAGTAAGGGGTCTGTGAATAGAAACGTAAGATGAAAAAGTGATTCCACAGAAAAGCAAATGACAGAAACAACAAGAAAATGTAAGTGTTTGGATCGCTGCATCTGAGGACAATTAACACAGATTGTCAGCGGCATCAAAAGTCTGTCTGTGCTAAAGCTTTAGTGCATTATAACATAACGTTGTGAATCATCACGCCCATAACATGCTCTAGACAAAAACACATGCTCTAGACAAAAACACATGCTCTAGACAAAAACACCTGCTCTAGACAAAAACACCTGCTCTAGACAAACACACCTGCTCTAGACAAAAACACCTGCTCTAGACAAAAACCACCTGCTCTAGACAAAAACACCTGCTCTAGACAAAAACACATGCTCTAAACAAACGCACATGCTCTAAACAAACGCACATGCTCTAGACAAACGCACATGCTCTAGACAAAAGCACCTGCTCTAGACAAAAGCACCTGCTCTAGACAAAAGCACCTGCTCTAGACAAAAACACCTGCTCTAGACAAAAACACCTGCTCTAGACAAAAGCACCTGCTCTAGACAAAAGCACCTGCTCTAGATAAAAACACCTGCTCTAGACAAAAACACCTGCTCTAGACAAAAACACCTGCTCTAGACAAAAACACCTGCTCTAGACAAAAGCACCTGCTCTAGACAAAAGCACCTGCTCTAGACAAAAACACATGCTCTAGACAAAAACACCTGCTCTAGACAAAAACACCTGCTCTAGACAAAAGCACCTGCTCTAGACAAAAGCACCTGCTCTAGATAAAAACACCTGCTCTAGACAAAAACCACCTGCTCTAGACAAAAACACCTGCTCTAGACAAACACACCTGCTCTAGACAAACACACCTGCTCTAGACAAAAACATCTGCTCTAGACAAAAGCACCTGCTCTAGACAAAAGCACCTGCTCTAGACAAAAGCACCTGACAAAAGCACCTGCTCTAGACAAAAGCACCTGCTCTAGACAAAATCACCTGCTCTAGACAAAAGCACCTGCTCTAGACAAAAACACCTGCTCTAGACAAAAGCACCTGCTCTAGACAAAAGCACCTGCTCTAGACAAAAACACCTGCTCTAGACAAAAACACATGCTCTAGACAAAAACATCTGCTCTAGACAAAAACACCAATAACATAATTAAACACACGTGCACGTCTCTGGCTATATAGGCACACTCCCTCGAACATATCTCTCTCTCCTTATATATATTTATCTATAATGTAAGTAAAGGTTCCGTCTACGCCTTGCTAGGTGTATGGGGAATATGGTGTTAGTGACCATTTTTTTTCTATGACCACGGCACATTTTTGGGTGATGTGGTCAGTACCCCACCAGGCCGATATATATATATATATATATATATATATATATATATATATATATATATATAACAGTCTCACTTTCCCCCTCATACCTCTTTCGCTTTTTAATAAATATACATCTTGCACAGTCTCTCACTTTGCTCATCTCTTTCTCCCCATATCACATCTCTCTATCCTTTTCATGCATAACTCATTCTTTCTCTCAATCTCAAATCGTTCTATCACTCCATTTCGTCACTCTTTCAGAATTCACCTCGCCCATCTCTCATCTGTTCCTTCATCATGCAACAGTCACGCCAACCTTACAGCGATATCTCCATCTTACACGATGCACTACGCATATCTGTCACTTCCCTCTCACACTATTTATCTCTCTCTTTCTCTCCCTCTGTATGTATGTTTTCTTTTCTGTAATGAGGTAGACAGATGAAACTCTTCACACACTTTAAGAACGCCATCATCTTTACTAACGACCTCTCCACTGTTCAAAGACATGAAAGCAACATCTACATCAAGATGTGGCTGTAGAAGAATCGCTTGACGACTCCTGACAGAGCCAACTGACGTATCCCGGACAGTTGACTGGCTCAGACGCCACAAACAATTATTGGAAGGCAAGTGTCTAACATAAACATGCTCGCGACTTTAAGAGCACACAGATAAAAATAGCCGGATGCCAGACTCCATCACAATATTCCAGAGATGGGTCAGATTGGAGGGTCTAAACGTCTTTACTGCTGAATCTGACAGACAAACGTCTGGATGGCCTTTCAGGTGTGTTTACTTAACTGTCACCGAATGCATTTACCTGCTGTATTACGGGCTGATATAGATGGCCTACCGATTTCGCTTCCAGGTAATTATTCCTGAATGGTTCAATTCGAGAATAAATACAATAATTTTATTCGGTCGGTGCGCTGTCTTATTTCAGAGCAAAAAAAAAAAAAAAAAAAAAAAAAAAAAAAAGGCAATATTCAAATCGTTTCAATGCAAAGAGAAATGGAAGGTTTTGTCAAACCTTTCTTGTATAAATGATTGAGTGTAGCCTGTGAATTCGCGATTGTGTCTAGCGACTACAGAGTGAATAAATGATTGTGTCTAACGGCTACGTAGTGTTTACATGATTGTGTGTAGCCATTACATAAGGTATACATAAATTGCGTATAGCGATTACATAGGGTATACATGATTGTGTGTAGCGATTACATAGTGTCTGATTTTGCAATGACTTCATAGTTTCATAAATGATTAAGCGAAACGACTACATAGTGCATAAATGATTGTGTGTAGCTATAAAGTGCATACATGATTGTGTGTAGCGACAGCAAAGTGTTTACATGACTGTGATTATAAATGATTGTGTGTAGCTATAAAGTGCATACATGATTGTGTGTAGTTATAAAGTGCATACATGATTGTGTGTAGTTATAAAGTGCATACATGATTGTGTGTAGCGACAGCAAAGTGTTTACATGACTGTGATTATAAATGAGTGTGTGCAACGATAAAGTATACAAATAATCGCGAAGTTCTGAATCCCCTCAAATAAGAGGAGAACTGAATGTTAATGTAAAGCATGGGCTACGTCATCATCCAATACATAAAAAAAAAAATCAACATTCACTGGAATTGTAGGGGGATTGGGAAACTATTTTTGAGACATTACAACACATCGCAAACTCTTGCTGCCCTATTCCTTCCTGTAAAGACAGCTTTAAGATGACGTAGAAGAGATTAAGAGAGAACAAAACTATCTTTACGGTATTGTTTTCATTAGTGGGGTCTGTCGATGTGACTGTAGGACCAGATGTGACTGTAGGACCAGATGTGACTGTAGGACCAGATGTGACTGTAGGACCAGATGTGACTGTAGGACCAGATGTGACTGTAGGACCAGATGTGACTGTAGGACCAGATGTGACTGCAGGACCAGATGTGACTGCAGGACAAGATGTGACTGCAGGACCAGATGTGACTGTAGGACCAGATGTGACTGTAGGACCAGATGTGACTGTAGGACCAGATGTGACTGTAGGACCAGATGTGACTGTAGGACCAGATGTGACTGTAGGACCAGATGTGACTGCAGGACAAGATGTGACTGCAGGACCAGATGTGACTGTAGGACCAGATGTGACTGCAGGACCAGATGTGACTGCAGGACCAGATGTGACTGTAGGACCAGAGAATAAAGGCCGCTTGTTAAATGCAGTCGCGACGAGGTGTTGGGGTCTGAGTTTTGATGTCATCTCTGATAGGAAAAAAAAACCGTTTGACCCTATCGGGATACGAACCCGCATTCTCCTAGTTTGGATCACGACGAGTTATTGATTCGGCCACCCGCTCTACAGAAGTGATTGAAAACAACTATTCTGTACATCAGTAATTTAACGTACACATTTTACTGCTTCTTTTCCAGAATACACACTTTAAGACAAACGCATTTATATAAATCTATTAGTACAAGATATCATTAATTAAAATTTCTGTGATGAAGCTAATACCAAAGATCATCTTCAAGATCAGTTAAGTGTAAAATAGTCTAATCCTTGAAAATAACGTCCGTGATCTCTCACATTCAAGTTTATAAAAAAAAAAAAACTTATAAGCCTAAAAGACACACAACCATTATTTACAACCGACTGTGTACTAAGTTGTAGATAAGCTTTACCTCTATCCCCTTATATGTTACCCGTCAATCATCCGATTTCATTTTTCCCCTGTTCATTACAGTAAACCGAAAAGATCACTCATTAAATACTTCATCGGCCTGCAGCTTATATAATGCCCGGCATTTGAGTTGGCTCCTAAAATTAGTAGATAACTACCTTTTTTTCTTACTCAACATCTCACAGTTTCATTAACTAACAACAGATCATATATTCTTTGCTTGTTGGGATATATGAGGATTATCAAGACGTTGAGCCTAATGCATGTAATTAGTTATTTCAAGTAGTGATTCCAGACACTGGTAAGCCGTTTCTTATCCCCGCGTTCTCAGAATTGTATGATGTAGTAATCCGATTCAAGATTTATTATTTGAGGCACACAATTCTGCCATTTAAAGAAAATAGGAAGAAACTGTTTTTAATTTTGCTATAAGAAAGTGGGCTTGAGATCAATCATGAAAAGACTAAAGTCATGAAAAGCTTAATTCAAACAGACGACAAAATATACATGAAAACAAACCAGTGGAAAAGATCGCCCACTTTATCTATCTTGGAAGTCACATTGATCGAGAAGGGGATACAAGCAAAGAAATTAGAATCAGAATAGCTAAAGCAGCAATGTCATTCAGAAGCCTTGAAAAGTTGTGGAAATCAAAACTCATCAGCACAAACACAAAACTTAGACTATTCAAATCAGATGTACTATCAACCCTTACGTATGCGTGTGAGAGCTGGAAAATAACTATAGACATAGAAACAAAGTTGAACACATTCGAAAATAAATGTCTAAGGAAAATATTTGGTATAGCGTGGAACGAATCCAAAACAAACGAGGAAATTAGAAAAATCGCCAATCAACCACTAATATCTTCAGTAATAAAGAAAAGACGATGGTCATATGTTGGACATGTGATGAGAAGAGATAATAACCGAATAGCAAAGCAAGCCCTCATGTGGGAAACAATAGGTAAAAGAAAAAGAGGAAGACCCAGAGAGACGCTGAGAAGAACATTCATGAGAGAGGCACGAGCAGCAGGAATCGGCTCCCTCAATGAGATAGAGCTGCTTGCACAGAACAGAGACAAATGGCGAGATTTGCAAAAATATCTTTAAAAGAAAGGCAGGAACCATTGCAGGCTATGCATGAAAAGTGTTCCTTGTTGCAGTTTCCTCATATTCCAAGTCCATGGGGGACTGGTTGGTCTCGAGGCAGGACGCCGGCCTCGGGACAAAGAGGCTGTGGGTTCAAATCTCGGTTCCACCGGTTGGGATTTTTATTTATATGATTTCTCTCTGCGACAACCACCCCTGGTCTCAGCAGCGAGGCCCGGCTTGAAACGTCAGTTACTCATCGACGGAAAAAAAACATGAGTACCTCCGAAGTCGGATTTATCTGCCTGTGCGGCGAGGGACCCCTGTGCAGACGGCTGCCAAGGAAAAATGGATTAACACGCAAAATTCAGTTCCTAGTCTCTAGGGACTTCGTCAGAGTTGAAAGCTGGCGAACGCAACAACAACAACAACAACAACAACAACAACAACAACAACAACAACAACAAGAAGAATTGAAAACTGCTAGAACAAACATTCAGATGAAGGAGTATCTTGGTCTACGCCCTATGGGCCGGCTACGGCTCGAAAGGCCAATAAATAGATATATAAAAGAAAGTGAATAAGGGAGAACAAAATACTAGTGGGAAAAATAGGGATAAATTAAATGTGAATTATGGGAAATGGAAGATGATGTAAATGCGACGAGAATACAATAATTGGAGAAGATAAATCTAATGAGGGGATCATCATTAAGTACCATGCCTGCTGGCGTAGGTGATCATGTTTCTCCACAACTTTCGATCTCGACAATTATTTATCATTTCTGTATGTTATATTCTGGCAAGCCATTCTCTTAAACTGTCTGGTATCTTTTCGCCCCTCATTTTTCCCAGTAGTCACAATATATTCCAATTGTTCCCTTTTCATTACATGGCCGAGGAATGATGATTGTTTCATCCTAATATTGGAAATTATTTTTTGTTGCTTTAGCCTCTTTCATAAATTGTCATTATTCTTCTTAGCTGTCCATGGTATTCTCAATATTATTCTGTAAAACCACATTTGTACAGCCACCGGTGATTTTCTTGTCCGTTGTCCTATTTTCCATGATTCACATCCATATGTTAAGAGGCTTGCTCTACATAACATTTAAGACCTCTTTCTCTTGTTTCTATTGCAATATGGCATGCACAGTATTTTCCCGAAGGGATAGACGTGGAGGAAAACAAATGGTTGCAGCAACGAAATGAAGACACATGCATGTGGAAATGAGACGATGATAATAAAATGTGAATAAAGCTTAGACAGAAGGATTACAGTTAATAACAAGGAAAACAGCAACGAGGGAAGCAGTGGAGGGGAGAGAGAGAGAGAGAGAGAGAGAGAGAGAGGTGTAACAACAACAAAAATGAAGAAAGGATTAATTTGAATATGAGGGTACAGTAATGGTAATAATTTTTACACACACACACACACACAAAATATTGGGGGGGGGGGGTTTGGCCATATCTTCTCATTAAAAAAATGGACAAACTCGGAAGTGGTAAATAATTTGCTAGTTGTCAAATTGGTAACTGTACTGAATAGCCTCTAAGCAGATTCGTCGCTTCAGGTCAAGTTAGAACGTCGAGATGGATGAATATGGAGATGATTCATTTAAGATTATTTCGCTTCGGAATCTTGTTAAGCAGATGGTTACAGATTTCTTGATATTTCATTCAGGAAGGCCCCAGCTTTACCCTGGGACAGGATATTGAGATTTGTGTTCGACCGTTAAGCGGTCAACAAGAACCAACACTTCAAGTTACATAACAAAGAGTTGAGCACTGCCCAAACCACTGAGCGGTCAACAAGAACCAACACTTCAAGTCACATAACAAAGAGTTGAGCACTGCCCAAACCATTGAGAGGTCAACAAAAACCGACACTTCAAGTCACATAACAAAGAGTTGAGCACTGCCCAAACCATTGAGAGGTCAACAAAAACCAACACTTCAAGTCACATAACAAAGAGTTGAGCACTGCCCAAACCATTGAGAGGTCAACAAAAACCAACACTTCAAGTCACATAACAAAGAGTTGAGCACTGCCCAAACCATTGAGAGGTCAACAAAAACCGACACTTCAAGTCACATAACAAAGAGTTCAAAGCATTAGGCAAACATAAGGCAAAACATAGGGCAAACATAAGGCAAACATAGGGCAAGCATAAGGCAAACATAATGCAAAACATAGGGCAAGCATAAGGCAAACATAAGGCAAAGATAGGGCAAAACATAAGAAACAACTATGACAGTTTACAGGATGGTTTAATTACTTAGGGTCATTAGCTTCAATGTTTTCATTCACAAAGTCCTGTAATGTGCAACACCTAGGGAATTGCATGTGAGCACGTGCATGTAGTAGAAGGTCAATGTTCCCAACTGGCTCAACGTACGGGAAAAATTGGTGTTAGTGAAATATTTGTCCATGACCAAGAAACATTTTTGGGTGATGTGGTTGGTATCACGCCAGGCCGCCTTTACTTGCCAACAGAAATATATGATACCCATAGTTAGGGCCTGAATGAACCCCAGAGCCTTGGCAGTTTTAACAAAATGGTTACTTCTGGGAAATAAGCCTGGACCTTTCTGACCAGCAAGCGAGTGCTCTAACTACTCAGCCATTCCGGTTCCACGTATGTGTAGTACACAGCTGATATCACAATAGCGGGATAAGAAGAAACGTTATGTGTAAAGTAATCTTGAATGGCAACCCAGTCTTCAAGACAATGCTACGTGCAGTATATCGTACTCTAGTTCTGGATCACATAAGAGACTGAAAAGAAAAAACAATTAACCTGGTTTTGTATCTGCATGCGCTTATATTTATATCTCTTGGCCTTTCCCGTTGCCAACAATTCACTCACAACAACCTAAACAAAAAGCTCACGTCTGAACATGCGTGAAGTTCCTAAACGTGATAAAGTGCACATACTGCCTAAGTCTCAACTTTAAGTTACAGTTCATCTACTTGTTACGTCAGGACAATAATAATATATTTGGAACTCTACACACAGGTAAATATGGCGCCTCGGTATGGACAAGTAGGACACAACTCCACCCATATCGCCTTCTCTACAATGACTAACTAGCTTCTAGAGAATTCTACAATACGGGCATATCGTGATGTTACTGGAGACAAAGCATAATAAATGAATATTATTTTAGAGGGAAACTTCCGAGGCGATAGATCAGCGAATTATTTCACAGGAGGAGGTATGTTTACAGAACTCGGGGGAAAAAAATCACAAATAATCAACAACAGAAAAGGTGGGGTTTTCTGAACTCTTTGATCTACACTCTCCTCCAGACAATCAAATAAAAAAAATCAACACTTCTTTGCGACTGCAGAAATCTTCGAAAACTCTCAGTTATTCTGGCTTAATATGAAATTGGGGTTGGGGTGGGCTTGGGGAAGTTGGAAAGCAAAAGGCATTGGTTATTGTGGATGGATGATTCATGGACTAGGCTTAAGGCTCACTTTTACTGCTGCACTTTGTCCCATAATCGTTTCTGACATCTACAATTGATAACATTTATGCCCACCTACTGTTGTGTTATTACACAATCAGATGGTAGAGGCAGGAGAGGACGAGAGTCAGAGAGAAGAGAAAGCTTGAAGAATTTCAATCATTGTCAATCAACAGTCTTCACATCGCAGGTTGGCTACCATGGAGCGCCATTCTGCTCTGTCTCTTGCGTTGATGGTGCAGATTGTCATAGGCTGACTTGTCCATCTTTTGATGTTACTCGTCCATGTTAGTCTTGGTCTGCCTTTGCCTTTTACTTTGTATTTTCCCCTCCAGGATTACTTTTAGTAGGTTGTTGTGTCTTTTAAACATGGCCCAAAAATCTCATTTATCTTGTTTGAATTGTGTTTAGTAGTTCTCTTTTCATTTTTAGTTGTTTTAAGACTTCATCGTTTGTTTTCTTTTCCTTCCATCCAATTCTACCTATTCTTCTATATATCCACATTTCAAAGGTTTCAATTTTCTGTTCTGTTTTCGTGTCTAATGTCCATGTTTCTGCATTTTACAGAGATGTTGAGAAGAAATAACATTTTGCTATTCTTAGTTTTAGCACTGGTGTTATTTGTTTTGATGTTAGTATATTTTTCACGGCATTAAAATTACTTTTTGCCATTTCTATATTTTGTTTATTTCAGTTTAACATTTAGCATCATTAGTTATATTATGTCCTAGGCAGTTGTAGCTCTGAACTGTCTCCAGGTTTATGATATCCACTGAAGAATTTGGTTTTAAAATACATAATCTGTTGAAGAATCTCTGTTGAAGAATCTGTCTGGTTAAGCAAATGTGTGTGATTAGAGCATCGGTTAAATAATATGTGCATACGTCTCAGGAACAGAGATATAAAAAATATATTAGTATATATATATACCATATGTAGAGAATGGGAAAAGATAATAACATCCAGAATAAATGATACATATCAGATATATTATATTATATGAACACAATGTCAAATTAAACAGATTGTATAAATTTAATTAGAAAGAAGGGACAGACAAAACGTTCTATGGCAGTTAAATAAGATTGACAGACAGACTAGATTAACTAAATAAAAGAGTGTACAGATTAGAAAAGATTATAATAGACTGAATTAGATTAGATAAAAAGACAAAATAGATTATACAGATCATGCAGCTTAGAACAATATTACAATAATTTTTATATAGAGATAAAAGTAATTAGAAGGATCAGATTAGATTCTTTTGCTGTCCTTCTTCATTTGTCTTTCAGCATCGAGAGGAGATATAATTTGCAGTCTTTTGATCTTCTTTTGACCTCTCCTGCTGCTATGTTTCCTAGTGTTTCTAATATTCCATAGATCCATTTTTTTTCATGGTCGGCCCTTGGGTCTGGTTTTTTCGCAACGGTCATTGAAAGCTGTGCTGAGTTGAATATATATATATATATATATATACACACACACAAGATGACCACCGATAGCAGCGAGGCCTCTGGCTCTCGAATTTTGTGTTTAAATACGCAGTAAAATGCTATCGTGAGGAGAAGTCCTGTGCCGACAATTCCTTCTATGGATGTTTAATTCATTAAATGGATTATGTACTGTTTCAGCGATGTGTTTTTCACGGATATGGTACTTGTGCATTGGAGTAATTTCTAGCCTAGCATTGACCGGTAACGTGTTTTGTCGGACTTTCGGGCAGCTTGGCGATACAAAGGCGTATCTTTAGATATCGTTCCGGGTAGACGGGACTCGTAAACCTTGACGGGGCAACTCGTCTAGAAGAAGGGAAACTTCGACCACAAAATCCCCCACTACCTTGTGGGCTAGATTCTAGTTAGAATCGAAGGTTATGGGAGTATACCCAGAGTAAAAATCCGGAGGGAGTGGGACCCTAAGACAGTAGATGGCGTTAATCGTCTTTCTGGCATCCTCTGCACCTTCTTTCAATTCCGAACATATGGACTTTGTCCCTTCTTCGGAAATCCTTGAAACGAAGTCGAGAGGGGGATAGTGCGACTGCGTAAAGCACTATCTCCATATTCCGTGCCCAGGCAGAGTAGGCAACGTGAAATGAGGATGAAAGCACCAATGTTTAAACTTGGCACATGGAACGTAAGGTAGGGTGACCATTCATCCCCGATTTTCGGGGACAGTCCCCGAAGTGTAGAAGTTGTCCCCGAAAGAAATGTGTCCCCGATGTTGTCCCCGATTTCAGTGAATAAATAAATGTTCATACACGGAATCGGCCCTCTTTTAAATTAATCACTAGGACTCAGGACGTTACTGAGTTGTTTCTTTATCCCAGACTGAGCGGCATTAGCAGGAAGATAAAAGAGAAGATTTGGACGCGTTGTGTCGGAGATAGCTCTTTGAACTCTTGAAGCGCGGTGCTACGTCACTTCTATTCCAGCCATTGACTTCTATTGGGATGGGTTTCATTTTTTAAAAAGCAGACACTCTCTCTCTCTCTTTCTCCCCACCCATGCCTTTCCGAACATCTCCCGCCGAAGTATCTTTCCCGGCCAATTTTCAAATCAGTCTGAGTGTAATGACAGTGCAGTGCAGTCGTGTTTTCTATTTATGATCAGTGGACGTCTGTTGCATAAAAACAATGCTTTCCAAAAAAACCTAAGTGTCATTTTAGTGATTCGCTGAAAGCTGAATTTCCATTTATTATACAAGCAATTTTAGAGGATGGAATGCTAGTGAAATGTAATATATGTAGTTCAAATGTTTCTATAGCAAGTGGTGGAAGGACATCAATAACTGATCATCTACAGGCAAAAAAGCATAAGGATGCGCTGCTTTGTAAGTCTCAGTCTGGGTGTATGACAAATTATTTTTGTAAAACAGAACCTTCAAAAGATGAATACACACTAGCTGTTCATGAAGGAACTTTGCATATCATACTGTACTTCACAATCATAGTTTCCGCAGTATGGATTGTACAACAATTCTACAAAAGAAATTCTCAACGAAACAATTTTCTTGTGCAAGAACACAGTGTGAATCCATAATTACCAATATTTTTGCTCCTTGGGCTATTTATGAACTAAAAAAATGACCTCAAATATGTCAGCTTCGTAACATTGTCTTGTGATAAATCTAATTATAAACATGTTAAGCTACTTCCTATTTTAGTTCGTTATTTTCAGGCTTATGAGCTGGAAACTCCAGTAAAGACCAAACTGATTGCTTTCATCGATATCCCAGGAGAAAACGTCTGACATAATATATGAACAATTGTTGAAAGCAATTGATAATTTTGACTCTCAGCAGACAATACAAATACAAACTTTGGAGGCTTGTTGAGGAAAGGGAGAGATAATGTCATAACTAAAATAAAGTCCAAGTTAAACAGACACATAATGGGCCTTGGTTGCAACGCACACATAATTCACAACTGTGCAAAAACAGCGTTTGATTCCATGCCTATGGATATGGAAGTGATTGTAACAAAAATATTTGGATACTTTCACATTTACACGGTTCGTGTAGAACGCCTAAAAGACTTCTGTGAATTTGCTGGACATGAGTTTAAGCAATTATTAGGTTATTCGAATATAAGGTGGTTGTCATTACTTCCAGCCTTGGAAAGAATATTGAAACTGTATCAATCACTGAGATCTTTCTTCTTGTCAGAAACACACTGTCCTACAATATTGAATCAATTCTTTGAAAACAGTGAATTAGAGCTTTGGCTCAGCTTTGCTCATTCTCAAGCATCACTCTTCCATGAAACAATTAAGGCGATTGAAGGCGACGACAAGAGTGCAACAGAATCAGCACTAGCTGTGAACAATCTAATTATAAAATTAGAAACTCGACGCGGTGAAAATTTCATCCCACACATGGTAAAGAGTTTGCTAACTGATTTAGTAGAAAGTGGTGATATCCAAATGGAAAGGTATTTCCAAATAAGTAAAGAATTCTATAATACTGCTGTACATTACTTGCAGTCTTGGAACAAGCACAATGAGGACTTGTCACAACTGAGCTGCCTTCTCTTGGATAATGTGCCTGAAAGGAAACATTTTGATAATGCAGTAGAACAGATATCTTCAAAGTGTCATGAAGTTGTAAACGTCAATCGTGATGAGCTCTTTGATGAATTTACTTATTTGCGAGGCCATCTGTTGCAAAAATAATGTGAGTGGTTCAGTAACAAGCCCCCATGTAGAAAATGGAATGAAGTACTCAGGTACTTGAAAGAAAATAATGTACCACATGCTAATGTGAAGAGAATTCTTGAACTTTTTATGTGCTTACCTGGCAGCAATGCATCCGTAGAAAGACTATTTTCTCAAATGAACTACGTCTGGCCCGAAGAGAAATCACGGATTAATGTGAGCACGGTGCAAGCCATGTTAACAGTAAAAACTAACATTAATTTATTGTGTGAAAGCTTCAGTGAAAAACTTGCTTCAAATCATGAGATCCAGAGAAAGATACACTCAAAAAACAAGTACCACGCCGAGGCAACAACCTCTTCAGTAGAAATAAGGTACCGTAAACATTACTTTAATATTGCAAGTGATATATATATATATTGTTTAATTTTTTTTTTATTTTAAACTTTCTTTTTTGTTATTGAGAAACAAAACTAACTATTGTAATTTCATTAAGTGCGTGTATAACATAGGTACCGTGAATATTAACAAAAATAAAATCAAACAACAAATAAACACAGTTATGAAGTTTAAAGTAATCTTTTTTTTTGCATCTACAAAATTTATTGCGCACACACAGTCACACACCCACCCACACATATATATATATATATATATATATATATATATATATATATACATATACATATATATTATATATATATATATTATCGTTCGTCCCCGATCCTGTGGGACAGTCTCAGAAATAAGCATAACTACATAACCACGCCAAAAGGAGTGTCCGAACGCTCAATGATACTTCAGCTGCATACAAAGAGTGGATCAATAAATATCATTAGTGCCTATGCACCAACGTTGGCTGCATCAGACGAAGAGAATGACAACTTCTACCAACAACTTCAAATGATCATTGACTCACTTCCAAAATAAGAGCTATTATATATACCCGGTGATTTCAACGCACGCACAGGATCTGATCAACAATATTGGCCAACATGTCTAGGTCATCACGGCATTGGAAAAATCAACGAAAATGGCCAGAGACTCTTAGAATTCTGATCAGATCATCATCTATGCGTAACTAATACCTACTTTAATGTAAAACACAAGCATAAAGTAACATGGCGTCATGCAAGAAGTGGTCACTGGCACCAACTAGACCTAGTTCTTACACGTAGGCAGTCTTTAAATAACATCAGAATAACACGAACATATCACAGTGCAGACTGCAATACAGACCATGCTCTCGTCATCAGTAAGATCAAAGCTAGAAGTAGTCGTACTCACAAATCAAGAGAGCCTTCAGCGACCAAGATCAACATCAAAGCGACTAAAATCTCATCAAATAAAGACATTTTTAGATCTAAGTTTGAAGAACTTGTAGAAGAAGCAGAAGATTCATCAAGTGTGGATGACAACTGGCACTCTCTGAAAACACACATCTATAATTGTGCTCTATCTACATACGGCCAAAAACGGTTCTCAAAGAACGACTGGGTGGAAGAAAATGTAGCAAGACTATATCCACTAATAGCTAATAAGAAAAAGGCTCTACTGAACTTAAAAAATAACCCCAATCAAATCACCAAGTATCAGCTTAAACATGCACAAGCCACTCTACAATGCGAAGCAAGAAGATGCGCAAACGAATACTGGAACAATCTATGCTTTGAAATACAGAAAGCCTCAGACAGGGGTGACTCAAAAACCATGCATGACAATATAAAAAAGGCCCTTGGACCAAAAATAACCAAATTAGCCCCCCTAAAATCCAAGTTTGGATAACCTATTACTGACAAGGGACAACAAATGGAAAGATGAGTTAAACACTACTCCAACCTATACAATGATGACAGACCAGCAAGCACAGTTCTAGCCCAGTCAATACCTAAATATCCTACAATGTCTGATCTAGACGTTGAGTTTACTATGAACGAACTTGCTGACGCTATAAATGCCCTCTCAAGAGGAAAAGCTGCAGGAAATGACAACATTCCCACAGATGTACTAAAGGAAAGCTTAAACGTACTACTTCCACATCTATACAAACTACTAATCAAATGCTGGAGACAAGGAGAAATACCTAATGCTATGAGAAATGCTAAGATTTTAACGATGTACAAAAACAAAGGAGACAGGGGCGATTGCAATAATTACAGAGACATTTCTCTCCTTAGGACAGCCGGCAAGGCTTTTGCTAGAGTCATACTAAAACGCCTGCATAGACTTGCAGAACGTGTTCTTCCGGAGTCTCAATGCGGCTTCAGACCCGGGAGATCAACCATAGACATGATTTTCACACTTAGACAACTGCAAAAAAAATGTCGAGAACAAAATATGCCGCTCTATATTGTCTTTGTGGATCTCCCAAAGGCCTTCGACTCAGTAAACAGAGATGGGCTCTACAGGGTGTTAGAAAGCATAGGCTGTCCTCCTAAATTACATAGGCTGATCATGTCCTTCCATGAAGACATGAATGGCAAAATCTATTTTGATGGGAGTTCATCAGAGAATTTCAAAGTCAACAAAGGAGTGAAACAGGGATGTGTCCTCGCCCCCACCCTTTTTGGTATATTTTTTGCTGCCCTCCTAAATTATGTCTTCGAAAACAGCTCAGGAGATTTACATTCGTGAGTTTCGATGCTTGAAGCGACACTATCCAGAAGTCTCCGAATACTTGTGGATACGTAGCCGAGCACATACTGGTAAAAACGGATTTTTTATACAAGACAGACAGACAAGTTAAACAGATCAGACAGAGTAAACAGATTAACTTTAAATAGATCTGATAAGATCAAGACAGACAACAAAAACAAGTGAATAAAACATATGGGAACAGACATTAAAATCATGTGGAACTATATACTTTTAGAAACACACTTCTTTCATCATGGGTCACACTGTATCTCATTTCTTGTGTAAATATTGACTGTTACATCCCCCATACAACAATTTTGACTTTAAAGTTTCCACGGGAATTTTTAACTTTGTATTCTTTTTTATTTATATTTACTGCCATGGAAAACCGTTTTGAGCCTAAATATTGGTTTGTTTGTTTAGTTGTTTGTTATCATCAAAGATGAAGCATCCTATTGTTAGTTATTTTTGTTTTACTTTGGATAAAACACATGAAAAGTTATAGCAATTCAATAAATAATATTTATCAACAAATATGTGCTCACAAGTTTGAGAATGGAAATGAAAAGAGACAATAAACAAGGCAAGAAAAGAGAAGCTGCGACAATTAAGATATAGCAAAAACACAGATACCACCTCAACATCCAACTACATTTGTGGTATATGTGGATGTGACTACTGTTTCAAAATAGGACTATTCAGTCATGACAAATGCTGAATACTTGCTTGTTCTTGAGCGCCCTACTATTGATTCATCTCTCAAAATAAAATTTAAAAAACTTTTCATCAGAAGGTGCTGAGAAGTATCAGTGTCAAAGTGTAGAGAGGCATACAGTGTCAAAGTGCAGAAAAGCATACAGTGTCAAAGTGAAGAGAAGCATATGGTGCCAAAGTGCAGAGAGGCATACAGTGTCAAAGTGCAGAAAAGCATACAGTGTCAAAGTGAAGAGAAGCATACGGTGCCAAAGTGCAGAGAGGCATACAGTGTCAAAATGCAGAGAAGCACACAGTGCCAAAGTGCAGAGAAGCATAGTGTGTCAAAGTGCAGAGAGGCATACAGTGTCAAAGTGCAGAGAGGCATACAGTGTCAAAGTGCAGAGAAGCATACAGTGTCAAAGTGCAGAGAAGCATACAGTGTCAAAGTGCAGAGAAGCATACAGTGTCAAAGTGCAGAGAAGCATACAGTGTCAAAGTGAAGAGAAGCATACAGTGTCAAAGTGAAGAGAAGCATACAGTGTCAAAGTGCAGAGAAGCATACAGTGTCAAAGTGAAGAGAAGCATACAGTGTCAAAGTGAAGAGAAGCATACAGTGTCAAAGTGAAGAGAAGCATACAGTGTCAAAGTGAAGAGAAGCATACAGTGTCAAAGTGAAGAGAAGCATACAGTGTCAAAGTGCAGAGAAGCATACAATGTCAAAGTGAAGAGAAGCATACAGTGTCAAAGTGCAAAGAAGCATACAGTGTCAAAGTGCAGAGAAACATACAGTGTCAAAGTGCAGAGAAGCATACAGTGTCAAAGTGCAGAGAAGCATACAGTGTCAAAGTGCAGAGAAGCATACAGTGTCAAAGTGCAGAGAAGCATACAGTGTCAAAGTGCAGAGAAGCATACAGTGCCAAAGTGCAGAGAAGCATACAGTGTCAAAGTGCAGAGAGGCATACAGTGTCAAAGTGCAGAGAGGCATACAGTGTCAAAGTGCAGAGAAGCATACAGTGTCAAAGTGCAGAGAAGCATACAATGCCAAAGTGCAGAGAAGCATACAGTGTCTAAGTGCAGAGAAGCATACAGTGTCAAAGTGCAGAGAAGCATACAGTGCCAAAGTGCAGAGAAGCATACAGTGTCAAAGTGCAGAGAGGCATACAGTGTCAAAGTGCAGAGAGGCATACAGTGTCAAAGTGCAGAGAAGCATACAGTGCCAAAGTGCAGAGAAGCATACAGTGCCTAAGTGCAGAGAGGCATACAGTGTCAAAGAGCAGAGAAGCATACAGTGTCTAAGTGCAGAGTGTCATAGTGCAGAGAGTCATTGAGTGTCAAAGTGCAGAGAGTCATTAAGTGTCAAAGTGCAGAGAATCATTGAGTGTCAAAGTGCAGAGAGTCAGAGTGTCTAAGTGCAGAGAGTCAATGAGTGTCTAAGTTTAGAGAAGCATGGAGTGTCTAATTACCATTTCGAAATTAAGAAAAATACAGAATGTGTATGTTCAATAAAGTAAGGCAGAAGAAAATACAAAACTGAGTCATCAAACAGCTTATTGAAGTATCAATGAATAAATGTATCTTACCAAACAAGATATTCTTCTACATTTTTAAAATACTTAGCCAGAGATATTTTTTAAATCTGAAAATGGAGCCTTACAGTTATTCTGTGTGTGCACTGGTGCGAGTTTGTGTATAAAAATAGAACACTCGGCATATTAAATACAGATGGAGAAAGACAACACAAGCGTGTGCACTCTCCTGTAGCATGAAAGGTAACACCTGATCCTGTGTTTTCTTTATAGTCACTGAAGGAGTCACTTTCCTTGCACTGTTTGTTGAACTAGCAAGTCATTTCCTGGTGATCTAGCCTTGCCTTTTGATGTAGATCCTGCTAATGGTGCTCTAGAGAGGAGTGCACCAGGTGTGAATTATCTTCCCCTGGAACCAGCAGACTGCAAGCAACAGATGCTTAGTTAATCACTTCATTCATTAACAAGCACAGCTCTGACAGCAATTACCCTGCTCCTACACAATTGCTAACTTTTTTTGTTTAGGTTTTCCTCTTTCCAATTCAGGAAGCTCCATGTATTTATTGTGAAAAGGTGAATTTCACGAGCTCCTTATATAAGCTGACATGAAACTAGAGAACGGATGCGGTTGCTAATCGACTTTTCTATAGCTAAGAGGGATATTTTTGTGCATTATTTTGTTCATTAAAAAAATATAGCGGCTGTAACTGTTCCTGACTATGATATTGGTCCTTTTTTTCTGTCTATAAACATATGCATATTTCTGGGTGATATGATCAGATTGGTCTATTTGCCAATAAAAAAAAACTGGTAGCAAATTTTAGATGCTGCATAAACAATCCTGTTGTGACAGTCAGAATTGTGTTCACAATTTAGTTGTTGTATACATATATAAATACAGATGTATGTAAAATTAACACCTTACAAGAACAATCTGCATACATTTAGAGAAATGCTCAGATGGGTGATGGAGCAAAGATTGGAGTAAGTAAAGAACCCCCGTCACGCCAAGTGGCGTATAGGGAATATGGTGTTAGTGACCATAAATTTTACAGACCTTCGGCACATGATTTTTGGGGTAATGTGGTCGGTATTACGCCCATGCTGCTTTAATTTCCCAGAAGAAAATCCGGAACCCATTAAAGGCTGGGTGAACCGGAAGCCGTCGGTTGGGATCGAACCCTACTTCTTGTCCTTTAAAGATTGGAGTGCTCTGACTATAATTAAACTGATTCCATGAATAGAATTAGAATAGAATACTAATTTGTATATATGTGCATGTCAGAATGGTTATTAAAGTGTGTATGTGATCATACCAGTTAAGCCCTACCTCCTCAAACAAACAAAACCCGTACATACTGGCTAGGATTCTAAACGTTATATAACAGTACAAACATGAACGAAGCTAAATGAACAGATTTTACATGCATAATTCAACTATTGGTTGATGTTTACAAGAACTATATTGTACTATAACTATATGGCCATGTTCGGAGTGCAATGATGATGACCCACAAATAACTTAATAACTTTAACTATATAAAAGTTTAAATCTAAGAGCTTTGTATATGAACTCAGAAAATATTAAATTCTGGCGATGGGGAGGTGTTTGAAAATTATTTTGTTTCTTCTTACATGCATACATAAATACATATATATGCACAGACATACAACACACGGCATCATATATATATATATATATACAGTTGATCTTCATTATTATATAGATTATAGTTGATCTCCATTATTATATTGTTGATATTTATGTAATAGTTGATCTTCATTATTGCATTGTTGATCTTGATTAATATTTATTTCTCATTCCAACAAGGTGAAAGCTCTAGGCCTGAAGCTGCAAAACGCAATGCAACACATTTTTGTTAATGAGCGAATCTTCTTCTACCTTTCAGCTCCCTGTGGAGCATTGGTCTTCAACAAACACTTTCAGCTCCCTGTGGAGCATAGGTCTTCAACAAACACTTTCAGGTCCCTGTGGTCTTCAACAAACACTTTCCAAATTGCTCTGTTTCTTGCCATTCTTTTAAGATCATTCCATGTCTTCCCCATCATCTTCATCTCCGCTTCTATCTGTCCTCTCCAAGAACTTCTTGGTCTTCCTCTTTGTCTTTTCCCCTGGGGATTCCAAAAAAGGGCCTTTTGTGTAATACTCTCAGTTGGCTTCTGCAGTGTGTGTCCTATCCAGCACCATCGTCTTCACTGTATCTCTTTATCCACTGATATTTGACTGGTACATTTCCATAATTCTATGTTTGTGATTTTGTCCTGCCATTTCCATCTTTTTATTCTGTGTAAGAAACCATTAATTAAAGTCTGTATCTTCATGATTGTCATTTTTGTTGTTCCCCATGTATCACAGCCATATGATAGGACTGACTTAACATTGGAGTTGAAAATTTGTATTTATTAATGAGCGAATCATGAAGGTTATTGAACATAATTCTATTTTGTATGTTTATGTTCCATCTTCTGTACATGAAACAACAAAAGGATGTGTTTGTGGTTCAACATGGAACAATGTAATAGACCAAACTTGTCTATTGTGTATATGCTGAGAGACTGGTTGAGATAATGAGTCAGCAATTCATTACTCCATCAACTACGGTCAAGCCTGTTCAGTTTTATGGCTGATTGTAGCACTAAAAGTTTCAAGATGGTGTCTAGTCCAGTCTAGTCCATTCTAGTCCAGTCTCTTTCTCTCTCCCTCTCCCTCTCTCTCCCTCCCTCCCTCCCTCCCTCCCTCCTTCTCTCTCGCTCTCTCTCTTTCTGTAAATTTTTTTTTTTTTTAATGACAATCTTAGCAAATCAGAAGAAATCAAAAACGTCCCAGTTAAGTTTTATTGTAGGCTATCAACTTCAGCTTTACTGTGGCTTCACATGGTTTCCATGTTTATTTCTATATTTATTATTACTATTGGTCGTTTCAAATCTAAATGTTCACGATTAACCTGAAATATCTCCTCTTTCCCTCCACTTACAAACTTGATTTTTTGCATCTGGTCTTGTTTTTCCAAGGTCCCACCGATTTCACAAAATTTAATGATGTAGGAAGTATGCTTCATCATGAAGCAGCACTTTCCTTTGATCTCAGTGAATTTACGGATCTTTTTGCTCCTGGAGAAAATAATTTACCGTACATTAATGGAAATCAGCTTCTCGACATAGGCGTCTCTACACAACTTGAAAGTTGGAGGCGTTTATCAACTGTTTACTTTCTATTGTTTACTTTCTTTAAAATACTATGAGAATGTCAATGTTATAGCCTTTACAGACGGTCTAAAACAAATCAGCGTATAAACAGTTCCATTAATGAAAACTATTTAAACAATATACAACAAAGAATACATTTTAAAAAATTAATTATCCGTTGCGAGCGATAACGAGCATGACATATCAAGCAAAGTTATTGTTTATGGGTACGCATGTGACTAAAGAGTCCGATGTAAGCACGGGATCCTCTTCACTGTAAAGAGCTACATTGTTCGTTTTATGTCTTTCCATGTGACTTTCATTATTTTACGTAAACAAGACATATGAAAGTGATTTAGTTTCTTTGCATGCCTGCAGTACACATATCAAGAATCTTTACATTTTCAAAACGTTATCAACTTTAGCTAAAGATTGATCATGCGGACATATAAAAACGTCCATTATTATTTCATTTATTCTGAATCAGAGGAGTCTAACATATTGATTACTAATCTGGGCTGAATGAACGATAGTCCATATTTTTTCCAATAGTCATTTTCTTCTTTTAAGACATGATCTTCACATTTGCACCAAAAATCTTTGTCAATCTGTGATAGAGCAGCATATGTCAGTCCTTTTATATCGCATAGTTTAAAACTTGTATTCTCAGCTGCCACCTGCCCTTTAATTTTTGCCCAAACGAGTTCAATGGGGTTTAATTGTGGATGATAAGGGGGCAGTCTCAAGCACATATGACCATGCTGTTGAATGATTTTGTCTATTTGGAATACTTTGGTCTTTTGCGATTTCTTAACAAGTGACAGTAATTCAGGTTTCAAAAATCCCTCGTTAAATGGAATTCCTTCCTTTCTTAGCCAAATCTTTATAACATCTTTTGTACTGGTGGATGTAGGAATTTTGTCTTCTTCTGCCACAGCGTTGTGGTACGACGCGTTGTCCATTACCAGACAGGATGGTCTGTCTAGAATTGGAAGAAGAGTATTTTCAATCCACTCTCTAAATATATGGCCATTCATCTCGGTGTGATAGTCCCTGTTGTCAGTATAATTAGAGGTGAATATAAGTTCTGCATTTTTCACCAACCCTTCTTTTCGGCTGCCTGCATGTGCCATTATAATACGCTGTCCTTTTCCAGTGGGTACACATCTTTTAATACTTCCATCTGATAACTGCCATTCCTTTGCACTTGTGTGGTGAGAATTTATCCAAGATTCATCTAGAAATACAATATCATAACCTTGGTTACGCATTTCCCGTACTTCACGTAAATATTTACTCCTCATAGAAACTAAGTGCGGCTTCTCGCAGATGACATTTCTACCACTATCGTACTTTCTAAACGTAAAACCGATGCTTCTAACAGTTCTCCATAATGTTGTTTTCGACACAACAATGTCATTTTCTGCTCTCAGTCGAATTTTCAGTTTTCTTAGTCACAGTTTCTTTGGAATCGAACATTTTACAAATTGCTCTTCTAATCACTTCCTTGTCAAAACTATCTACTACTTTCTTTCTTCCTAGCGTCCTAGTCTTGATTGAACTGGACACTCCGTTAGCTTTAAGCACTTGTTTGAAAAAGCGTTTGCTTATACCCAATGCGTGAATAGTTCTCTTTTCTGGCTTTGAGATGCTTCGATACAGTTTTCCACGCTTAGCTTCTATGCAAAAATATTTATACACCTTTATTGCCACTGATTGCAATGTAAGGAACTTTACTTTTATACCCATTGACTAACAGATCACAAATTTAACGAAATTACCCAATAATTAGGATACGCCGTTGCACATAAATCACAACAAAACGACAGGAAATGGGATGCACCGGATATAAAATTATAACTATGACGCGTTTTATGTGTTTTTTAGTGCTTAAAACAGGGAAATTGGCGCGCATTACGTTCAAGATGACAAGTCCGTGGGTGCTCACTCATATGAAGCGGTAATTCCTCCAAATATATGGTTTGACCAAAATGCCTTAAATTTGTATACTTCAAATAAAGAATATTTAAAACTATACGTTTGTTGGTGAGGAAATGAATGTACTTCTTGGGACCAAAAAATCACAAGACCATATGCAAAATTTCAGCATTATCAATCAATTGGTTGCAGAGATATGGAATTTTAAACACCTTCAAAATATTTTGAAACGACCAATAGGATAAACAGTTTTACATATCTCATGGATAGCCAGAATTTAATAGATTGATGACAAGTTTCATGCATTTTTGTAAATGTAACCTGAAGTAATGAGACCAAAGATTACTTTATAACATCAAACAAAAATACAGAAATAAAAATGTTTGGGATACAGCTACTGTAATTAATATTCATCATCATCATCATCATGTGCTGTACCGGTTGGCATTGGCGATCATGTCCTTCCACAATCTTCTATCCACAGTGCATCATATGAGTTCTGTTGTTGACTGTTTTCCCATGCCATGACACCAAGCTATCCAGTATTTTCTCCGCAATCTCTCTTTCCTTTTATTTTGCTAGTTGTAACCAAGTATTCCAACTTTCCTCTTCTCATGATGTGCCAAAGAAATGTTGATTGCTTCTTTCTGATGTTTTTTAAGAGCTCCCTTTTTGTGTTGGCCTCTTTGAGAACTTTCTCATTGGTCTTTTTAGCTGTCCAGGGAACTTTCAACATTCTTCTGAGAAATCCCATCTCTGTGGCCTCTAATGGTCTTTTGTTTGTCTATTGTCCATGATTCGCTTTCATAGGTCAGAATTGGTTTTATATAGCATCGATGAACTCTCTTTCTCATTTCTATTGACATAGATTTGTTGCATAAGATATTTTTTATTTTCTGAAATGCTATTTTGGCCTGAGCTTTTCTGCTTTTTATTTCTGTGGGGCATCTTCCATCTGATGTTATCACTGTACCCAAGTATTTCAAACGTTGCACTTGTTTCAGATTTGTCTTGTTTATTTTTATGCTGCATGATGGTGATGATTGTTTCCTTGATATAACCATTACTTCTGTTTTCTTACTATTCAAACTGAGGCCTTTCTTGTTGCTTTCTTCTACTATTATATCTATCATTTCTTGTAGCTCATTCTCTGTCTCTGCTATTAAGACTGTGTCATCCACATATTGTAAATTATTTATGTTGTGACCGTTGACTTCAATTCCTTTTTTGTCTACTATTAATTAATTATTACTATTATTACTTATTAAGTAAATAATAGTGACACTGTGACCTTCCAGGCATGTCGTAAGAGGTGACTAATGAGGTTGATTGATGGCTTGACAAGCTGTCATTGTAAAAAGTATTGTTATGGAAACAGTGCCATATATTTTAGAGCAGTGATCTCTGCAATATGTGCCACTTTGGCACGCAAGGTTTCTGTTTTTGAGATTGTGGTTCTGCCCTATGTGCCGTCTTCGGCTCGAAAGGACAATAGATAGACAGATTATTAATTAATACTAATAATTAATATTGCCGCATAACAAAATACATGTATATGTAAGTAAAAAAAAAACTAATTGTATGTGCATAATAAATCTGAGTGCAATGAAAGCACTGCAACAGTGTATGTAAGCTAGAACTGAGTGCAATGAGTGCACTGCAATAGTGTTTGTATGATATATTTGAGTGCAATGAGAGCACTGCAACACTGTATGCAATATATAACTGAGTGTAATGAGAGCGCTGCAATGGTGTTTGCAAGATGTAACTGAGTGCAATGAAAGGACTGCAACAATGTATGTAAGATGTAACTGAGTACAATGACAGCACTGCAAGAGTGTATGTAAGCTATAACTGAATTCAATGAACACAATTGCAGCCATGTATATATGCTATAACTCAGTGCAACATGAGCAATATCCACATAATTCAAAAATAGCAATCTTTTTCAAACTTCAAGGAAAAAAAACAAAATAATAAGCAAGAGTTCAACTGAATTCATTATAAGAAAATGTTGCATCTCTAAGTCATAACAAACAAAATGGTGTTAGTTGATTGGTTAGTGATCCAGCAGCCTGTTGGCTTTTATCCTTTATTTCAAAGCCATGTGGTAGTATTGAAAATGTTATGAAATTTGTTCTATTTATAGCATTTCATTGAACAAATAAAGCAACAAATGATCATCTCACTTACTTGTCTCTCCTCTGGACTCTCCAATGTGGTCACCTTCTGTTCTGCTGTGATGAGCCACATTTCAAAAGATGACTTTTCCTCTGAGAAGCTGTTGTATAGTGGTAAGGTTGTTGTGATCTCATGTTTCTTACCCTCTGTGTCTCTTTGAATAGCTAGCCAGCGAATCTGGAAACAAAACGAGAACTCATTAAATAGCCAGCCAGTAAATTTAGTAAAAATTATTAATTTTATGAATAGCCATCAACAAAATCTTCTTACGAATAATAATTCCTTGTGAATTCAGCCAGCAAATCATGTTGCATATGGTGACAACAAATCTTGAAAGTCTAACTACATAAACATTGAATCTTTGAATAGTCATTGAGTAACACACATTGACTCCAAAAAGTAAGATATATATATATATATATATATATATATATACATGTATATGTATAGAGAGAGAGAAAGAGAGAGAGAGAGAGCAATATTTATATATCTGAAAAGCAATATATATATATATATATATATATATATATATATATATATATATATATATATATATATATATCTTTTATAAATGACTTTTTCTAGAGTTAGAAACTGCAGCCTATCTAGCAATGTGAATGTTTCTATTTTTATGAGATTTTTAAAGATAAGAGCAACAGCAGTATAGAAGTTGTAATGTGTAGATAGATAGACATGCACACACAACATTTGAAAGTTAGACAAGGCTATTATCATGTTGTTCATCCATTAATGTCCATAATGAACATGTTATCATCCTCTATTAATTTGTTTTAAAGAGGGCTAATGAAACTAGCAGTCCTCCTGCAGTGAGAGTAATGAAGTGCTGATTATTGATCTGTTGTAGATGTAATACTGTTTTAGATGTGATACCAGAATAATACCAAACACTTCTGTATAGGCGGATGAGCACATATGGATGAAAACTGGCGTACTAAGATGCCGATTCAAGTCTCGTACTTTACCAGAGTCTGACTTGAAGAGTGACCCTTCTAAATAGTGGTTTTTTTAATTTTCCTCCTTAAAACTTTCAGAACATCGTCTTGCCATGCAAGTCTGAACAATTAGCATATGATGTCTATCATTAGAATTAATACAAAAGTGATTTAGTGACAATTTCAGTGAGCCCTTTTTTTATGATTACTTTGAAATTATCTACCATTTTATAAATAAACCACAAACTTGCTTTTTAAAATGTTGTTTCCCCTTTCTTTTATTTAAAAAAATATACATACATAATAATGTCCATTTCTGTGTTTGGCACCATGTTCTGCTATTTGTTATTATCAGTAAAGTTTGCAAGTAATGTATGTGGAAACCTTCTGATGTGAGATTAAAGCACTTCACATCTCTGTAGCACATGTTATTATAAACTTACAAGCAGAGTTTACCACTAATCAAATAAATAAATATATATCTATATATCCAACGTAATCAAACTCAGTTATTGTAACTATGATATTTCTTATCATAGCTCTCAGTTACATCTTTAAACCCTTCCATGTCTTCACTATCTCACTGATTTCATTCCTTTTGTGTGCCACAAAAGTTCTCACCTAAAAAAGATGTATTTAATAAAGCCAAAATCCCAATGTGCAATTTAAATGGACTGTATTTTCTAACAAATTAACTAGCTTTTGCAAATAGACGTTCCGGAAACTTATTTACTTTTTTAAATTAACAGGTGATCTGAAACTCTCAATTATCTACTTTGAGTTCCTGAATTTTATTGGTAACTTTGTGATCAGAAACTTCAAATTATTTACCTTGAGTTCCTCAAAGTTTATTGGTAACTTTGTGATCTGAAACTTCCAATAATCTACCTTGAGTTCCCCATAGTTTATTGGTAACTTTGTGATCTGAAACTCTCAATTAACTACTTTGAGTTCCTCAAAGTTTATTGGTAACCTTGTGATCTGAAACTTCCAATTATTTACCTTGAGTTCCTCAAAGTTTATTGGTAACTTTGTGATCTGAAACTTCCAATTATTTACCTTGAGTTCCTCAAAGTTTATTGGTAACTTTGTGATCTGAAACTTCCAGTTATTTACCTTGAGTTCCTCAAAGTTTATTGGTAACTTTGTGATCTGAAACTCCCAATTATCTACCTTGAGTTCCACAAAGTTTATTGGTAACTTTGTGACCTGAAACTCCAAATTATCTACCTTGAGTTCCTGAAGTTTGTTGGTAACTTTGGCGTGAGTAACAGGATCTCGACTGGATTCTGCTGCAAGCAAGATCTCCTCCCCTTGTTTTGTGACAGCATTAATGCCCTCAATCAGTTTAGCTCTCTCTTCCTCAATGTACTGAAATGTAATTAAAACAAGATGAATATAGCAAAAACAATAACTAAAACAAAATAAACTCATTCGTGAATAAAAGTTTCCACAAACAATACAGTCATGAGAAAGTGAAGTGATGTTCTTCTCTTCTATTAGGCATATTTTAGGAGAATGCAGCCCAGTGACTTCTCCCCAGATGATTTTCTCTTCCCTGACCAAAGGCCAGGTACTCTTATATTATTTCAATTGGGACAACTAATGGACATGTCACGAAATACCATTAACACATTCCGTACCACAAGCCACAAAATGTTACTCTAGTAGCTGAGGCACCGAGTCCAAAAGCAGCGATCTGTGGCTTTTAATATATCAACATTTTTGGTGAACAAATTGTTTCAACAAAATGCATGTTTTAGATCAATTTTCATATATTACTCGCTGTTTTTTTTTTTCAATTTTTTTTTTTTTAAATTATGAAAAATGATGTGGTCGCACCATGTTAAACCCATTGGAAGTGAATATATTAACAAACACATAGAAAAAAATAACAAACAATGTGTCATAAAAATAGTGCAACACATGCTTTTGTGAGCATCTATGAGATCACTGCTATAGTCCGTTCAGAAATTCATAATCACACCTGAATTAGTTTTGCGTGATAACCGCTTGTTATTTTGGTTTCACATTTTGCATGGAATCTTAGGATATTGATGACGTTATAGAAATATTTTTTGCTCTGAGAAATTTAATCTAGTTTAAAAGTTTTCTTCCTTATGGTATATTAAATTCACCCTGTTTGAATCTGACACCATTTTAGGATATATACAGTAATTTGGTGCGGTCGTTGACGTAAAATAGATTGGCTATTGCAGAAACACTAACTTCAGGAAAATCCCGTGCACAAAACTGCATTGTTATTGAACGACATGACGCACCACGGCCTGGGCATTAATTACCGAAAGGAAGGCGTATCTTTATTAATTTTGTGAAGACTCAGTAGACAATTTGTTGACTTTAAATACCATCATTTATATCTAAATTACAATGAGTTTGAAATGCAAATTTATAACTATGCAAAAGAAGTGTGTTGAACATGTGTTGCAGGTGGAAGATGAGTACTGGAAATGAGATGGATTACTATTTGTCCAGCCAGTAATGATTATCAACCTCTTGGAATCGTCAGATTTGGAATGATTAAAATTAAGATGAATTCAATTCCAGCTGCAGTTAGGACGTCCTGGGGTCTAATGATGACCGAAGGACAAGGCTAATTGTAACCAATTGAATTCATGTTTGCAAATACACATAACGAACAACACCCACAATTAAGCACTATGTAGATACACCTCTGACAAGAATTGCGGTAAACTGGACAATTTAACATGATTACTGTAAACTCTAAAATTTGAATCAACTTGTGTAATATCGTCAACTTGTGTAATATCGTCATAAAAGATCAAAGGAATTCGCTGATGTGCAAAATCTGTTGTGTTTGTGGAATAAAAAATACCAAAATCTCTGCGTCATCAATATTCTAAGATTGCATGCAAAATGTGAAACCAAAATAACAAGCGGTTATCACGCAAAGCTAATTCAGGTGTGATTATGAATTTCTGAATGGACTATACTTATTTCTTTCATCCTATCAATGTTCTTCATCATGATTACTAATTTATTTACATTTGCCTTGTGCTTTTCGTCAACATTACTATCTTTTTTTAACCCCATGTGTTCCTCTTTAATGTTATTACATTAAAAAATCACAGTGTTCTTGGCCACTGATACTATCTATCTATCTATCTATTGACCTTTCGAGCCGTAGCCAGCCCATAGAGCGTAGACCAAGATATACCTTCTCCTATCTGAATTTTTGTTCTAGCAGTTTTCTTTTAAAGATATTTTATCAAATCTCGCCATCTGTCTCTGTTCTGTGCAAGCAGCTCTATCTTGAGGGAGCCGAATCCTGCTGCTCATGCCTCTATCATCAATGTTCTTCTCAGTGTCTCCCTGGGTCTTCCTCTTTTTCTCTTACCTGTTGTTTCCCATATGAGGGCTTGCTTTGCTATTCGGTTATTATCTCTTCTCATCACATGTCCAACATATGACCATCATCTTTTCTTTATTACTGAAGATATTAGTGGTTGATTGGCAATTTCTCTAATTTCCTTGTTTGTTTTGAATTCATTCCATGCTATACCACTGTTACTACTTTATTTAAATTCCATTTCTGTTCATCCTTTGTTATCACTTTCTTAAAATCCCATCAGTGTTCACCACTGATACCACTTTCTTTAAATCTCATCACTGCTTGTGTAATAGGTAAGAAGAACAAAAAGTAGAGTTTTTACAGTAGGTAGAAAATAGAATTGAAGTTTCATAATAATCAGATTAAGATAGAACTGACAGATCAAAGATAGAGAATCTTAAAAACAGATTAAAAAAAAACAACAACAGGCTAATCAGACCAGGTAAACAGGATTCGTGAAGCATAAACTTAAGAATGTCACACATCCAGACATTTGTAAGACCACAAGTTGCATATAGGGCACTCTTAAAAAAAATTGTAGAAGTTAAAAGGCTAACCTAGGAGATAAATCAAAACAGAACATGAGTTTATGACTTTTAGATCAGAGAGAGGAGGAAGGGAAGGAGAGTAAAAGAGAGAGAGAGAGGGAGAGCAAGAGAGAGAGAGGTTATGGTGAGATGACAGCATCTTCTTGAGAGTATGGAAAGTTAGAACAAGAACAGTAAAGACTGGAGAGGGTGACAATGTAGTCAGCAAAACATTGACCAGATAGTTAAGTAGTAAAAGTTAGAGTCTCTGCAATGAGACAAAAGATGTTAGTTAAGACTTTTGATTTGAGAAACAGCATAAGAAAGATAGTGAAGAAAATATCATTCATTAGAAGCAGAATAATGGACAGGTCAATAGATCAAATATTATTGAAGGTTCACCAAATGATAAATATATTTTACTATTTAGGAGATGGAGATTGTGATCATATTTCTTTTTTAGGAGATGTCAACTCAGCAGACACTGAAACCCTGCAATGCTGTTCAACTATTCCCATAGTTTCTTTAAAAAATTACTTTTACTTCAGTTACATCTGAGATAGAGGAGAACACATTATGAAGAGAAGTTAAATAACCCCCAGAGCCTACCTGTAATGTTTCATCAAGACCTTCGGTAAAATCATCATTTGTCACATGTCCTCCTGTTGCTACTTTAGTTTCAAAATCATCCATTTGTTTACTAAGATCACTGTATGCTTCAGCAAACTCTTCAACACCTTCGACTTTGGGTCGTGTTGGACTGCCTGGAGATTGAAAACTCACATGAGTTATAGCTCTTGTCTCAGAGACATTTGGACTCTCCGGGGGAACACTTGCTTGTCTCTCCTGTAAAAAAAAATGTATCTTACAATGATATAAGAATATACCACACAAAAGAATGTACCTTACAATGATATAAGAATATACCACACAAAAGAATGTACCTTACAATGATATAAGAATATACCACACAAAAGAATGTACCTTACAATGATATAAGAATATACCACACAAAAGAATGTACGGAAAACCAACCGACTGGACTACCGATGTTCGGACACCCCGTGTTCTATTCCCGCTGAGAGCAGTGTGAATTGTACTCATGGTTGGAAAACAAAAAAAATACCCCCACGGTCGACCCAGCCATTGGCAGAAATGGGTACCAGGGTATTACCCTGGGAAGGTGAGGAATGTTGCTTCGCATCTGAGTTTCGATGCTTGAGGCGACACTATACAGAAATCTCCTAACATTTCTGGATAGGCGGCCGAGCACATATGGGTGTAAACTCATGTGCTAAGACGCTGGTTCAAGTCTCGTACTTTACCTTTACCTTTAAGAATATACCACACAAAAGAAAAAAGAATGTACCTTACAATGGTATAAGAATATACCACACACAAAAATGTACCTTACAATGATGTAAGAAAATACCACAAAGAAAACAAAATGTACCTTACAATGATGTAAGAAAATACCACAAAGAAAACAAAATGTACCTTACAATGATGTAAGAATATACCACATAAAAGAAAAAAGAATGTACCTTACAATAGTATAAGAATATACCACACACAAAAATGTACCTTACAATGATGTAAGAATATACCACAAAGAAAACAAAATGTACCTTACAATAGTATAAGAATATACCACACACAAAAATGTACCTTACAATGATGTAAGAATATACCACAAAGAAAATAAAATGTGCCTTACAATGATGTAAGAATATACCACAAAGAAAACAAAATGTACCTTACAATGGCATAAGAATATACCACATTGTTACACAAAAACAGTCAAAGTGCCGTTAGAACATCGGAAGATCTGTCAGAATGGTTTCGGGTTACAACAAGTGTAAGACAAGGATGCATCCTCTCACCACTCATTTTCCATCATATATATGGACAAAATAAATCAGGAAACAACCAACAATAAGGAAAAATCAAATAATAACATAGAGGTAGAAAACTCCAACATCAACGAGCTACTCTTCGCAGATGACCAATGCCTAATATATGAGGATGAAAACCTACTACAACAGCATTTAACATCTCTAGATAAAAGCTGCACAAACTACAGTATGAAAATTAACACAGCAAAAACAGAGGCTATAAGAATAAGCAAATTAAGACACCTATTACATATTAAGATAAAATATAAAGAAATAAAACAAGTAGAGGAATTCAAGTATTTAGGCAAAGATGTTCACAGAAGATGGAAAACTAGACAGAGAAATTGACATGAGAATACAAAAAGCAAATGCTGTCACATACCAGCTTTAACCATTGCTAGGACATCCAAACATTTCTACGCCAGCTAAGCAACAAATAATAAATAGCATTTTCATACCAACTTTGTGCTATGAAAGTCAAACATGGACCCTTTCTAAATCCCATTTAAGAAACATCAATACATGTGAGATGCGATGCTTGAGAAAAGTATCAAACAACACAAGAAGAGATAGAATACCAAATGAAACCGTAAGAAAAATGGTAGGAACTAAACCCTGCCAAGAATATATAGAACAACAACAACTTAAATGATTTGGCCACCTGGTCAGAATGAACCCTTACCAATCACCATCAAGGGCATTCTTCTCGAGAATGCATGGAAAAAGACCAAGAGGAAGACCCAGAAGAAGATGGATAGATGCAGTGACAGAGACCTGTAACAACAAAGGAAAATCACTAATTCAGACAGTTCGAGCAGCTCAAGAACGACAAATGATATAAACCACGACACCTTTTAGGTATCAGTGAAAAGAGAAAAGAAGAAAGAAAGAAGTTATACAAAAGCCAACATATAAGATTCTACTGCCATAAAAAATCACATAGGGAACAAAGTGTGCAGTGCTATAATTCTCTGTCCTGATTGAGTTTTTCAATCTCAGTAAAAGAATCAATGCCTGCTATCTTCGTCTATCTTGTCATCTTGTCAGCACTTGTTCTCAGTTTCTCTCAGGGTCAATCCCTCGTTTTTAAGTTTTCAACTTGAGTGCTTGCTTTGTGATTCTTCAGAAGAATCTTGCAGTGAATAAATCAATTTAAAAAAGCTGCAATCCAAAGAATGAAACTCTTCATGGGCTAGAAACATTGTTTATATCACAAGTTGAAATTAGAGAGACTAGGGAAGACCATTTTGGGAGCTGAAACCCTTATCATCATACTAAACAAAAATTGCTGTTAAAAAAAAATTGTGCCAGGGCAAAATCATGCAGACTTCTGTTGTAACTGTGATACACAGTATAAAAGAGCTCATTTATTTACAACATAGAAGACTTTTACTCTCCAGGTGGGTGGGCTTGTGTGTCTACTTGATTTTTCTTTCCTCATTTGCCTTTCAGTATTGAGGAGAGATACAAATTTGCATTATTTGGTTCTTCTGTTGACCTCTCCTGCTGTTATGTTTCCTAGTTTCTAATATTGATGACTGTGTTATATTTCATTCCTTCTGTCTTGTCATGTGGCCAAACCTTTTTGTGTGTTGTGTCTTTATGCATTCAATACCAGTAATTATTGCTTGCCTTTTTCTCAATTATTCACTTCTGATCTGACCTCTCAGGCTGTTTCCTGTCATGTTCATAACACATTTCATTTTTGTTATTTTCTTGTTGGATAGTAATAGTGATATTTGTCCAGTGATTTTATATATCAGTATATACTTGCAGGAATAGAAGAACACAAATGGTAAAGATATGTTGCAAACTTGTGTTCCAATAATAATTTTTAATTTAGAGTTCAGATAGGTAACCATTACGTGCATGTTACTTCTATCTCAATGGAGTGGCATATCTTGTGTTGCTATACAGACAAAATTTTGATGTTTTTGTACAAACGATTACAGAGATAAAAGTCTGATGTGACTAGGTAAACAAATATTTGGTGTTTGAATGTAACAATGTCATCAGCTGATGTCATCACAGTGACAAATGTTTGATGCAATCACACACACAACATACCCTAATTCTTTCTGCTAGTTCCTCCCAGCGGTGATTAATGTGAGATAACTCAGGCTCTACCATGCGGTTGTAGCGATCACTCTTTGACATCAGATCAATGGCTTGGTCTCGTATCTCATCCACTTGGCTACGCAAGTCCATCATCTGTTTGTGCATAGTCTGAAAAAGGCAGTTAATAAAATGCACTACAATCATACTGTATGTGATGAGGAGTGACAACATGAGAGTCTAAAAGCAAGTCTTCAAATAGGAATCAGAGGTATAAGAAAAAGAGGCTGATATAGAGAAACGCTGATGAAAACATAGAGGCGAGCGACGACAATAGCAGGCATCAGCTACCTTGCCAAGATTAAGAGACTTGCCCAGAACATGTAAATATGGCATGGTAAAATACAGGTCTGTGCAAGGTCTGACACTTGATAACCGCCGGACAAAGAGAGTCTAAAATTTCTATCCTATGTGCTGCCTTCAGCTCAAAGGGACAAAAAATAGCTAGATAATGCATAAAACAAAACAAATGCTAGCAGATAATACTCTACAAAAGGGTAGGAACTCACAGCAAGCAAGCATGTGCTCACACAAACATACAGGCACGCACGCACACACACACACATATATACATATGAAAAGAAACTAGCTATAGTGAAGGAAAGATATAAAATATAAACAGTCATAGGATGATGGCATACACATTTTAGACAAAAAGAGTTTTGAGCTAACTCAACAAGATTGGGGACATGAAATTATGCAAATTCATTACAGATCACATTTAACGTCATGTTGGTTAGTAGATTATGATGATGATGATGACTTGACTGCCGCAGGTTGATACAAGTACAAGCTCTTGGACGAAAAATGTGACAGGCAGCAATGGCTTTCTTTAATTTTTGGGTTTTACTGTAAAATCTGGAACCTGGCCTGACTTGAGGTACTGCAATACTAGGTCTTCTATATTAGTTAGTAAACTTAAAGATATCACTGCCTCTATTCGACAGCCTTTTTTTTTTTATGCAAGTGGTTTACAGAAAGCTCAATGCCAAGTCTTGATCAGCTGAAACGCTTGAGCTATCCAGCAATAGTTTTAATTGTCTGACATGAGTCAATATGCAAATAAATAATAAGTGATGACGATTACCTTAATAGTTTCCCTGTGTGGGGTCAGTCTCTGTTGCTGCTCAGAAAGTCGGCTGTGAGATCCAACGATGGCCTCAGCTCGACCAAGCCACTCTTTTATCTTCAGTATCTGTGTCTGGAAATCAATGAACTGAGTCTCCATAGTCAGTGTATCCTCCTGTTCGGAGATTCAAGAAACTCCTGCTTCACAATAATTCTCTAACACTATTAATGGTAAATCTCAGACAATACTAACTTATTTATCAAATAAATAAATGTATCACACACTTTTGAAATACACTACTCCTTAAGTTCTTTCTTTTATCAGCTCCCTTTGGATACTGTACTTTTTCTTTGTTTGTTATATGAAACAACATGATGGTGGATGTCCACTTAGTCATTCTCAACCAAACTAACACTTTTGGATCTAATTCTAACCTGAACTTTGGTTTTGCTTCTGGCCAACCTCTGAGACAACTCATGCATGTCCTGGCTGACCTTGTATGCCTGCTCTCTGGATTCTGACACATCCACCTCATCTGAGAGGTCCTGCAGCTGGTGGATCAGATCATGAATAGAAGCCAACATCGGCTCCTTCTGGATGACCTCTTCTTGAGTGGCCTGTTTAAGAACAATTACATGAGAAGATATGTCATTATATGTCACAAACTATATGTCTCTTTCTACACAGAAACAGAAGTAGCATTTTACAAAGAAAAATATTTTGAGAATATTATGCTAAAAGAAACACAAGCAAGCTGCAGCACTCAATCCTAATGCACTATAAACTTCCATAATCATATCACAATATTAACTTTTGATATATTATTCAGACACACTTCATTTCAATGAATGTTTCTTAAATGTTAATATGAACTAATATATTTCCTCTAAGTATTCTAGAAAGAGAAGATATATGTCAGGCATGTCTTGAGGAAATACCAAAAAATACCTCCAAAACAGGCTCTAACATGAAAAACATCAGGATACAGAAAAAGAGAAGGACCTAGAGAGACAACGGTAAGCAAAACAAAGTTGGCAGGCACAGACTCATTAGATAAGATCAAACATCTCCCCCAGAATAGAGATGGGTGGCAAAAACACTAGGAGTCCTATACAATGTCTAGCAGTGCTGGAAGGATTAAGACCAAGAAGTATTCTAGGACATATCATGCCCACAATCATATCTGTTATCACTAAGTTTTTGTTGACTTTCCTTCCTATGTATGTATTCAATGAAAACTGGTTACCACAACTCACATGATGTCATTTTCTTGCAAAGTTTTCTAAGAAGTAACTTTCAGATTAAAAATGTTTAGAGACTCATTCAGATGATAGGTTGAGATTAAGTGTACCAGTTGCAGAGGTGACTTAGACATGCACAAGTCTTGATGTTCCTCACTGTTATGGCTATTGATGTGAATGCAGTCTCTGGAATGATCAGACATGCAGGAATGACTGTGGACTTTTCTTTCAGGAATGACTTATCTTTTTCCTAGAACACTTACCTATTAGGTGGGCATAGATGCATTGTGTTACTGATTTAATGTAAGACACAATATCTGCACCATTTAGTTTGACACATCCATCTTTGGCATAGATAAATCTGTTTAACAATTTTGCTTGGGCATACGCAATTTTTCATCTACACTTTTATATTTTTAATTCCCAATGGTTCTTTAACATTCCTGGAAATCACATGAAACTTCTTATTTCTGGCTGTTATCTGACTGTGTTAGTTATCAGATCTTACTATCCAAAAACTGGGGAGAAAAGAAAGCCACAAAGAAACTACAGATTAAAAGAGAGAAATTCCAAAATCTGTAGGATCAGAACATAGGACCTTCTTGTCCAGAGGTTGATATTTTACTTTTAGACCACCCAATCAGTTCCAGTTGTAATCTGTTGTTGTTGTAATCGATGGAGGACCTTTTGAGTCAAAACAATTTGTCACACTTTTAATTCTTCTCTTTCTTTTTCAGCAGAAATGACAAGTTGCAAGAATGAGTTAAGTGTGTGCACAATCAGTGAGCTATAGAACCATTAGTGGCTACACACTTTATTGTACACTGACATCAATATTGTACACTGACATCAACTGAACACAAGAAGGTTGTCCTGACAACTTTTAAAGCATTTTTTTAAATGTACCATCTGATTGCTTGTTCTTGCTGAGCTTGAAGCACAACATCAAGAAATAGGTAAAAAGGTAAAGTACGAGACTTGAACCGGCGTCTTAGCACGCGAGTATATACCCATATGTGCTCGGCCGCCTATCCAGAAATGTTCGGATATTTCTGTATAGTGTAGCCTCAAGCATCGAAACTCAGATGCGAAGCGACATTCCTCACCTTCCCAGGATAATATACCCTGGTACCCATTTCTGCCAACGGCTGGGTCGACCGTGGGGGTATTTTTTTTTTCTTTTTTTTTCCAACCACGAGTACAATTCACACTGCTCCCAGCGGGAATTGAACACGGGTTGTCCGAACGTCGGTAATCTAGTCGGGTGGTTTTCCCAACTAGGCTACCGAGGCCCCCGACATCAAGAAATGCTGCAAGGAAAGTCTGAATTATTTGCTCACTCAGCACAATCTGTTACTAAATAATCATTACTTTGTTCAATGAATCAGCAACCCATATTATTGTCTTCAGTATTTACAGTTGTTTGAACATCATGAAGTAAATGTCTAAAATGTCTAAACAATGGTTAATGTCCATTTTCATTACCCCTATTCAACCTTTCATCTACTCATAGCTCATAAATCATTAACAAATATATGATTTCTAGAGGTGGCTTTACAGAAGTGGTATTACAACACTCTCATTCTTCTCTCTAACTAACAGCCAATGATGAATCATTTAATTAATACTAACAAATATTTAATTCTTATCTCATATTGAATATTCATAAATTTCTAATGAATATCTAATGCCACAAAGTTTTAAAAAAAAGACTGAGTACTTACGAAGCTGTCATGAAATTATGACCTTTAAATGAAATAGATAATTACCGCATGATCCAATTTCTGGAATCTGGCACGGGTTTTAACTCAGTGATTAATAGGAATAAATGAAACAACCGAGCCCCAGAAAATACAGTTTAGGATTTTCATTTCACCAATGACCCTTAACCCTGCCAGAAAAATAAAGAAATCCATTTGATTGGCAAGCAATTAGTTTAATCCTCTTAGCCACCAGATGAGTTGTAGTCTGTTAACCAATATTCAAGAAACAACCTGGTCAATGATGCTAGTAAATGTATGTAGGTTATAAGATACAAGACAGGAGTGCATGCTATTCCCCCCTACCATTTATTACATATGTGGACTATATATGCAAGTTAACCAACCCATCAGAGACAGAGGAGATCAAATGAGCTTCTATTTGCAGGTGATCAGGCACTAATGCATGGAAAAATACAAGACCTACAAGAACTACAAGAACACTTAAACAGACACAACAGCACAGGCACAAAATACAACATGAAAATCAAATTCAACAAAACAGAAGTCATGAATATTGCAAAAGAGAAACAGAACATCAACATAGCTATAGTCGGCAGACAACTAAAACAAGTAGGGAAATTTAAATATCTAGGAAGTCTAGTGACAAACGACAATTTACAAACAGCAGAAATAGATTCACAATGCAACAAAGCTTGTCAAATCATTAGACAGCTATCATCATTATTACCCAACAAGGACATAGTGATGGAGGCAAAATGAACACTCTACACTACAATCTTCACCCCAACATTGTGCTACCAATGAAAGTCCTGGAACTTAGATGCAAAAGCAATAAGAAAAATATCTACTGAGATGAAACGTGTTAGACAAATGACAGGAAATGGCTCAAAAGATAAGATCAGAAATGAAGAACTAAGAAAACAGCTTGGAATACCCCTCACCAAAAAATATATACAGAAATGATAGATAAAATGGTTTGGCACATGACAAGGCAAAAAAATCTAAACACAACACGAGTCTTCAATAAACGTTATGAGAACACCAGACCCAAGGGCCGACCACAAAAAAGATGGATTGATGGAATATTAGAACCACTATGAAACATAACAGCAGTAGAGGCGATTAGAAGAGCAAAAGATCGCAAATTATATCTCCCCTCGACGATAAAAGACAAATAAGGAAGGAAAGAACAAGATAAGATACAACTAAACCATGTTTACCATACCGTGATAAAATTTAGCTCCTCCTCCAAGATTCTTTTCTCTCTCTTTTCCTCTCTCTCATCTAGAGCCTGATTGGCTGTGGCAATGAACTCACTGGTCAGTACCAGCTCTTTTCTCAGTTTTCTGGCAAGCTTGAGTGATTTCTCCAGGTCGACCTTGCTCTGCTTGATCTGAAATCAAACATGAAGGTTATTCAGATGGCACAAAAGGTCAGCTATGATAATGTTTTATCATTCAATCTGTGGTACAGGACTTGCTGAGAAAGTAACTATCACAGCTAGAACCAAAACAGTAATGATGTCTTGTAATATCTAGATGCAAGAAAATACAATTTTTAAAGATATGACACGATTAATCAAGATAAACAACAGAAGATAAAGTGGAAAGATATACATTCAAATAAAGTGTTGAAAAAAACAAAGCCAATATAAAGTAATTAATCATAAAATGCATCTTGCTGCTATAGTTACAGTTATTCAAAGGCCCCGGTGTCACTGCAAATGAATGCAAATCCATAATTGCTCGACTGCCCGTGCCAGAGGAATCATCAGAATTAACATTCCATTGAATAAACAAACAAAGAAAGGCAGTCCCCATTGTAGTAAACACAGCACACATCAAAAGACAGGCATAGTAGCACTGACAGTGAATGCAACTGAACTGTCCTTCGTCATAGGCTTTCATTATTCATTGTAAGTAGTCTAAATATAGAAACACCATCCGATGAAACACACAGCTCACTGTGTGCACAGAGCACTAATCTCAGTAGCTCCTGCAACAAGCCGGGCATCTTGTTGTGATAATAATTACTTGTTGTGATAATAATTAATAGTCTCTGCAACATGATCTGTGTTGACAGAAAAACCATATTTGTGCTTAAATACACATTATTATAGTCTACCAGCTGTAAAATTGTACCTGCCTTGCTGAGATGCACCAATTTAAATATACAGAGACATCTGAATATATAATGTAGTCTGTAATTTGAAAACCAGAAACTAAGATGAAATTACAGGAACACCTATAAGAACACCTGAAGTGCACTGATTTGGGTTTGTAAGCAGTTTTATTTTTATTAATATGTGTGCTTAGCACACTACTATATGGATCCGAAACCTGGACAACATACTCAAACCAGGAAAAAAGACTAAATGTCTTCCACATGCGATGTCTCCGCAAAATAATGCACATCAAATGGCAAGACAAAATAACCAACTTAACTGTCCTGCAGCGTGCTAAGACCCTAACAATCATGTCGATGCTCAGAAGTCGAAGGCTAAGATGGCTGGGGCATGTCCAACAGATGGAAGAAAAACGCATTCCTAGGCAAATACTATATGGTGAGCTAAAACACGGAAAAAGACAAATCGGCAGACCTAAACTACGATATAGAGATATCTGCAAATCATCTCTGAAAGACTTCTCCATCTGTGAAAACGACTGGCAACATCTGGCAAGTGATCGCACATCATGGAGAGCATGTATAAGGAACGGTATAACAACATTTGAGACTGTGCTAAGACAGGACTTAGAAGAGAAGAGACTCATGAAAAAGGATGGTAAACCGTGTGGATCAGCGAGCCTGACCTGTTCATTATGTGACAGCGTGTGTTTGTCAAACATTGGTAGAATTAGCCACGAGAGAAGCTGTTCGGCAAAAACAATACCTCAAAAAAATACGCAATAGCCTCCACTAGACCATCTGACAAGACGAAAAGGGCCATATATATATATTTTTATTAGAAAAAAATTAATAGAAAAGTATGTCATATTTATGATATCTTGATCGAGATTCTTCCCGCGCCGCTAGACATCACATTAGGCATGACGTATTTTTCACCATCCATTTCTATTCTGGGTGAACTGGATTCAATCTTATCTAATGAGTCTATGCCTGCCAACTTTGTTTCCCTTATAGATGTTCATTTTAGTGTCTCTTTAGGTCTTCCTCTTTTTCTGTATTCTGATGTTTCCCATAGAAGAGCCTGTTTTGGAATTCTCTTGTTGTCTCATCTTATCACATGTCCGACATATGTCCATCTTTTTACCTTAATTGTAGATGAGATTTTTGGTTGCATGGCCTTTTCTCTTATTTCAATATTATTCTTAAATTCATTCCATTGTGCACAGAGTATTTTTCTTAGGCAGGCAGAGTTTTTGGCATGACTCAGTGTAACATCATAAGATTCTACAACCATGAAGGTTTCCCCACCTAGGGTTGCCCTGAAGCGAGTCTCAAGGTAAGATTGTCAGCCTCACGCCTAAACATCCACGCATGACGGAAAATAGACAAAGCCTCCATCTAGGAATGCACCTGAAGAATTTGACATATGGTAATATATAAAATAGTATAGTGTAATAATCTTAATCATCATCATCATCATTGAATGCCTTCTCCACAGCGAAGGTTGGCTACCATGGAGCGCCATTCTGCTCTGTCTCTTGCTTTGATGGTGCAGGCTGTTGTGTCTTCTAACATGGCCCAAAAATCGCATTTGCCTTGTTTGAATTGTGTTTAGTAGTTCTCTTTTCATTTTTAGTTGTTTTAAGACTTCATCGTTTGTTTTCTTTTCCTTCCATCCAATTCTACCCATTCTTCTATATATCCACATTTCAAAGGCTTCAATTCTCTGTTCTGTTTTCTTGTCTAATGTCCATGTTTCTGCACCATATAGGAATATTGAGAAGATGTAACATTTTGCTATTCTTAGTTTAGTCCTGGTGTTATTTGTTTTGATGTTAGTATGTTCTTCATGACATTAAAATTACTTTTTGCCATTCCTATTCTTGTGTTTATTTCAGTTGTACATTTTCCATCACTGGTTATAGTATGTACAAGGTAGTTGTAGTTCTGAACTGTCTCCAGGTCTATTCCTTCTATTTTGATATCCACTTGTGGGTTTTGAGTATCTTCTTTGTTTATGATTATAGTTTTAGTCTTTTTGATATTCATATCTAGTCCATATTTTTTGCTTGTCATGTTTATTTCATTAAGTAATTGTTGTAGATCTTTAGGATTTTCTGCTAGTAGTACAGTATTGTCAGCATATCTTAGGTTATTGATTATCTTTCCATTAATTTGTAGGCCTGGCATCTCTATGATGTTTTTAAAAATTTGCTCAGTGTATAGATTGAACAAGCTTGGTGATAGGATGCATCCCTGTCTTACTCCTCTTTTTATATCAATGGGTGTAGAGTTCTCGTTGTTATATTTTATTATTGCTGTTTGCTCCCAGTATAGATTACATATTAGTCGTATGTCCATGTCATCTACATGTATCTTTTTTAGGCATTCTGTAAGTTGTTTGTGGTGTACTCTATCAAAAGCTTTGGTGTAGTCTATGAAGCAGGCATATATTGGTTTGTTTACTTCTGTGTACTTTTCAACTAATGTTCTCATGCAGAATATGGCTTCTTTTGTCCTGCTATTTTTCCTAAATCCAAATTGCTGCTCATCTAATTCAGTATTGATTTTATTCTGAATCCTTCCTTGTATAACTTTTAGCAAGATTTTTGTAACATGGCTCATTAGGCTTATTGTTCTAAAGTCACTGCACCATTCTTTTTAGGCAATGCAATGAAAGTTGATGTTTTTAGTTCATTTGGTATGTATCCTGTGTGATATATGTAGTTGCATATGTCTATAATCATTTCAATGCCAAAATCTTTTAGTGCCTGTATCATCTCTATCTGTATGCTGTCAGGTCCTGCTGCTTTTCCCTTTTTCATTGTTTTAAGCTTTTTCCACCTCAAAATTTTAAGATTTTATGTTACATTCTCTTTATTTCTGTGTGCATTCCTCTTAAGTCTTGTTTGATTTCCATAGTTTCTATTTCTATACATTTTTGGCTGAGCCAGTCTACTTTTGCCTTTTTGCACATTTTGCGTATCTCATTATCTAATCTTAATAACTAGAATAATTAATATTTAAGAGAAAAAAACACACACTTTTCACAAAGTATCATTCTTAATTATGTTTAAGAATTAAAAGGCTACCATTGATATATGTAGACTGGTATTGACATTTGAGAATTTCACCTTTTGACACTTAATTAATTATTAAACAGGTATTAAGACAGTTAGTGAAAAATGAATTAGATATATTTACATGGTTAGTTTATACAGGTAATGATGTCAAAATTGTACCTTTCATAGTTATTAAAATATGAAAATTGTACTTTTATAGAAGTATAAATGAAGTAGGCCTATGTGAATAATACATTTATAAAATAAGTCTATAAGTTAGACCTTAATAGAAGTATTACAATATGTGAACTGTATCTTTATAGAGTATTAAAGTTTGTGAATGATAAAGGTCTTAAAGTCTCTTTTCTACTATAATATTGAGCACATTTATCTACTTCTACAGCCACCACTCCTCTTCATGGTCAGACTTTAAAAGGTAATTAAGGTAGTGTAGAAGCATTGTGTAACTAGTTTAAGGCAAGCCTTAATAGATGCGATTTCTTAGAAGAATGTTGAAAGTTCCCTGGACAGCTAAAAAGACCAATGGGGACATTCTCAAAGAGGCCAACACAAAAAGGAAGCTCCTAAAAAACATCAGACAGAAACAATCAACATTTTTTGGGCACATCATGAGAAGAAGGTTTGATTATCTGGTTGCAACTGGCAAAATATTGAGAAAGAGAGATCACAGATGACAAAAAGAGAAGGTACTAGATAGCTTGGTGTCATGACATCGAAAAGTCAACTAAAGAGAATTGATACAATGCACTGTTGATAGAAGATTGTGGAAGGACACGAACGCCTACGCCAACAAATATGGCACATGATGATGATAATATATGTGCCTTTCAGTCCACACATCCATCTTTAACATGACACTGTGGGCACCTGATTGCCTTTCCTCATCAGGCCCTACTTGCATGGCCAGAATGTTTTGTCTGTTTTCCAAAGACACTATCAGAGCCTGGAGTAATGTTTGGATCAGTTCTATTATTTGCCAATCCTGACACATGGTAAATTGTGAGTCATTGACTGTTCTGAGCCCTGGCACCAATGGGGGTCTTCACCTCCACCCCTCCTCCAACCCCACCAAAAAACCTACCCATATTATCAAATTGGGTTCCGCAATAGCTCAGTGGTTAGTGAATTGGACTACAAAGGAAAAGAGGTCAGGTTTGATCCTGACCGTCGGCTTCCAGGTTCACCCAGCCTTGGGTACCAGATTTTTTCTGGGAAAGTAAAGCGGCACAGGCGTAAAACTGACCACATTACCCCAAAAATCATGTGCCAAAGTTTTGTAAAAATTATGGTCACTAACACAATATTCCCTATATGCGACATGGTGTGATGGGGCTCTTTACTTTTTTACTTTATATTATCAATGTCATTACATTGAATAATTCCTGCTATAATGAATAAACACTAAGCATTTTTTCATAGAATACTACTTACTGTTGAATAAATTTAATAAAGTTACAATAACTCTGTTATTCTAATTATAATCGGAAAAAACTATATGTAACAACTTAGTTGAATATTTTAGTTTACAGCAAACAAAATCATGTTGTCAACATGAAGTGGTGTTAACACATAACTCTTGCAGGTGCAATGTTTGAGTTTCATCTCTTAAAATTTCATTTCACTCAGTTGCAAATTACATTTTGTGAATGAGTTTCATGTAGTCAGCAACTAATGGCTGACTTCAGATGGCAGGACTTGTGACAAGGCTGACTAAGACTACTTCATGTCACAGTGACGGCCACTCCATGTCACAGTGGCGGCCACTTCATGTCACAGTGGCGGCCACTCCATGTCACAGTGGCGGCCACTCCATGTCACAGTGGTGGCCACTCCATGTCACAGTGGTGGCCACTCCATGTCACAGTGGTGGCCACTTCATGTCACAGGGAAGAAACAGGAATAATATGCCTGTTGAAGCAAGTAGGAATTAAAGATGGGAAAACAACCTGAGCATCCAAATAAAACCATGCTATGCTGTATCCCTGGAAGAGTGGTACCCTAATCAAAAACTTGTTGGGCTCTAAACCAGGAGAGTATATGTTCAAATCCTGGTAGAGCCTAAAAATTTTTCTGTTGGGGGGTGAAATGAAAACTCAGACCTGAACACCTCATGGCAACTGCACTGGACATGTGGCCCTTATTCTCTGGTCCTTTAAGTCCCCCTGGCAGACCCCAGTAATGGGATACTGCTGTAAAGATGGTTTCTTTTTTTATGCTGTACCAAGTTGTGTGGACCAAAAGGTACAGATATCATGGCTTCCTGTGACACAACACATGCTGCATCAATATCATCTCCTTTCCAGGGAGAACAGAGCTGCAAATCCATAATATTTCACTTGATGTTCTCAACAATCATGGGTTTGGTCAATAATACAATTTTAATCTATATTTTGTCTACAAATATTGTTGCTACTGTTTTATGTTGCCTGTTAAAAACAGGTTTAATCTATTTCTGTTTTTAAATTTATTGATGTGCTAGTTTCTGAAAGAAATAGAGCAAACAAGCAAAGAAATTAGAATCAGAATAGCTAAAGCAGCAATGTCTTTCAGAAGCCTTGACAAGTTGTGGAAATCAAAACTCATCAGCACAAACACAAAACTTAGACTATTCAAATCAAATGTACTATCAACCCTTACATGCATGTGAAAGCTGAAAAACAACAAGTTATATAGAAACAAAGTTGAACGCATTCAAAAATAAATGTCTAAGGAAAATACTTCGTATAGCGTGGAACGAATTCAAAACAAACCAGGAAATTTGAGAAATCACCAATCAACCACTAATATCTTTAGTTATCAAGAAAAGACGATGGTCATATGTTGGATATGTGATGAGGAGAGATAATAACCGAATAGCAAAGCAAGCCCTCTTGTGGGAAACGACAGGTAAGAGGAAAAGAGGAAGACCCAGAGAGACACTGAGAAGAACATTGATGAGAGAGGCAAGAGCAGCAGGAATCGGCTCCCCCAATGAGATAGAGCTGCTTGCACAGAACAGAGACAAATGGTGAGATTTGATAAAATATCTTTAAAAGAATCGAAAACTGCTAGAACAAAATTCAGATAAGAGAGGGAGTATCTTGGTCTATGCCCTATGGGCCGGCTATGGCTCGAAAGGTCAATAGATAGATAGATAGTTTCTGAAAAGTATTTACTGCCCCCATATTATTAACAATGTCTCCTATGAACAAAAACATGCAACTTTATATTTTTAGTAACTGTGTGCCAAAAATAATAATAAATGAAGTTATAATTTATATGCAGAGTGGGTTAGAGTGAGTATTGAATATATTAGTGTTACATTAGATAGCTTATATGCTAGTGATACAAGTGAATGTATATTCTCATTCAATGAAAAATGACAAATCTAAAATAAGGTATTACATTTCTTTATGAAATTTGCAAACAGCCAGATTTTTAGATAATTATATAAAATAATATATATATATACAAATATTTAAATTAAGCTTAAATGCAAATTTCGGATGAACATTTGTTTGAGATTGCTTGTCCAACATATAGTGTGACCTCTATGGAATAGCAGCAAATTTTCACAAAAGTTAGATGTTTAATCAACTTTCTTAGTGTGTCTTAGTGCTAACTCATCTCTTTTCTCTTATTTAGAAATTTGTAGCTGTGTTATCAAAGGTATTTTTCATCCTCAACATCTTTAAAGAACAGAACATGTAAGTCTGTTCTCTTCTGTGGACATGTCCACTATAATTTCAAGGTCTACTCTTCTGTGGACATGTCCACTATAATTTCAAGGTCTACTCTTCTGTGGACATGTCCACTATAATTTCAAGGTCTACTCTTCTGTGGACATGTCCACTATAATTTTAAGGTCTACTTTTATGACATTGTGCATTTCTTTTTCTTACTCTAAATATTACTTCATTAATGATTCATTTGAAATAAATATATATATATATATATATTATCTAAACTTTCTTTGAACACATTATGTGAAAGGATGAAGTTTTAAAATTGTGGTAAAGATGTATTTGTAATTCAGGTGGTTGAGTTCCTTCAAGTTTAAAAAATAAGACACATTATAAAAAAAGAAAACTTTTAATAAGATGAAAATGTAAAGTTTAACACACTGTAATAGAGTTTATAATTTGGCTTTTAAAATATATTAGTTTCGATCAGTGTCCACTTCATAGTGTTCTGATCCCCTCTCCAGCACTTTCCCCCAGCATGCCACAACACCATGATACACTAGCAAAAGCATTGATGATATAAAAACGACATTTTACACTTGATGACATGTATTAATAAATAGGGTGTTTGAATGATAAAGGTTGAGAATTAGGAAAGTCAAAGTGGATGTTTCCAAATTTTCAACTCTAAAAGTGAAAGCAGAGGTGAAATTGTAAATGCTCCAATCAATGGACCAAAGATGGAGCAGAAATACTACAATTTGATTTTGCTAATTTAAAATATGCTATTAATAAGGATTACTACATAGCTCCCTTTCTGGCAGTGGAGTGTATTAAAGAAATTTAAAATCTTAAGATGATATTAAGAAAAGAAGTAAAAGAAACATAAATTTATCTTGAATCTGCAGAAAGCAACATATATTATCCCTCCATACAATAAGTAAAATGCACACAAATCTCTAAATAAATAAAATGAGAGTTGAAGCATTACTTGTGCATTTCACACACTGTGCAACTCAAAAGAATTATTTAACATCCTGAAAATTCTGTTTAAAGTTTTACTTCCCCTGTGCCCTTCATGTTAATTATTTTAACAACTTTATGTTACAAATATTTCTAATGGCTGAAAAAAACTACCTAAAATGAAAGCTTATTTACAAATTTAAATTGTAAAGTTATACAATTAAAAACAAAACACAACTGACCACTATTTTTAACCACATGGTTTTATATTCTGTACAAATATATTCCATTGGACTTAAAATATATTCCATTGGACTTAGAGGAACAAAGGAATAACAAGTACATTTTAAAGACATTCATTGTGCTCAGCTAAAATGTAATTACAGCTAGACTATATAGTTGCACCTTTACAACTTGCAATATTTAAATTAGTTTGACTGATTTAATGAGAGCAGACATCATCAAACCCCTATGTAGATGTTTTTTTAAAGTCATGCTACATATAGTTTGTGAATTATAATTCAGTTAACAAATCTTTGATACTATCCTAGTAATTTTTTAATTAATTCTTGTTAGGTTTTAAACCCACAGCCCACTTGCTAACCATGGGGTGCATCTTTTTGTGTCTCCTATCCTCATTGACCAAGAGAATTGACCAAGCTCTGAACAAGGGTAATGAAATGAAGTCAGTTAAATTTTACCCAGAATCCGCAAGAATCAACTTAGAACATTCAGATGTTTACAAAACCAGGTCGAATCTGCGGTGATAAAGAAGTAGTAAAAGTGCCCATTTACTGACAAGTGAGCAGGAATCAATGATAAAGGCAAACAAAGCTCCAAAATAATGATGTGACAAAACAAGGCTAAAAGGTACCAATATTGTAGCTTACAGTAAGATGCACACAGAGAGCAAACAATGTCATTTATAGGGTAAGGTAAACAAAGAAAAAAATGCTTTAGTCAAACCAACATATTGTGGACTTCATATTGTGGATTTTATATTGTGGACTTTCATATCTTAAAAAAACCCATATATCTAGTCTTACCATCATTAAGAAGTTTTCGTGAAGGGAACAATAGTACAAGATCCTTTTAATAGGCACTGGAATCATTGTTACTCCAGACTGGTAACATACCACTACACTGTCTGAATAATCACATTAAACTAACTATTAACTGGAACATATTTTCCTATCAAAGTGATCAATCAGCATAAGTATGTGTTTCTGTTGATCAATTTGTGTGGCTGAAGTGTTCAACTTATCCAAGAAAGACCTGAACTTGTCTTTCTGTATATCTTTCCTAAATCTGTACAGCAGTACACAGCATGAAAATAACAATACCTGAGCCCCAAGTTCATTATAAAGTTGTTTTATTGCATCCAGCTGTTTGCTCAAGGAGTCAGGAAAGTCAACCTGCTTGCGTTCCACAATCTGGCGGCCTGCTTTAAGAACTGTCTCCACCTCTGGCTTCAATTCACTCATTGTTTTGTAGAACTTCTGTTTTGGTTGAGCAAAGAAGAGAAAGAAACATGGGACCAAGATAGAAAAAAAAAAGAAGAAAAAAAAATAGTGGACATTAAAAATGTTGGAGGCAAGTGATGAGGTTGTCTAGAATGTCTAGAGAGTTTTACAAAAAACATCAAATATGTAAAAACGCTTCACAGCAATTCACAAACATTGTGTGTTCATTTACTGTCAAAAAGCTTAAAATTAATTTGTACACTCAAAAAAAGTTAGTTAACTGAGGATGAGCTTCATATAGCAAGATTTTATCATTGTGGTTGACAAAAAGAAACAGGTCAAAACCTCATGTGAAGTTCAACTGTTCTGCAATGACTAGTTTATTTCTAAATATTCTTTTAAATTATAACTTTCAGCTAAGAATCAAGAGCCTTTCAGATATCTATACACTTGAATGTTCTCACTTATCAGATTTCTTTACTATATGTTATTTGCTTATCCCCTCTTCTCTCTTGATGTCTCTGCCTTATCTCCCCCTCCACCACACCTCCTTAGACTTGATATTCCTTTATTTGCTCAATTTTATTAATTTTATTCCCTCTCATTACTCATCTAATTGCTCCTCTTTAATTTACTCAAGAATTCACCTCTTGAATTCAACACCTTAAACCATTTCTCTTGCACTCAATGTCACTTTAATTCTCACTCTTCAATATCATTGATTAAAATAAACAGCTAAATAGATATACGATGCAATAAGGCAAACCAAAAATTGGGACAGCTATCCCCCTATACTTCAACACAAAGTGATACCTTTTACCTTAAAGAACCATTTTATACATAGTATATTCATTTCAAAATTGTGCTACCAATGCCAAACATAGTCACTTATGTCTAAGCATAGAAGAAAGCTTGCACAGTGATGCAATGTCTGAGAAAAGCGCTTGGAATAACCAGAAAAGACAGAATCAGAAATGTTATAAGAGAATAAGTAGACATAGAGCCAATTTTAAGCTACATACAAAAACAACAAATAAACTGGTTTGCCCATCTAGAAAGAATGACGTGTGCTTCTTTACCTACAAAGCATATATTAAAAAAGAAGGGAGAATAGCAAGAGGCAGACCCAGAGTAAGAGAGACAGACAAGATCAAAGAAACATTATAACAAAATCAATTGACAATGAGTGAGGCTGTCAAAAGGCAAGAATCAGACCTTTGTATCTCCCTCGATGCCCGAACAGGTACAAAAGGAAGTGAAGAAAGAAGAAGAATAAATAAAAAGCTTCATCATTAGAAGTAGATGTTATGGTTTATACAAAACAATATCATTGTTCATACACAAATCTCAGAGGCTTCAGAAATAGATAAATGTATCACTTACAGATCTAGTTTAGATAATACTATTCACATAATATGCAGTTGGAAGTATAAACTATTCACATAATATGTAGTTGGGAGTATAAACTATTCACATAATACACAGGTGGGAGTATAAACTATTCACATAATACACAGGTGGGAGTATCAACTATTCACATATTATACAGGTGGGAGTATAAACTATTCACATAATGCACAGGTGGAAGTATAAACTATTCACATAACACACAGTTGGGAGTATAAACTATTCATATAATACACAGATGGAAGTATAAACTATTCACATAATACACAGTTGGGAGTATAAACTATTCACATAATACACAGTTGGAAGTATAAACTATTCACATAATATGCAGTTGGAAGTATAAATTATTCACATGATACACCGGTGGAAGTATAAACTATTCACATAATACACAGGTGGGAGTATAAACTAATCACATAATATACAGTTGGAAGTATAAACTATTAGCATAATATGCAGTTGGAAATATAAGCTATTCACATAATGCAAAGGTGGGAGTATAAAAGGGAAAATAATTTTGGAAAGAATGCACATTTGTAAAGTTGGATCACTTTATTAACATCACATCTATTGATGTGAAGTATCACACTGTGGCTGATATGATGCTTCTAAGGACAGATCATTAAATATTTTCCATTCTTGCCTAATTCCTTAGATTCTGTGAGACTAAGATGCCAACTGGAAGAGCTGCTCACAATCTTTCTCCACTCATTTCTGTTGCACATAAATATCTAGGTTTGTTTGATATCCGTCCCTGTGCAAGTTTTTAATATCATATCATTCTCCCTTGTCTACAGCTTTTCACTATTTCTTGAAAGATGTTCTTGACCTGATAGTTTAGGTCTTGTTAAATGTGTGTGTATCCATAAATTATTTTCTATTTATTCATGTAAAAAGCTCTTCATTATTGGTTATGATATCAAAAGCTTTATTATTTAAAATGTGGTCATTAGAAATCTGTGTGAGATGTCAAGAACCAACATAACTATACCCTATTTTTAAAAAAATCTAAATCTACATTTAGAGTTTATGTTTTGCAGCTATGTGTAATTAGTACTAGTACCCTGTGTTTAGTTGTTTAAACTATCCCTCACACCACATATGGAAATAATGAAACTGTTTTAATATTCACTATTCCGTCAGTGAGCAACAATGATATGATGTATTCAAAACTTGATGACATTAATAATTAGAAAACAAATATTCTTGTTAAATAAATTTGATTATGTTAGAGTATAATTTAAAATTCCTTTTCCAATAAATCATTTTTCTATGTTATAAAAAATTGGACAACCTGCAATCTTCATGGCAGGTCAGCAGCCCAAAGTTGGCAAAGACCTGTCTTCACTTCCCTACTGAGTACTATTAAGTCTGCATGAAAACAAGATGCCTAGTGATTACCATCGAGGTGGGGGTTTGTTGATATAGAAGACCTAGTATTGCAACACCTCCAGGATGGACAAAATCCAACATCTCTAGAACATAGGAAATCAATAAAGCCATTGCAGCCTGTCGAAGAGGTGCCAATATATCTTATGTTGACCCCATAGCATTCCATCACCGTAATCAAATCATGTGTTATATAAATTTATTTCTAAGGGGATTCTGGTCATAAGTGTAAAAAAGTCAGTCCACTACCAAAATCATCGCCATCACAGCATGATAATAGTAAAAATTGACTTCATATTTCAAAAAAGTAGTCATGCACTATATAGGTTGCTGTAGTTTATGTATTTTGTCAATACAAATAAAATAAAGGTGAACTGCAGTCAAATTATAAAAAGATTAATTTAAAAACAAATAAAACATAATTTAATGGAATGTAATATAAATACAGCCAAAAAGACGGCTGTTATTCAACTTCCAAATTAAAACAATTTAAATGTCTTGTAAATTTTATGAGTCTTCAGCAGCACTCTTTTAGTTTCAATTTCTGCTGCTTCATCTTATAATCAGCATTCAGTGTTTTTGTTTTTTTTAAAAACTCTTTCCGTATGTTTTGACACACTGTGCATCATGCTGATTTCAGCCACGCATGTTTCTCCACAGAGTGCATCGCTTTCAATTTGATTAGAATGAACCGTCATCAAACCATATTCTTTTTACATGTCTTGTATCATCTTGCTACTAGTGAAATCTAATACCTTGTTCAATTATCTAAAAATTCACATATAATATGTTATATGTTAGATAAATATAAATATGTGGATTGATTCTTAAAACCATGACAAATTTTGCCTACGAAATATCTTCCGAAGCGTTGATAAAAAGCTTCCGTACGGAAAGAGTTAAATTGTGTAATGCTTTAGCTTGCTTGTGTTAATCTTCATAATGGAACAACTGATGTCTTTCATTCAATAGTGTGCTTATATGAAAACTGCAGATCACATTTATTTTTACATCTTCCAATTATTCTTATATATCCATTATGATAACCTAGTAAGCAATTATACTGCACCTTTTACCTTTTAAGTGTTCTATAACATGTTTATATGAGTTTAGTATTATTAAAATGTGGTTAAGATATAAATTGAAAGGTGATTACAGGTTAAATAGATATGAGGTGAGCATTACATTATAACATATACATACATATATACACAAGTCATCATAAGCTAATGAGAAAATGTTTAATATCAAGTAATTTAATCTTTTTCATGTGAACAAACACATTCTAAAGAATGTACTTGCATACTCAAATATCACTTACATTTATTTAACTCAGCTATACAAACATTTATTTTTTAGTATGAACTATGTTATATTATCATACAAATATCAATGGAGATTTTTTAATATAACTCTAACAATGACTACACCCCCAACAGCAAAAAATAATTTATGAAAACTAATTCCTCCCCCCCCCCCCAAATTAATTTAAAAAAAAAAAAGATTATTAAATAATTGGTTTCTACTTAAATGAGTTAAAGACTTGCAAATTCAAATTATTTGTCTTACCATACAGTTATCATGTCTCTCCTGGATGGCTTCTGGATCATCACTAGGTACTTCAAGAAGATGAATCGTTCCCTGGATAGTTCCAAGCTCACGCCAGACATGAGTCATCTTAGGCTCAAAATCAGCCGGTCGTTGGTACTTACGGAACTTGACCATTACCTCAACAAAGTGTTTCTGATTTACAAAGAAAAAAATGGTAAAAACTCCTAACTATTTACACTGTTTGATTGAATCAAAATCTCAAATCCAAACCAGCAATATAAGGATAAAGGTAGTAAAATAGCTGTTCTGCTACCGTACAGATCTGAAGAGATTTAACATTACAGTACTAATAACAAGCAGTATTTGGCAGCCAGGAGAGTAATATTTCTCATTATTACCCTTAACTAGCTCTACAAGCCAGGTATTTTATATACAACTGGTCCACTAGCAGTATCCTTTAGAAAATGAATTCCCAGCCTTTTGATAGAGAGCACTACAATTACATAACTTCAAATATAGTATGGTAGCTACCGGTGGTTTGATCATGGAGATCATAGTGGTGACTAGGGTGGTGATCTGGTTGAATGCACAATCTAACTCAAGTTTGCTTTCTGGGTGATTTGATGAGTGAGCTCAGAAGGGTCAGGGGAGGCTGGGCAAGAAGGCAATGGTTGGAGGCGCTAAAGAACTCATGTCTGATTGGGATCTGTTTCATCTTCGTTCCTGGACTAGCCGGTGTGGGAGAAAATGAACGAACTGACAACCTGGCTGAAATGGCTGCCATGGAAGGCAGACATGCAATGGACTGGGCTAACATTCTGAATGCTCTTAGGAAGGCAGTGCTGATGCTGATGATTTGAGTCTGAGTTCATGAATCTACAATCATGGCCAGACTGCATGAAATCAGGTCAAAAAAAGAGATACCTGAGAGAAGCACTGCTCTGGGATACACAAACAAATAAAAAATCAACACAGAACTGGAGTCATCAGTCTCCACACAAAGAGGGACATACTGGGGAGGATATCCGAGTACTTATGGACAAGTCCAACGTGCAATGAGGATGATCTGTTGACTAACCTAAACTAAATTTAGTGCAGTTCCTAGTCTTTTTAAAACCAGAGAAATTTGGATTACAATTATATAACCCCAAATCTAGTACAGTTTGGCTCATCAGACATTATTTTATTTTCTTTCTCCTTTTTAACTGAAACCACTCAAGTACCTATATTTCTAATATGAAATACCATGGTTCAAGTAGTTCGGATGAACAACTAACTACTAGATGTAGTAAAAAAAAAAATATTCATTTTCCCAATTTCACAGAATGAACACATAGTTGATCAAGTTTGCAGAAAGCTATCTTGTGCTAAAATGTTCTGTTGTTTGGTCATTTAACTTCATGCCTTTGATACACATTACTTTGTCTTTCTTGCTATTTAGTATTCAGTTCCGAAAGTATTTTACATTTTTGTATAATGAATGGTTAATTGAGCAGAAAACCCAATCTCATTTCAATCAGGACAAATGACCATCAACATGCCTAACAATGGTTTAATCAGCTCTCTGATTAAATATATTTTTTTCAAATCTCTCTTAAATTATGCCCTCCAACTTGTATCAAGTTCTATACTCTCTTAATTTTATTTTCATCACTTGAAATGAACTTATTTAAACTGTAATTATTCAGAGACCTTTCTATGTTTTTCATAGCCAATAATCTCATAACAGATACTTTATGAGCCTATCTGTGAGCTTTCTCAATGGGCCTGTATTCATGCATGACCATCAAGTATTGAATACAGTCTTTAAAGACATAAAACCTCAATATTTGTATTATACAAACTCATGGGACCTAGATGTCCTATACAGCGCCTGGACTGAAAGTGGTCAGAAACCTATAGCTCCTGCTTGCATCAAGATTAACAACTATCAGCTGATCAAGATCCTACTCAGTCTCTGGCACTGGAAACAGACCAACCAGCCTGACCAAACAAATAGGGATCAAGAGGGAAGGCAACCCAGTATCAAACAATGATGTGCTGAGCCAAAAGGCATAAATACTGCATCGTGACAGATGATTGGCAGCAAACAATCATAATTAGTCATTAGTTTGGTAAAATATTAGTGTAATATGCTGCATGCTGTTATACTGAACAACTTCTCTCATGGCTGAATCTGCTAATATTGGATAGACTGATCCGACCACAGAAAGAACAAGATGCATTTGTGGTGCCTGGGCTCATCTCCTTTCTCCTGCACCTTTTATCTTCTGAATTTTAACATCAGCACTTTCTTGAATGTTGTGCCATTTTTCATTTTTGTTCTCCAAGTTCTATGATCTAATGCCAGATTTTCCTAGTCTCTTTTACTGATAGAGAATTCACTCAAGAAAGCTATGCAAGCATCCTTATATCCCAGCACTGATCTGCTCTTTGGTCTCTTTCTGTCCCCCATACAATAATTGTTTGGGAATATGATTAAAGCATGGTGCAAACACAACAAAACACATCTATGCTCCACTTAAATTACTTTTTGAGGCAAATAATAAAGCAGGGCAGACATTGCGCGAACGAAAGATAAAAGGAAACAAAATAATACCAACACATTTCTGGGCCTTCCATTAAAATATAATTTAATAAAAGCAACTATTCCAGGCAATTATTCTGATCTATTTCTTCTGACAAGCATGTCAGCTAAAAATAAGAATTGGTGTTTAATAGGAACAAACCTTCAACAACTGTGTCTGCTGCTCAAGTCTGGCAGAAGCATCCAGCTTTCCTTGCTGCTTATACTCCTGTACATTCCTCTCAAGTTCTTCCAAAAGCTCTTCCTGTTGTTTGAACTCCAGCTGTAGAGTCTAGCAGGGGTGGAAAAACAATAAATAAATATCATTTGGTAAATATATGCAATCTAGTCTAACTACTTGTTTATCTATATTAAGCCTTTTTGGTTTTAAATTCATAAAGTTCCTGTGCTCTTTGTATTATTTATTTGTAGGTCTTTGCTATAAATATTTATACTAAAGGTAGAGTCATGAAACTGATAAATGGGAGATGGAAAGCCAAATAAAAAATAAAAAAGTGTACCTCATGCTCTTGAGGTACATCTCCAGCAAGCATATCAGCATCAAGTCTGTTCTTAAGCAATTCAGACACATCTACCATCCACTGAGACATCTCACGCATCTGTTGTTCAATTGTCTGAGCTCGCTGAATAGATTTTTCCAGTCGCAAAATCTTACTTCTAGCCTGAATTTACACAAAAGATGAAGGAAAACAAATATAAAATCTGATCTCTTGAGAATTTAGAACTTTGATATAACATTTACCTTTAATGTAAATCTTCTAGAGTCAATTTAAGATATTTTTGGTCTTAAGAATATTTAAACTTCTGCCCCAATAGCCATCTGGTAAATGAAACTCTTTAACTGTTGAAGACAATCTGTGTGAGTAATTGGTGCTTGAATGTTAGATAAATGCTTCTTTATTCAAAAGCTGATAAATTAAAAACCATAAATAAAATAAAACAACAACTCATACACTCCTAAACAACAACTACCAAGCATTCTAAGCCAAACAGCAACGGTACACACTCTGCTATCAACTTGTACTACACCAACTTGTATTTCTGGGAGCACAGTCAGTATACGTTGATTCAAATGCATATTATGTGTGTAAATATTTTCAAGTGCAATTATTTACAAACAGAATAAAACTAGAAAACTATATTGAAATAACAAGACAATACATGTAATGACAAAATGTTCACTGTGGACAATCTGTGAGATGTCTTACCATTGTAGAGTATTATTTTTTTTTTCTTAGACAAACCATTTCACTGCAGATGACTAACAAAGTTAGTAAATAGTAAAATTAAAATAACATAAATTAACACAAGATTATTTGGGCTTTTGGTGTGATCTCAATATTCTTGTACGGTGCAGAAACATGGACACTAGAAAAGAAAACAGAACAGAAAATTGAAGCCTTTTAAATGTGGATTTATAGAAGAATAGGTAGAATTGGATGGAAAGAATAGAAAACAAATTATGAAGTTTTAAAACAACTAAAAATGAAAAGATAATTACTAAACACAATTAGAACAAGACAAATGAAATTTGTGGGCATGTTAAAAGACACAACAGCCTAATAAAAGTAATATTGGAAGGGAAAATACAAGGTAAAAGAGGCAGAGGCAGACCAAGACTAAAATGGACGAGTAACATCAAAAGATGGACAAGTCAACCTATGACAATCTGCACTATCAAAGCAAGATAAAGAGTGGAATGGCGCTCCATGGTAGCCAACCTTCGATGCGGAGACGGCACTCAATGATGATGATGATTATTTTGGCTTCTATTCCTTTCAAGTATAAAATCATAAAACTAATGTAAAATAATAAAACAGGTTAATAATAAAACAAGTGAAACATGAAAGGAAGTGGCATGATAACATACATCACTTTGTAATTTTTCATTTTTTGTGAGAAAATCATCCAGTTCTTTTCTGACAAGGTCCACCATGATAGAATTGTCAATTAGGTAGCCAGCCAGTTCCTGAATTTGGCGTTTGTTCTCTGTGGAGTGATCTGCCAGATAGGTCTCTACATCCTGTGTGAGGAAAAAAGATAGATTAGTGAACAAGTTAGTCACATTCAAATATTCTTAAATAATCATGTGAGCAATTTTCACTATAATTTAAATATTGTTCCCTAAGTTAATCAGGAGGACAGCAAGTGGTTATTTTCAGGAGAACCTGTTTATGATGATGACCCAAATACTAAATGAACAATAAACTTAAAAAAAAATACACTGTTTAAAAACTAACATGTGCACATGTGAGGAAAATAACCAAACTGTTGAAAAGAACTCTCAACTTGATAAGAGTAACAAAGTAATAATATATGTATGGTGAGAAAGAAAAACTGCATACTTAATGAGAGAAACTGATATGGCTGTGAGAGTAAAGGAAGAATAATAAAGAAATGAAAGTATCAAAGGTAGGAGTAACACCAATCCTTAGTTAAATCCAGAGACAAAAAAAATGTAATGATTTGAACTTATAATGACACTTACAAACAGCATTCTAAAAGCATTAATATTCAGATGCATGAATAGAAGAGGTAGAGGAAAACTTTCCAAGAGTTGAGAAAGCAAAATACCTAACGCCACATAAAGCACTGTTTATGAGATTAACCAAATGGCACTGGCACAAAAATAACACATTTTTTTTTGATGCTGAAAGGTACAAAATAGAAAAATAAACGAGACAAGATGATATCATAGCCTTTCAATATCTCTTTAAGAACTGAGAGAGATACTATGTTCTATTTCTTGCTTTTCTGGGAGACTTCAACAAGACAACAAAAACAAATATCTTACTCAAGGTGAAAGTCCCCACTTGGCAATGTTATTATTGTCTTATGATTGTCAGAATAACTCCTGATTGTGGAGAAGCTCAATTTATAATGACCAGAGTGTGATATATGTATGATACAGAGCATGTAGATATGCATGATTAAATTTGCTGAAAACTCACATTAAGTTCCTCTGAGATGTCTTCAGCATCAGAGCTAGCAAATGATGACCTCTGAACTTTTCTTTCTAAAGATGCCAGATAGTTCTGTTCAACCTGACAACAGCAACAACATTATCATTATGATATCCATATTACTAGCTGGTGTCAGACACAATACAACCTTTAACCTTAGTGTGTTCTTTAAAACAAATGTTCATTATATAAATAATTGAGCAGATAGGACTTCACATTATGATGTGGCTTTTAAGGGGAATTTGGTGTTGGTGCTAAACAATTTTTAAAGACCATCGGCACCTTTATGGGGTATGTGGTCAGCATCTTGCCAGGTAATCCTACTTTAACCAGAGTAAATCTCTGGTACTTATTCTCACAGCTGGGTGAACTCAAAAATTATTGTTAAAAACTGTTTAAAAATGTGCAACATTTTGGGAAGTGAACCAAGACCCTTGTGAGCATTAGACAAGTGCACTAACAACTCTGCTACAGTAGTTTCAAACTACAACCAAATCCAACATTTATTATTCTGTATTATGTATAAGTATATTAATGTGTATACATAAATATAACAACAACAACAATAATGACAAGCACAATATTTCTAAACCACCAATTTTTGTTTACTTGACTTCAGCTACAGACCAAAATAGTTGTCCAGATTTCTCCACCTTAAGGTGGTCTTACATAAAAATCTTGTTTGACCTGTAGTTATCCTTTACATGTAGTCCCACCTTCAGAAGTGTCCTAATCAGGGGGACACAGTGTATATCAACCACACACTGTTCTCTCACATTGTCGTCTGTTATGTTCACTTTCAGGATCTTTTTGAATGCATAATATATGCACATTTCCTCCAATGACAAATTTATTTACGATAAAATCAACCATCCATTGACTGACAATAATTTCTACTGACAAACAAAACTAGTCACAAAGCTCATAGTTTCATGCAAAAACAAGAGACAAAAGATTCTCACATCCAACAAGCGTTTCATCTCAGCCCATTTCACATCAGCAGTCAGGTACAGCTTATTGTACCGATCTACCCTGGTGTGTACATCATCCCATAAAGCAGTCATTCTCATCACAAGCCGTGCCAACTCCTGAAAAAATATTTCCACAATTTTGAAAATCAGATTCTGAGATGATGATAAACTGCAACATCACATTTAACTGCTCTGCTAGTCAAAGATTTGTCTGGATATAGAAATGTTTGCCAGTGATTAACTGTGACAAGTAATATTTAATGCATGCTTATACAATGCTTTTCCATTACATTATTGAGGGTGTTTCTTAAATATTAATTTATATATATATATATATATTTTTTTTTTTTAAAAACATACACAAAAAGTACAAATTAATATAAATGTTTTCTAACATAACATGTGTCACAATACCAGCAAGGCAGTAAATTAAAATTACTGAGGACATGTATCTTCCTGATAACATATATTTGTGAATAATGGACAGTCTCTTAAACAGCAGGAAGAAAAATTGATTAATTTAAAACATAATGCTACAGAAAAATGTTTAAGAAACCTTGGGTAATAAAAAAGAGAATGAAGACATATTAGAAGGCAAATATGAAAAAGAACTGGCTTATAAACGCCATTCTACAGAGAAAATTTTAATAATATGAACCCGTCAAAAGACACAGCAGGCTGGAAAGAACAATAATGCAAGGTATTGGTTCCAAGGTATCAGGGGCAGACCAAGAAGAAGGTGGTTTCAAGAAATCAAAGAAATCATGAACATGACAACAGAAGAAGTTGGAGACCTAGCTAGAGGCAGAGATTCTTTCAGATGGGCTTTGGTGAATGCAACCTTCTGTAAAGGACTGAAACCTGATAATGAGATCTAACATAAATTAACAATAAATAAACAAAACCAAGCATCTCATAAATATTAAATACGTACTGTATTCTATTCATCAACATATAAACGGCCTTTGGCGTCTTGACAGACAGTTGGTAGCAAGCCATCATGATAAGTAGTTTGGTAAAAATATTATTGTGTCTTATGCTGGATGCTGCTTGCTGAACAGCTTTCTCGTGGCTGAATCTGCCAATATTGGATCATCATCATAGGGCAATACAAAATTGAAAATCTTCTTGGATCCAAACTTTCCTTGTTCTCTCACTAATTTTTCAAATATCGCAAGCTATGTTATCATGTGAGATGCTGCATCTTTCAGATCAGAACACTAGATTTCTACACACAATGATCTAGCATTGTTTATGTTTTGTTAAACTTCCACGTCTTGTTACAAGTGATGACATCTTGAAGAGGGGACTAAAATTATCTTGCACAAGTTAGTTTTGGCGTAGAAGTATTTTAGTATTTTTAGTGTAAGAATTTGTGTGTAGTAATATTCCAGTATTTTGTTTATTTTAAAAGCAGAAATATTTCAGCATTATTTTTAAGCAAAGTCAGAAATATTTACTCATACAACTTTCCACCTATTCCTGATTCTTGATCCTTCCAATGTTACTAGAAATGCCAGAAAGATGGCATGTATAGCTTATAGAATCTCCTGTCAATTGTCTCTATTCTGGGTGAGTTATTCAATTATAGAGAGTGAGTCTATGTCTGCCAACCTTGCCTCTTTTGTTGGAGTCCTTTTCAGTGCTTCTTGAGTTGTCCTCTTTTTCTCTGACTTGTTTCCTATTTGAGAGCTGCTTAGTAATTCTTTCAGGAAAAAAAACTAAGTAGAATCATTCTGGAGAGACTAAAAGAGGTCATAGAGAAACATATGTGAGATGAACAAGCAGATTTTAGGAAAAACAGATCATGCGCTGATGAAATAATTACCTCATATATAATAGTTGAACAAAGCTTAGAATAACAGTCTCCACTTTATCAAATTCATAGATTACAGAAAGGCATTTGATAGTTTAGACAGAGGAATGCTTTGGAAGTTGCTGAGTCATTACGGAATCCCCATAAAGTTTATTAACCTGATAAGAACAATGTATGAAGGAATGAAATGTAGTGTTGTGCATGAAGGGCAGTTTACAAAAGCATTTGAAATAAAATTTATTATTCTTATTTTAAATAAGAACAGGAGTATGGCAGGGATGTTTTCTCTTCTACCTCCATTTCTCTTTCTGTTGGCCATATATTGGATTATGAAAATAACTCAACAGAAAGGAAATCCAGTGGTCACTGAACAAGCAAACTTAATGACTTAGGCTTTGCTGATGACATAGCTCTCCTATTACATAATCATCAACATATGCATGATAAAATGAACATACATGATCATAATAAGAGATTGCAACAGCTGGGACTGAAGATAAATAAAGATAAGACCAAAATTATGAGAATTAATGCACTTGGCAATAACCAAATAACAATAGGAGAAATACCTCTACTATTATCCGTTTCAAAATGATTTGTCCACACTTGACTTAAAATATCTCCATAACCTTTACATACATAAACATGATTTTTTGCATTTGACTTTATCATTGTCTCATAAGTTTTCTAAAATGCAATATTGCAGATAGTGTCATTCACCTGCAACGGCTAATTTCTTTGATCTTTTTGACAGATGCAGTTATTTTGCGGTTGAAGAAAATAGTTTAACGTAATTTATGCAATTGGCTTATTCTGGCGTAGGCATAACACAATTTAAATGTTAATGGGGTTTGTTATCTGAATACAATGTGAGGTATATTTTATTTATTTTATCCAAAAATTTGAGTGAATAACAAATCATATTCATTGTAAATTATAATTATTATACGCATACATATATTTACTTACTTATTCAGAATCAGAGGAATTTAACATATTGATGACTATTCTCAGCTGAACGAACGACAGCCCTTCACTATTCCAATAATTATTTTCCTCCTTCAAGACATGCTCAACATATTTACGTCAATAGTCATTGTCTATCTGCGAGAGGGCGGCATATGTTAGTTCTATTATATCACATAGTTTGAAAGTTTTATTTTCAGCTGCTCCCTGTCCTTTAACTTTTGCCCAAACGAGTTCAGTTGGGTTTAAATGTGAATGATATGGTGGCAGTCTCAAACACATATGACCATGCTGTTGAATCAACTTGTCTATATGGAATATCTTAGTCTTTTGTGATTTCTTAGCAAGGGACAATAATTTAGGTTTCAGACGCCACTCGTTAAATGGAATGACTTCCTTTCTGAGCCAAATCTTTATTGCATCTTTTGTACTTGAAGAGGTCTGGATTTTGAGTACAACTGTCACAGCGGTGTGGTATGATGCGTTGTTCTTTATCACACAGGATGGTCTATCTAGGAACAGAAGAAGAGTATTTACAATCCACTCTCTAAATATTTTACCAACATTTCGGTATGTTAGTCCCAGTTGTCCGTATAATTGGAAGTGAAAATAAGCTCAGCATTTTTCACCAGCCCATTATGTGTGCTGCCAGCATGTGCCATAATCAGACGTTGTCCTTTTCCACTGGGTACATTATCTTTTAATCGTTTCATCTGATAACTGCCATTCATTTTCACTTATGTGGTGAGCACTGATCCAAATTTTATCCACTTACACAATATCATAATCTTGATTGCGCATTTCGCGTACTTCACATAAATATTTGCTTCTCATAGATACTAAGTACGACTTCTCGCAGATGATGTTTCTTCCACTACTGTACTTCCTAAACGTAAAGCCGATGCTTCTAATTGTTTTCCATAATGTAGATTTCGACACATCAATGTTATTGTGTGTTCTCAGCCAATTTGTCAGTTTCCTTACTGTCACGGTTTCTTTGGAATCGAACATTATACAAATCTCTCTTCTAATCACATCTCTGTCAAAACTTTGTACTATTTTTTTCTTCCCTGCATGCTGGTATTGATTGAACTTACAATTACATTAGCTTTGAGTAATTGATTAAATGAATGCTTACTTAAGTCCAAAACGTGAATATTTCTCTTTTCAGGACTGAGATACTCCGATATAGTTTTCCACTCTTAGATTCTCTGCAGAAATATTTATAAATCTTCACTGCAACTGATTGCAGTGTCAGAAACTTTACTTTAACACTCATTTCAATAAATGCCTAGAACACCCAACAATTTATACAACGTCAGTGAATATAAATGGGAGCTGTTTATAAACATTCAAAATTTACTTGTCGTTCAAACATTTAACAAAAATGTGCGGAGACACTACACAAATTACGGGGATTACGTGAAAGATTAGCAAACGAGATAAGTCAGAAATATAAAGGGGTAAACCATATAAAATAATGGTTTGTCTAGGAAGTAGTAAATGTGTATACATTAAATAAAGAAAATTTAAAACCATAAGTTTTTAATTAGGAACAAAAATATATTCATGGGGACATTGAGATTATGATGTCATGTGCTAAATTTGAGCAATTTCGGTCAAGTGGTTACAGAAATATTAATTATTAAATAGCAGCTAACCATTTTGAAACGGACATAGATGTACATTCTTACATATATCTGGGCAGTAATATAGACAAAGAGGGAGGAGCAGAGAATGATACCAAAATAAGGATATCAAAAGCAAGAGGAGCATTCATTGCATGGGAAACATGGAAATCCAATGAAATTAGGTTCAATACAAAAATAAGAATTGTTAACTTCAATGTTAAGTCTGTCCTATTATATGGTTGTGAAACATGGAGAACAAAAATGGCAATCATGAAAATACAGACCTTCATTAATGAATGCCTTCGCAGAATAAAAGGATGGAAATTGCGGACAAAATCATTAACATAGAATTATGGAAAAGTACCAGTCAAATATCAGTGGATAAAGAGATACAGCGAAGACTATGGCACTGGATAGGACACAAACTGTGGAAGCCAACTGAGAGCATTACACAACAGGCCCTTTTTTGGAATCCCCAAGTAAAAAGACAAAGAGGAAGACCAAAGTACTTTTGGAGACGACAGATGGAAGCACAGATGAAGATGATGGGGAAAACTTGGAATTATCTTAAAAGAATAGTAAGAAACAGAACGGCTTGGAAAGTGTTTGTTGAAGACCTATGCTTCATAAGGAGCTGAAAGGTAGAAGTAGAAGAAGAAAAGACACAAAAACACCATTCTATGCTGTTAAGACATCTGTAAACATGACATGAGGACTAAATATGAATATAACTGAATGACTTGTTAAAGACCGATCCCGCTGGAAACAGACATTTGATGCTGGCCTGGAAGCATGTGAACATAACTTAGGTGAAAGGTGAAAGGCTTAAAGCCCTAGACATGCAAGGGAAGCAACCTCTCAAATAGAACAATACAAGGGCATTAAATTTATTGTTTATCAAGACTGACAGGATCCTACAACTACTCTCCCTACTGCAACATACGAGTTGTTAGGGGAGACAATTTCACCACTTTTTTTTAGTTCTTACCTGCAGGGAACCAGAAGGTGCAACTGCCAACATTTTATTTGCTTCCTCTGTGACGTCATTTATATCTATCTCTTTGGCATCCACTTCAGCTTTTAAACTCTGAAAATGGATGATTCAATATGAGTCATTGGATTAATGTATGTAACTGCAATATTCCATAACAAGCTAATTGTGTACAATTTGGCAAATATGGGAGGTTCTTATAATGTAAATTAATTGATGCCCTCACAGAAACAAACAAAACCACTTCCAGCATACATAACATATGTGTATGCTTTATTTCTCTTGCTCATCCTTACTTTCAATACTTTAAGCCATTGTTCATCCTATAGTAATTTATTCAGTAAAGATGCTTGCTATTTGTTAAGGGAAAAAAAAATCATTCAACAAACAGTAAAACTCATAAATTTAAAACTCATAAATTTAAATAATTTCTAGCTCAGAAATGTGCCTTTCTTTGTGAAGAGTGTCCACATTTTACAGAGGAGAGAGAGAATTCAGTTTAAAACAACACATTAATAATTTTGAGCAAGTGATACACACAAGAAATACAATTTAACAAACACATATTCAGCAATAATAATAATAATGTTGTGTGGTCATTCTTTCATCTCACTTTCAAGTTAGAAAACTATCAATAAATATAGATAAAAATACCTTGAATTTCTTAGTCTTAACCAAAAGATCATTAGAATTCTCCACTGAGTAATCTTTGTTCGATAGGCTTTCTTTGATCTCTGTCAGGAATATATTGATAGCTTCTATCCTGTCATAAATTGACTGACTGTTTTTCAGGGAATCAGCCAATCGTTTGTTCTGTTCTGAAGCAAGGGCAAGGACTTTCTCCCAGCGGGTATTGAGATCCTTGATCTCCAGTTCAACCTGTGACTTGAAGCTGGGTTCTGCTTCAGATAGGACATTTTTCCATATAGAGTTGACATTCTTGACATTTGTTTGTAGTGTCTTGATGTCATCTTGAACTCCCTGGTAGAAGATAGATAACAGTAAAACTTCAAGCTTGGCTGCATATGTTCAGAAATATAGCTCCCTTGTAAAAGTTCAGGAGACAAAAATATCATGTTAATAAAGTTTAGCAAAACAATACGTGATTTCTTTCCTGTACCTTTCTCAACTTGCTCTAGAAAAGCCAATGAGGATTATTTCAATATGGCAAAAGGTGTACACATAGGATTCAAGAAGTCAGAAGGCAAGTCAGAGCAAGAATACTCACACTGCCTCAACATCAGAGATGAGGGGAGAAAACACTCCCACCCAATCTGGTATAACTAATGAAGGAACTACATGTACTACATTCTGTACCAATTTATAGCGTGTTTGCAAACAAGTTGAGCTGTGTGGTATGCAATTGTTAGCAGAAATATACTGACATATAAGTTTGTAGTATTTTGAACACAGTCACATCAGTGGCTTTTCCACTGTAGCTGGAAGTCATCATATCCAAGTGTAATTGACACTGTACCATTTGAGCTTTTACTCCGTTGTTACAGAGTGTGCAGTGGCCTTGAGTTGGGCGTGCGTACTTTCAAACCACAGTGCACCAGCACAAGTGAAACCTTCACTTTACTTGCATGACAATGTCAGTTACATTGTTCACTGTGAGACCATACAGGCTGCTGTCACACCACACATGTCAGGTTCTCCTGACATAGGTGTGTTCATACAAAAATATTATTTGATAAACAATGTTAAAATATTGAATCACTAATAAACAAAAGATAATAAATATTTGATAGTAAACCAGGTGAAATAGACACAACAAGAAGTGTTATCCCTTTTGTTATAGCCGCAATTTTGTTATACAGTATAAACTAAAAATCTTCAAATTCTTTGGCTCATACACTTAGAAATTAAGCAAAACAAATGAGGAAAGATACAGGAAATATGGATGTGAAAGTTGGAAATCCACCAATACTTTTGGATAGGAAATGTCTTTGTAGGACCTCAAACATAAGCTAGAAAGAATAGATTTCAAATGAACAGATAAGAGACGAATCAAAACTATAACACACTGAGCTTTGTAGGAAGAAAGCATTGGAAATAAACAGTCATCTGCTGAGAATGAATGAAGAAGGACTTCCATCAGGCATTCATGTGAAAACCATCTGCTAAAAGAAAACAAGGCAGACCAAGTGGATCAATGCGCAGAACAAATACTACAGAAAGCTGAACCATGGGACTAAAAAACAACCAAGAACTAAGGAACTAGCAACAAATTGTCAGTTGTGGAGAACTATGACTTCTGTCCTATATGCCATCTTCGCCCCAAGAGGAAAATGAATTAATTAAAAATGAACAAAGGAAGTCAATGAATACAACAAACAAAAACACCTTTATAACTCACATTACTCTCTTGCAGCTGGGCTTTTAGTGCTGGGATGTCTCCTGATGAAGGATCAGGGGCATGCAGAAAAACTTCCATCTCATCCATCCATTTAATCAAACCATCCATTTGGTCCTGTCATTTAGGAAGAAGAACAAACATTTATTACTCCTAATCATCATCATCAAAAGCCATTGCTTTACTTTTCCCACACAAATTAAATTTAAAAAAATTTTTTTAAATTTTCAATCACTCATAACAGGATGCTGCTATTTATTTTCACATAGATCACATTTTGTAACCTAGAATAATATTTTTTTCAACTTTCCACTGCAAAAGCCACTCCATTCATTTCAGTTTTTTTTTGTCAGGTAAAGCAGGACCTGTCTTGTATTGTTCCAACATTTTTATTTGCTTTAAGGATGCTGGTAAGTGCATGACTAATACCATTATTTATTGTATTTACTGAGTTGGTGACTGTTCTTTATAACTGTTTTACCTTTCTAAACTTCAAATTTCAAGTACAAATTGTATCATCTGAGATATTAGTAAAGAAGCACTATATATGGAGAACCAGAGCAGTTAAGACTTGACTATAGACTGTGATGACATTATGAATGCTCTAAGGATTTCTGGATGAATTAAATTGCTAAAGAAATGTCCCTCCATCAGCAACCAAGAACAAAGTGCATGAATATCAAGTTAAAATGGAAGATGCCAGATGCAAGCAGCATGCAAGAACCCAAAGAAGACTTGTCAACCAACACAACACCTGTGTTGTTAGTTGCTCCACATTGAGGGAAACAATTCATAGGAGATCTGAGAACTTATGAACTTGTCCAAAATGCAGTGCAGATGATCTGTCGACTAGACTAACCTAAACTGACTGGACTACAAAGGTAATGATGATGATAATGATCAAAGCCACGATTTTGACACAAGCCGTGGCTCTTAGATTTTTTTAAGTTGATGTGGTGACTGCAAATGCTTTCCTGGTTTCACTGGTTCTGTTGGAGAAACTGAAGCTTCCATCCTATAACAACTGCAATACTAGGTCTTCTATATAAACAGTCCTTCCAAAAGGTACAGCAATACTAGGTCTTTTATATCAACAGTCCATCCTAGATGTACAGCAATACTAGGTCTTTATATCAACAGTCCATCCTAGAGGTACTGCAATACTAGGTCTTTATATCAACAGTCCATCCTAGAGGTACTGCAATACTAGGTCTTTATATCAACAGTCCATCCTAGAGGTACTGCAATACTAGGTCTTTATATCAACAGTCCATCCTAGAAGTACAGCAATACTAGGTCTTTATATCAACAGTCCATCCTAGAGGCACAGCAATACTAGGTCTTTATATCAACAGTCCATCCTAGAGGTACAGCAATACTAGGTCATCTGTATGAACAGTTGCCAGCCCCAACTGTAGGAACTATGGTAATCTTCAATTTCTTCACCCAGATCAGCGGTGTGGCGATGAGCACTTCTATATAAACAGTCCTTCCAAAAGGTACAGCAATACTAGGTCTTTTATATCAACAGTCCATCCTAGATGTACAGCAATACTAGGTCTTTATATCAACAGTCCATCCTAGAGGTACTGCAATACTAGGCCTTTATATCAACAGTCCATCCTAGAGGTACTGCAATACTAGGTCTTTATATCAACAGTCCATCCTAGAGGTACTGCAATACTAGGTCTTTATATCAACAGTCCATCCTAGAAGTACAGCAATACTAGGTCTTTATATCAACAGTCCATCCTAGAGGCACAGCAATACTAGGTCTTTATATCAACAGTCCATCCTAGAGGTACAGCAATACTAGGTCATCTGTATGAACAGTTGCCAGCCCCAACTGTAGGAACTATGGTAATCTTCAATTTCTTCACCCAGATCAGCGGTGTGGCGATGGGCACTAAAATGGGCCCTAGCTATGCTTGTCTCTTCATGGGTTACCTTGAGCACCAAATCATCCATACCTACCAGGGCCCTCTTCCCTTATGTATCGTAGGTACATTGATGACTGCATTGGTCTGTCTGACCTTCCAGAAGATGAGATCTCCCGTTTCATCGAATATGTCGGACATTTCCACCCCTCTATCCACATCACCTTCCACATCTCCACCTCCTCCGTATCTTTCCTGGACATCCTAGTCTCCTTGGGCACCTCTCATCTTCTCACCTCGGTCTTCTACAAGGCCACTGACTCCCATAGTTTCCTCCGCTACGACTCCTCTCATCCTACATCCTGCAAGAACTCTCTTCCCTATTCCCAGCTTCTCAGACTTCGTCGCCTTTGCCAAGACGACGAAGATTTCCTTCACAATGCCCACCTTATGCTTGATTTCTTCCGCCGACGTCTCTATCGTGAATCAGCTCTCCTCCCTGCCCTGCGTCGAGTTCTCCACACTTCACGTCACTGCTCTTACCCCCTCTACTCATCCCCCCTCTGATAGAGTAGTGCTCGCTCTCACCCATCACCCTCACCACTACGCCGCTATTAGGACCATCCACCGCTACCTCCCTATTCTTCGATCTGACCCTACTACTCGTCTGCTCTTCCCTGACCCACCACTAGTGGCCTTTAGACGTGACCGGAACCTCCGAGACTTTCTTGTCAGGGGCCGTCTTCCTGCTGACCACTTCAGCCATCGAGGCACTATCCGCTGCAACCGGAGAGTATGTAAAACTTGTGACCACGTTCTCCAGACTGACACTGTCCTCTTCCCTAATGGTCCTTTCGAGATCAGAGAGGGATTCACTTGCACATCGCGGAACATCATTTATGCCATCATCTGTAAGTGATGCAAGTTGACCTACATCGGTCAGTCTGGTCGCAGAATCGGCGATAGGTGCCGTGAATACTTGAATGACATCACCCAAGAAGCGGACACTCCTGTAGCAGCCCACTTAACTCGAAGGGCCATCGAGGTAAGACTGATGTCTTGGTAACTGGCCTAGTATCATGCTCCTCTGATCACCACAGTCGGCTCACTCTTGAGCACCGTCTGATCGCTCGTTGGGGCTGCCTCACCCCTCGTGGTATCAATGTATCCCTGTCCCTCTGAGGACCCTCCGGCCTCCGACTCCACCCTCCTTGGACCTCTCTTCCTATTTCTCTTCTTGGGTCCTCTACTCCTCGTCCATCCCTGCTTTTCATATCCTCTTTGAGTAACCCCATCTTGCCTTCTTCCTCCTAAACCCCCCCCCCTCTCCCTACACCTTTTTCTCTTCTGACTACCTTCATGTCCTTTACCTCTTTATCACTATATCACCTCTCCACCTGGACTGTACGTACGATCTCTCTGCCCACCTCTATTGTCCCTCGTCCTTCCTACCACCCCTCTGCTGATCTACTCCTAGCTCACCCCTCTCCTCTCTATTAACTTGTAGTCACTACTCATCTATACCTACTATTCCAGTATCCCCCTTATCCTGATGTCCACTTTCATTCCCCCCTTTGTTCTATCATTTCCCTACTTCTTTACCTCCTATGGTTCATACCTCTTGCACACCATCCCCTATTGCTCCACTTCTTCCAGACTTTCTCTTTTTCCATTCACTTCTGACCTACCGCCTCTCCCCCTATCCAGTTTTCACATACCTGCTTCTTATCCCTCCTCTCCATACCTCCTCCTCCAATACTTCCCTACCTCCCGATAGACTAACTTCCTCCGGACCACCCCTCTATCGCCCTTCTCATTATACCGGCTTTATTATTCTTCCTCACCGTATCTCTTCCTCCAGTATCCAATCCTTCCTTTCGTTGACCTACCTCTCAACTCTTTCAGTTCGAGGCCATCCATTCTGTAGAGTCCATCTCTCTCACCCACTGCCTAGTTTACTACTTTGTCGTGTCATTCTATTTCTTTCTCTTAACCTCTCGCGTGATCTCTCACTTCCATTGTTGAGTGATTTATATGTATTGCTTGTTGTGTCCCAGGAGTGTCCTCGTCTATCCCCCTTCTTCCCCCCCCCCTTTGGTTTTCCCGATATTAGATCCTTTTTGCCCTCTTTACTGACCTGTCTTTGTCACGTGTTGCTTTCTATACACGTTCTCTGCGCTTTTAGTCATTCCGACTGGTTTCAGCACGGATTACAGTTTTCCTGCTCTGAGCTCAGCTAAGTACAATTTATTATACATTTTTCTCTCTCTTTTCTATTTTATATATTTTGACGCCCATCATACCTCTCATCATGTAAAATTCATTTCTCTCTTTTCTTATTTCTGCATCCTACTTCCTCGCCCTCCACTTGATCATCGAACATGTAGTAATTGTGCTTCACCGCTTGTTGTCGTTGTCCCTGTATTCTGAAGAAGGCCACAGGCCGAAACGTCAGTATTGTGTTGTGTTCTTTATTTGTAAAGCTGTCACCATACCTTGGAGTGTTTAGCACACCCCACCATTGGCTCCTTGCTACCAGCTTTACCGCAGCATTGCAATTATTTGCCTGTTCCCTACCATAGAATACAACCCGAAACTAGCCTCCCATAGAATACAGCTAGAAACTAGCCTCCCACAGAATGCAACCACAAACAAGCCTCCCACAGAATACAACCAGAAACAAGCCTCCCACGGAATACAACCACAAACAAGCCTACCACAGAATACAACCAGAAACAAGCCTCAAGCAGAATACAACCACAAACAAGCCTCCCACAGAGTACATCCAGAAACTAGCCTCAAACAGAATACATCGAGAAACAAGCCTCAAACAGAATGCTACCAGAAACAAGCCTCAAACAAAATGCTACCAGAAACAAGCCTCAAACAGAATGCTACCAGAAACAAGCCTCCGACAGAATGCTACCAGAAACAAGTCTCAAACAGAATGCTACCAAAAACAAGCATCAAACAGAATGCTACCAAAAACAAGCCTCCGACAGAATGCTACCAAGAACAAGCATCAAACAGAATGCTACCAAAACAAGCCTCCGACAGAATGCTACCAGAAACAAGCCTCAAACAGAATACATCGAGAAACAAGCCTCAACAGAATGCTTTCAGAAACAAGCCTGAAACAGAATGCTACCAGAAACAAGCCTCAAACAAAATGCTGCCTCAAACAGAACACATCGAGAAACAAGTCTCAAACAGAATGCTACCAGAAACAAGCCTCAAACATAATGCTACCAGAAACAAGTCTCAAGCAGAATGCTACCAGAAACAAGCCTCAAACAGAATACATCGAGAAACAAGCCTCAAACAGAATGCTACCAGAAACAAGCCTCAAACAGAATGCTACCAGAAACAAGCCTCAAACAGAATACATCGAGAAACAAGCCTCAAACAGAATGCTACCAGAAACAAGCCTCAAATAGAATGATACCAGAAACAAGCCTCCGACAGAATGCTACCAGAAAGAAGCCTCAAACAGAATGCCACCAGAAACAAGCCTCCGCCAGAATGCTACCAGAAACAAGCCTCAAATAGAATGCTACCAAAAACAAGCCTCAACCAGAATGCTACCAGAAACAAGCCTCCGACAGAATGCTACCAGAAATAAGCCTCAAACAGAATGATACCAGAAACAAGCCTCCGACAGAATGCTATCAGAAATAAATCTCCAACAGAATACTACCAGGAACACGTCTCCAACAGAATGCTACCAGAAACAAGCGTCCGATATAATTCTATGAGAAAAAAAAGCCATCCGAGATGAACAAGTCGACCAAGAAGTTTAACGAGACACAAACAGGCTGACATGTAAAGAACTGGGCTGTATGCCTAACGACATTTTGGCTCCGAGGAATTCCAATTAGTTTTCTACTTGTTATTTGAACATACAACATGTTGTAATACCTTTTTAATATGCTCAGTTGGCTGTATTCACATCCTCTTCTTTTTCTTACAGCTGTTTAATTGTTAAGAAGGGGAGAAAACTGAATTCGAAACAGTGATGTCTTTATGACCACCCCCTTTTCATTTTTTGTTACGTGAAGCGCATATGTTTCGGGTACACATAAACATACATGACGTTTCACCATATTATTTTCTCGTCTGTCAGAAGTCAGAGTTTTCCTATTATATTCGCTTACATTCTCATGTCTTGGAATTTCAGAGTTTTCAAAGGTAGCAGTTTCAGGGGAACATTATATTCACCTTACGAGCACGCGAAAACTGTGGAGATATTCGAATAGCTTTTAAAGTATCACTAGATTCATATATTATGAAGGAAAACAAAATATGTTTAGACGGTATATTCTCGTATGTTGAAAAACGTTGTGAATTAAGGTAAGGGAAGTAATTCTAACGAATTTTTTTTTTATTATTATTCAGCGATGGAGGGAAAAAATGGTATGTTTTAATTTTTATCACCGCCAATGACTGCGCCAAAGTACGTGCCAGATCTGCTTCCATTTTCATTCCAATCAATCTCCTCCGTATCGTCTATTACACGAAGTCTTTCACGTTTTCTGATAGGCTGAGTTGATGGCCGGGATGAGTGCAGCCTAAGATACAACAGCTGCCACGGGCCAATGCATGCGCATCTCTCTGCGGTCTTACCTGGCAATCTTTGTGTATGCGTGCCGCGCTTGTCCGTTTGCAATAATTTTACTTCGTTGAAAACTGAAACATTAGCGGCTTCAAATGTCAAATGTAAAGCAGATAAAACCTAAATTATCGACAGTCGTGCGAGATATACATAGAAGTTATGTGGAGAAAATGCCTCTTTTTTTTTCTTTGTTTCTGTTATAACTGAAAATTTAATGCAATTACAAATGTAGAAAGGCATGCTATATTTGTATATACATTCTAGTAGCTGACGTGCAATTGAAGCTAATGATTGTGGTCACGTCATTTCATATGCAAAAAATTTGAAATGGTTGAGAAACATATGAGTCCCGAGTGAAATGGTTAAGAAGCACATGAGTCCCGACTGAAATGGATGAGAAGCACATGAGTCCCGACTGAAATGGATGAGAAGCACATGAGTACCGACTGAAATGGCTGAGAAGCACGTGAGTCCCGACTGAAAAGCTTGAGAAGCACATGCGTCCCGACTGAAATGGTTGAGAAGCACGTGAGTCCCGACTGAAATGGTTGAGAAGCACGTGAGTCCCGACTGAAAAGCTTGAGAAGCACATGCGTCTCGACTGAAATGGTTGAGAAACACGTGAGTCCCGACTGAAATGGTTGAGAAACACGTGAGTCCCGACTGAAATGCTTGAGAAGCACATGCGTCCCGACTGAAATGGTTGAGAAGCAAGTAAGTCCCGACTGAAATGGTTGAGAAGCAAGTGAGTCCCGACTGAAATGATTGAGAAGCAAGTGAGTCCCGACTGAAATGATTGAGAAGCAAGTGAGTCCCGACTGAAATGATTGAGAAGCACGTGAGTCCCGACTGAAATGGTTGAGAAACACGTGAGTCCCGACTGAAATGGTTGAGAAACACGTGAGTCCCGACTGAAATGGTTGAGAAGCACGTGAGTCCCGACTGAAATGGTTGAGAAGCAAATGAGTCCCGACTGAAATGGTTGAGAAACACGTGAATCCCGACTGAAATGGTTGCGAAGCACGTGAGTCCCGACTGAAATGTTGAGAAGCAAGTGAGTCCCGACTGAAATGGTCGAGAAACACGTGAGTCCCGACTGAAATGGTTGAGAAGCAAGTGAGTCCCGACTGAAGTGGTTGAGAAGCAGTGAGTCCCGACTGAAATGATTGAGAAGCAAGTGAGTCCCGACTGAAATGGTTGAGAAACACGTGAGTCCCGACTGAAATGGCTGAGAAACACGTGAGTCTCGACTGAAATGGCTGAGAAACACGTGAGTCCCGACTGAAATGGCTGAGAAACACGTGAGTCCCGACTGAAATGGTTGAGAAGCAAGTGAGTCCCGACTGAAATGATTGAGAAGCAAGTGAGTCCCGACTGAAATGGCTGAGAAAACACGTGAGTCCCGACTGAAATGGTTGAGAAGCAAGTGAGTCCCGACTGAAATAGTTGAGAAGCACGTGAGTCCCGACTGAAATGGTTGAGAAGCACGTGAGTCCTGACTGAAATGGTTGAGAAGCACGTGAGTCCTGACTGAAATGGTTGAGAAGCACGTGAGTCCCGACTGAAATGGTTGAGAAGCAAGTGAGTCCCGACTGAAATGGTTGAGAAGCACGTGAGTCCCGACTGAAATGGTTGAGAAGCACGTGAGTTCCGACTGAAATGGTTGAGAAGCACGTGAGTCCCGACTGAAATGGTTGAGAAGAACGTGAGTCCCGACTGAAATGGTTGAGAAGCACGTGAGTCCCGACTGAAATGGTTGAGAAGCACGTGAGTCCCGACTGAAATGGTTGAGAAGCACGTGAGTCCCGACTGAAATGCTTGAGAAGCACGTGAGTCCCGACTGAAATGGTTGAGACGCACGTGAGTCCCGACTGAAATGATTGAGAAGCACGTGAGTCCGGACTGAAATGGTTGAGAAACACGTGAGTCCCGACTGAAATGGTTGAGAAACACGTGAGTCGCGACTGAAATGCTTGAGAAACACGTGAGTCCCGACTGAAATGGTTGAGAAGCACGTGAGTCCCGACTGAAATGCTTGAGAAACACGTGAGTCCTGACTGAAATGCTTGAGAAACACGTGAGTCCCGACTGATATGCTTGAGAAGCACGTGAGTCCCGACTGAAATGATTGAGAAGCAAGTGAGTCCCGACTGAAATGCTTGAGAAGCACGTGAGTCCCGACTGAAATGATTGAGAAGCAAGTGAGTCCCGACTGAAATGGTTGAGAAACACGTGAGTCCCGACTGAAATGCTTGAGAAACACGTGAGTCCCGACTGAAATGGTTGAGAAACACGTGAGTCCCGACTGAAATGCTTGAGAAACACGTGAGTCCCGACTGAAATGCTTGAGAAACACGTGAGTCCCGACTGAAATGGTTGAGAAGCTCGTGAGTCCCGATTGAAATGATTGAGAAACACGTGAGTCCCGACTGAAATGCTTGAGAAACACGTGAGTCCCGACTGAAATGGTTGAGAAACACGTGAGTCCCGACTGAAATGATTGAGAAGCACATGAGTCCCGACTGAAATGATTGAGAAGCAAGTGAGTCCCGACTGAAAAGCTTGAGAAGCACATGAGTCCCGACTGAAATGATTGAGAAGCAAGTGAGTCCCGACTGAAAAGCTTGAGAAGCACATGCGTCCCGACTGAAATGGTTGAGAAGCACGTGAGTCCCGACTGAAATGATTGAGAAGCACGTGAGTCCCGACTGAAATGGTTGAGAAGCACGTGAGTCCCGACTGAAATGATTGAGAAGCACGTGAGTCCCGACTGAAATGGCGGAGAAGCACGTGAATCCCGACTGAAATGATTGAGAAGCACGTGAGTCCCGACTGAAATGATTGAGAAGCACGTGAGTCCCGACTGAAATGATTGAGAAACACGTGAGTCTCGACTGAAATGATTTAATAATAACCCAATTTGAAGGTATCTCAAGGCCGAAGAACTTCACAGGAACCGTCTCCCCCTTTTCTTCCAACAAAAAGTATGGAGACTTGCCGATAGACTGGAGTTACAGTCTCGTGTTTAAAAAGGCAATTCTACCAGTAATCTAAACGATGTGCACTGGGATATAAACTTACTAAACATTTAATAAAAACTGAGTTCTCTGGGATATAAACTTACTAAAAATTTTAATAAAAACTGAGTTCTCTAGGATATAAACTTACTAAAATTTAAATAAAAACTGAGTTCTCTGGGATATAAACTTACAAAAATTTTAATAACAACTGAGTTCTCTGATATAAACTTGATCTCTTAGGCAGTGAGGTCAGATGTCTAGCACTCTCGAATAACGGCACTATAGCTCGTTTCAAAACATATGCCCAACTTCAAAACGCTATTACTGTCTAACCGTTTGTTAAATACTTTTGAAATTTTCCAAATGTTATTAGAATGCAAAAGACCCTTTAAATGTATATTTAACAAATATCTTGCAGCTGCAGTTTTCTTAAAGCGGCGATATTTCTTTGATGTTTGTCAAAATTGTAAATTGTGAAGCCCTAAAGATAGAAATTACCGTAGTTGCTGGTCTACGATTAATTTTCACTAGGTAAAGGCGTGGCCGTAATGGGAAATAACTGGATAAAACAAAACACCAGGAGAATTATTGTCTGCTCAGTTCGAGGACGGACGATAATAATATCAAAGGTATACCTGTATGTCCAATTTTCATAGTTGTGTGGTCCTGAAAAGGACCGTTTGTTGAAATAATTTAAGGTAATATAGGGGCCAACATTGTGGGGGCTATATACTTTCATTCTGAATCAGACGAGTCTAAAAGATTAATAACTGTTTTGGGTTGAACATTCCACAAACCATCATTTTTCCAATATTCCTCTTCCTGTTTTAAGACGTGGTCTTCACATTTAGCCCAATAATCTTTGTCTATATTTAATAAAGCGAGATTAGCAAGAGTCTTTACATCGCATATTTTGAATGTTGTATTTTCATCTGCCACTTGTCCTTTTAATTTTGCCCAGATTAGTTCTATTGGATTTAAATGAGCATGGTAAGGTGGCAGCCTCAAACTTATATGACCGTGCTCTTGGATAATCTTATCTATTTGAAAAATCTTTGTCCTCTGTTTTTGCTTTACTAGAGATAGTAATTCAGGTTTTAAGTACATGTTATTAAATTGTATGTGCTCCTTTGTGAGCCATATCTTAATATCATCTTTTGTACTGGATGACGTCGGGACTTTATCTTCAAGTGCAACAATGTTGTGGTACGCTGCATTGTCCATTATTAGGCAATATGGTTGATCTAGTGATGGGAGAACAGAATTTTCAATCCAATCTCTAAATATGTGACCATTCATCTCAGAGTGATAATCCCGATTGTCTATGGATTTTGAAAGAAAAATGAGCTCTGCATTCTGTATTAGTCCATGTTGTCGACTACCTGCTGAGCAATTATCAAGCGCTATCCTTTGCTGCTAGGTATTAATCTCTTAATCTTTCCATCTGATGACTGTCATTCCCTTTGGTTAGTTTGGTGAGCATTGATCCATGTTTCATCCAAGTACACAATATCATAACCTTGCTTGCGCACCTCTTTTACTTCACGTAGTACTTGCTTCTCATGACTACTATATGTGGCTTCTCACAGATGATGTTTCGTCCATTGGAATACTTTCTGAATGTAAAGCCTGCAGCTCTCACATTCCTCCATAATGTAGACTTTGATATTTCAATACTGTTGTTCTTTTTCAGCGATACTTTTAATTTTCTTATTGTAACAGTTTCATTCATACCCAACATTTTGCGAATTTCACTTCTAATAAGTTCACTGTCGAAATTATCCAACATTTTTGCTCTTCCTTGTGATTTTGTATATTTTGAACATTGACGGTCACGTGCTTGAGTCCAGCGATTAAATGGCCGTTTAGATAAATCCAAAATGTGCCTTGTCCTATTCTCAGGGTTTTCTAAAGAATGAAATAATCTTCCTCGTTTAGCCTCTTTGAAAAATAGTCATACATTTTTATTGCGATGTTTTGTAAACTGCAGAATTTCATTTTAAGACTCATGATAAATGTTATTGTTCCACGTTACGCCGCTGAATTAACGGAAATGAAACACACATTGTTTCGTGTTTACTACAAGTGTCTAATTGTGTCAGAAACTCACGCGGAAAGCGTGCAAAAACGTGTGTATGGATTTGTAATCGCTATTTTTAACTTAATACTGTAAACACTAAGTTTTGACTACATCAATGGGTCGTTAATTTATATAAATCAAATAAGCAATAATAATAACCAAATGTTTGTTTTTAATGAAATTAATTCCTGTTGGGTTCTAATCATTATAACTATACATGCAAATTTGAAAAAAATACAAAAAGCTGTTTAAAAGATATTGATTTTTAAAGTTGGGCACGACTTATGAAACAAGCTATAAAACTGAAGTTCATGTGTCCACTCACGCACATTAAAGAATCATTGGCAGTTAACATTGACAAGAATAAGCGATAAATGTGGCCGCCTCCCAGGCTAAATAGTTAGCAGAAACCTACCCGCAGTGTGGTTCCCAGGCCGTGCTACAGAAACGTGGAGCAGGATTTTCCTGAGGATTTAGTCATGAGAAACTACCTGGGACATATTATAACCAGTGATGGAAAATGTACAACTGAAATAAATAAAGAATAGGATGGCAAAAAGTAATTTCAATTCCATGAAAAAAATATACTAACATCAAAACAAATAACACCAGGGCTGAAACTAAGAATAGTAAAATGTTACATCTTCTCAATATTCCTGTATGGTGCAGAAATATGGACATTAGACCAGAAAACAGAACAGAAAATTGAGGCCTTTGAAATGTGGATTTATAGAAGAATAGGTAGAATTGGATGGAAAGAAAAGAAAACAAACGAGGAAGTTTTAAAACAACTAAAAATGAAGAAAGAACTACTAAACACAATTAGAGCAAGACAAATGATATTTTGTGGTCATGTTAAAAGACACAACAGTCTAATAAAAGTAATATTAGAAGGGAAAATACAAGGTAAAAGAGGCAGAGGCAGACCAAGACTAACATGGACGAGTAACATCAAAAGATGGACAAGTCAACCTATGGCAATCTGCACCATCAAAGCAAGAGACAGAGTGGAATGGCGCTCCATGGTAGCCAACCTTCGATGCGGAGACGGCACTCAATGATGATGGGTTCGTCAGGTATGCAGTGATGCTGATTCCAACAACAACAACATAGCACCTGTACTAAAATGACTGAACATAGACTTTCGACAACGTAAGAGCTATGGAATTATTTTTTAAAAGGCCAGACATAAAATAATGCTTACTATCCTCGATAAACATAATAAAAAAGAGAGGCACAGTATTATTGCGAGTTGAGCGAGGACAGTGTTTCAACACTTTATAGATGCTCACCGCAAGTCTGGTAATTGTCCGTCCCAGAAATGATAGATCAAGTCAGTCGACCACTATTACAGATAAATAGTATTGGCATGTGCCGGAACTAAAAGGAGACAGCATACTTTATACATTCAGCGTCTCTTCACTCAAATAAATGTGAATATTGCTATTACAGGGTTTAGTGATCCTTCCTCCCAAAACTGCGCCTGGCCTAGCAAGATGGGTGTGGGCTACAGATTGCTGAGAAGTAAGTACTTGTAAATGGCATAATTGACATGTAATATCAAATACAAAGACATCACTGCTGCATTTGTCTGCAACCCAAGTATTCAGCCCTACCCTATTTGGGAGATACTTGTGTTAATAGGAAAATACAGATATACAATTTATTTCCGAGTTGAGTTCGTAATGATATAGTCATGAGTACGCATCTTAAAAGGCAATCCCAATGATAGCAACTTTTTTAGGTTGCTTAGTTGGCCGTGTGCTCTAGCGTTTGTCGAGGAGTATGGTTTCGATCCTGTTTCGGGCTGTCTATCATTCTTTGGTTTTTTTTTTTTTTTTTTTATTTGTGATTTTTATTTCCGAGTGTTGTAAACATGCCTCTTCCCTTGAAATGATTCGCTGATCTATCGCATCGGGAGTTTCCATCAAAAATAAGCATTGATTATTATTTGTCTCCAATCTTAACGCTCTGCTACCAATGTCAGATGTAGGCATTAACAGCTACGGAAAGAACCTCACAACAGAGAATGCATGTCCGAGAAGAATGATGAATGTGACAAGAGGGGAGAGAATCAGAAATGACTATGTGGCTCGTTAAAATAAACAAAAACAAAAGAGAAAAACAACGCACACAGTAGTCTCCCCGACAAATAAACTGTAATCTCAAACTAAAGCTAGCTTGAAGAAATCTACTTCTGAATGAAAACTCAAAATATCTGGGCACCACCTTTGATCTTTGTCTGACATGGAAAACACAGGTAGAAGGAAGTCTACAAATAGCAAGGTAAAGTATAGCAATCACGACAAAAAAAATTAATTTAGTACAACTTGGGGAGCAGATGAGAGTGTGCTAAAGAGGATGTACACGGAACGGGTGAGACTAATCTATTGCAGCATGGAGGCAAAAGCAACAAAGTCAAGGTTTGTGAAGATCAACAAACTTTAAAACCAAGTAATGAGAATTATAACTGGTGGCATGAGATCAACACCCATTACAGAACTGGGAAACAAATTACACACTTGCAACCAATGGAAGACAGAAGTGACAACATGACTCAGCAACAGGGTGAACAATTGAAAAGTCTGACTACTCATCTCACGCATCAGAGAATAAATGGCATTTGAACACGTAGAATAAAAGGGAACAATTTTGTGGAAAAGTGGGCTCAATCAATGATCAAAAGATGAGGTGCTTGGTGGTCTAGAAATAAGAGGTCGGCCTCTGGATAGGAAGGTCCTGGGTTCGTAACCCGCCACAAACAGGGTAAATGATTCTTCTCGAATCCGTGGTTTCTTAGTGGCTTTATCCATAGACTGGTCGTTGGGTAGTGAGGTATGATGTCTGTACCCATAGACTGGTCGTTGGGTAGTGAGGTCTGATGTCATTACCCATAGACTGGTCGTTGGGTAGTGAGGTCTGATGTCATTACCCATAGACTGGTCGTTGGGTAGTGAGATCCGATGTCATTACCCATAGACTGGTCGTTGGGTAGTGAGATCCGATGTCATTACCCATAGGCTGGTCGTTGGGTAGTGAGATCCGATGTCTATTCCTCTCAGACAACGGCGAGAAACAGGAGATCTGGTATGCACTCTGCGCAAGTTAAGGAAACCTTTGCAGTTGGAAATAGAAAAGAATAGGCCAACAATGGCCATCGTATGCAGAAAACTGACAGATACAAAAATGTAGCGAAACTAAAAAACTAGGAAGACAAAAAATGAGAGTACATCTGAGGTCGAAGATTACCTGCATGCATAACATGCTTCCCAAACATGGCTCTTCTATAGGAAACATCAGGATACAGAAAAAGAGGAAGACCTAAAGAGACATTAAAAAGAAGACTTATAAGAGAAGCAAAGTTGGCAGGGATAGACTCATTAGATAAGATCGAACATCTTGTCCAGAATAGAGAATGGTAGCGAAGAACACTACAAACCCTATGCGACATCTAACGGGGCGAAACAAGAATCAATTAAGTAAGGGCACCTCAAAACTACCGGTGCTGAAAGAAGGGGAAGAAAGTCATATTCACGGGAAATTCAGCACATCGGGACTTCACTAGAGATGTACAGCTGGAGTGTGCAAAAATAAATTCCAGTAACGATAGTTAACCGGTTCACACAATATTAAAACATCCAATATGGAGAAAACAAGGCCTTCTTGAGCAAAAAAAGAGCATTTCTGACATAGTGAGCACAAACAGTTGAAATGTGCAACAGAGAAGGAAAAAAAAAACAGAAAAAACTACACATGCTGCTCGTGTATGCATACACGAATGGATTAGCAACAAATGTAACAGAAATGGATTAGCAACCAATGTAACAGAAATGGATTAGCAACCAATGTAACAGAAATGGATTAGCAACCAATGTAACAGAAATGGATTAGCAACCAATGCAATAGAAATGGATTAGCAACCAATGTAACAGAAATAGATTAGCAACAAATGTAACAGAAAATGGAGCAGGAGGAATCTTCATTTACTTACACCAATAGAACAGAAAAAACCCGTTCTGTGTAATAGGAAAGTATTCAAGTAGTTTCAAGAAAAAGGCAGAAGTTCTAAAAAAATAGTTCAGCTGAAAGTCTCTTTGAGTGAGAAGAGCAAAAAAAAAAAAAAAAAAACTCCAGAAAATATAGTACTCCTATTCTTAACAGATGCACTGTCAGTATTTGCAATACCGTGGAATCATGGGAATGAAGACCTGAAAGATTTAAGAGCAAAACTTCACAAGCTCTGCCGGCGATGCAGAACTATGATTGAGTGGATTCCATCTCATTGGCACATTCCAAGAAACGGTGAGGCAGACAAGCTGGTCATCGACGGTGGTAAACAATACCAGTCAGATACAAGTATAATGGATGAGGCGCCCAAGAGATTTGTCAAGAACAAATGCATGATGAAACAGAATTCAAAACACCAGGGCTATGAGAAATAAATGATGCCTACAACCAGCTCAACAGAACAGACCAAAGTAACAAAATTAAGTCTCGAAACAGGAAATGGCTTCAATGTTATAGTTGTTCAGTACCATAAGGATAGGGACCTCTGATGAGTGATACCGTGGTACAGATACAATAACCACAGCTGGACATCTACTACAGTCATGTCCACTCTTATAGCCCTCAACCAGCACCATTCCTGAACAAAGTGCATGGCGATATCACCACCCTCGAGCTGGCCAAAGCTTTCTTCGAACTTATAAATAATGGCGTCTAGAGGTGTGGTCATCACCAGTACCATGCCACGACACGCTGCACGGAGATGTCACAACCTTGAGCTGACCAATACTATGTTTGAAATTAGTGATGTCTAAAAGTGTGGCCATCAACATTACCATGCCAAGACAAGCTGTATGGAGATGTCACAACCTTGAGCTGACCAATACTATGTTTGAAATTAGTGATGTCCAAAAGTGTGGCCATCACCACTACCATGCCAAGACAAGCTGCATGGAGATGTCACAACCTTGAGCTGACCAATACTGTGTTTAAAATTAGTGACGTCCAGATGTGTACGCATCAGAATGTTTAGATCGGCGTCATAAGTAGAAGTAAAGACGATATAAAGAAAATAACCGTGCTGTATAGACGAACCAGATCATATAAGAAATAATAATTAGAACGGTTGAGATATGCAACACGATTACCAGGAAACGTATCATCACAGCTGGCATTAACACTGGAATAAAACATGAAGAAAGATGATGGAGCAATGAAAGAGCAGAAATTACGGTGAGCATCACGTATAAGAGACACAACATGCCTTGACATGATACACTCTATTTTCCTTCAACACTGAAAAGCAACACAGGTAAAGGTAAGTAAATAAAATAATATTGTCAGATATGCATACAATCTCCATGACATCCGCTGAGAGGCTTCCATTCTGATAATAAATATCATGAAGTCGTAGGTGTTTACGTAGCTAGCTCTGACTCTCCTACATTTCATATGAACGCCTACACAAGCGCGATGACACGGGCATGGTGCGACTGCTCGTTGGCAGTTTCCTTTTCCAACCTCAACGATTACCTAGGGTTATTAATGAGATAAACCGTGCCTTGAGCTTGCTTATTTAACTTTCTTTCTTTCTTTCTTTCTTTCTTTCTTTCTTTCTTTCTTTCTTTCTTTCCTTTATCTTTCTTTCTTTCAAATTTCTTTCTTTCGTTCTTTCCTTCTTTCTATCTGACGAGAAGTGGCAACACAAACACGCACAAACATACAGACAGAGAGAGAGAGAGAGAGAGAGAGAGAGAGAGAGAGAGAGAGAGAGAGAAATAAGAAAGAAGTAGGAGGCTAGGAAATGCACACAGTACCATGTCTTAAACGAAGAACGTAGAACCTTGACACCATAAACGCGAGTAGTTTCAGGTGAGACTTTCTTTGCAAAGTTTATTTTTAAACTGATATCTCGAGGGCCAACTTTAACAGCATTCTTGCCATTCCCTGCCCTATTCATAACGGATGTGTAGAATCATGTTTAACTCTTAAAACATGTTTCTCTTGTCTGCCTTGTTCCGCGACTATAGAACAATATACACCATAAGAGTAATGTTCTTTCTTTCTTTCTTTCTTTCTTTCTTTCTTTCTTTCTTTCTTTTTCTTTCTTTCTTTCTTTCTTTCTTTCTTTCTTTCTTTCTTTCTTTCTTTCTTTCTTTCTTCTTTCTCTCTCCCTTCCTCCTTCCTTCTCTCTCACTTCCTCCTTTCTTTCTCTCTCTCACTTCCTCCTTCCTTTCTTCTTCTTTCTTCTCTCTCTCCCCCTTCCTCCTTCCTTTGTTGTTTCTTTCTTTCTCTCGTTCTTTCACTTCCGCTTGTTCCCGTTCGAGTGACGAAGGAGACACAAAGTTTTGGTTTTCGCCATTTTGGCGGCCTCACTCATTGTCAATTGATGTTGTTGTATCGTTTCTTTGATGTTGTCTGTCAATCTTACTCTGGGTCTGTCTCTTGCTCTTCTCCTCTTTTAATATATGCTTTATATGGCAAGGAATCACACAGTATTCCTACTAGACAGGCAAAAAATGTGTTGTTTCTGTATGTAGCTTAGGATTGGCTCAATGCCTACTCTTTCTCTTATAATGCTGACTTTGAAATTCTGAAATAGTGAGGATAATAAATGCAGTACATACACGGTATACTTTGTGTATAGATATCGATAGTGTAGAACACAACGAAATTGGACTACCAAGATTGCCACAGTTTAGTTTTATACATACAGTCTGTTCAAAAATTCTCAGAAATTGTTGGTCAAACCAGCAAGCTATAACTTCTCAAACTATTCAACCAACAATCGACTCACAAACAGTGATAATAGAAGCGGTTTGTTGATTTAGCATCTTTGTATATCTTTTTTGTTCTGTACCTGATGAAGGCATTTGCCAAAACGTTGTAGTTTGTCTCGTTCTCCCACTAGTTTTACCAGTTCGTTTTGTGTTTATTTGACACAATATTTCTTCGTTAAATTGTTTAGTCAGACAATGTATTTAATTGATACATTATTTCTTCGTTAAATTGTTTAGTCAGACAATGTATTTATTTGACACATTACTTCTTCGTTAAATTGTTTAGTCAGACAATGTATTTATTTGACACATTACTTCTTAGTTAAATTGTTTAGTCAGACAATGTATTTATTTGACACATTACTTCTTCGTTAAATTGTTTAGTCAGACAATGTATTTATTTGACACATTACTTCTTCGTTAAATTGTTTAGTCAGACAATGTATTTATTTGACACATTACTTCTTCGTTAAATTGTTTAGTCAGACAATGTATTTATTTGACACATTACTTCTTCGTTAAATTGTTTAGTCAGACAATGTATTTATTTGACACATTACTTCTTCGTTAAATTGTTTAGTCGGACAATGTATTAGCTAGGACGTTTTGCTAACCTTCAGACTAAGAATGCAGCAGGAGGTCTACGCTTGAACTCTCACGACCCAGATAGGCCTGTCCCTTTAGTCTATTGTGTAAAGAAGCCAAAGGGCATAACCACTTGTTCAAATGGGCTTCTGATGATCAGAGTACCTCCTACAACACGCTCTAGTTAAATAATTTTCTATAATTCATGAGCTCAGAAGAGATCCAAAAACACTAAGAAGTTTATTGCAGGGAACTCTGGAGGGATGGAGAGCGGAGGAAAGGTAGAGCAAGAACAGCGTTGCCAATATCAGCGGGGACATTATTGAATGAATGTGCCAACGATGACCACGGACCAAGTAAAGCGGAACACAAGTTTTGTTATAGCCGAGCAAGATGAGCAGGGCTCTCATTTCTTTCTAGGGCGGCGGCTATGACTGAAGGCAGTAAACACAATAGAACCAAAGAAAACGTGAAATAAATTAATTTAAAAAAAAAAAAAATGTGACCCAAACACGTCATAGCGACTGAGTTTTACAAGCGACCTTTACTCACGGGTCCTGTAGGTTCCCCACACCCTTCATTGAAGAGACCTCAGAAATCTGTCCACTGACACTGACAGTTTTAGTTATAGGAAAACTTGTGACAGACTTAGCTCATTATGGTCTTCTTGTTATTCTCCTTCCTTAAGTCTTGTGATCAAGCGAACTTGACTCTTTGTCCTGTTTCATGATAAAGGGCTAAACATAATCAATAACACACAACGAGCTGATCGCATGGTCAGTACGAGTATGTGCGTGTAGGTGCTGATTTTTCCCTCTAAACCCTGCGCAGTGGCTGACACACTTCGCCTTCGGCAGGCTGGATGGTATGATGGTCGGTCTAATGTTGACAGTGAACTATAGCGGCAGCTCTCATCTTACATTCTAGACGGCTGGCGCTCATGGCAGCAGACTGCTGGCTTCTGGAATAGCTAACCAGAACTTCGCCTACACATGTTGACAGTGAACTATAGCGGCAGCTCTCATCTTACATTCTAGACGGCATGCGCTCATGGCAGCAGACTGCTGGCTTCTGGAATAGCTAACCAGAACTTCGCCTACACATGTTGACAGTGAACTATAGCGGCAGCTCTCATCTTACATTCTAGACGGCATGCGCTCATGGCAGCAGACTGCTGGCTTCTGGAATAGCTAACCAGAACTTCGTCTACACATGTTGACAGTGAACTATAGCGGCAGCTCTCATCTTACATTCTAGACGGCATGCGCTCATGGCAGCAGTCTGCAATTAATAGCACACTGCTGGCTTCTGGAATAGCTAACCAGAACTTCGCCTACACATGTTGATCCTGAAAGCAGGGAACAGGCAAATAATTGTAGTGATACGGTAAAGCTAGCAGTAAGGAGCAAGTAGTTGGGTGTAACGTACACTCCTACAAGGTTTACTGACAGCTTTACAAAATATGAACACAGTAGGCGAGTGTATTCTTTGACGAGTTAATAGTGTGAGGGGTTGGGGGCGAGGGGAGGGGAGCATGAGAGTTAATTAGAGTTAATTATTTCACTGAAGAATGCGTAATAGAAGTTGTATGTTCAGATTAAAAGTTAGATGTAAGGACATGTTGAGTGTGGGAGTTAGGAGTAGGGGCATGTTGACTAACAAGATAGATCGAATCTTACGCCTTTTGAGTTAAACAGAGCCAAGTTGTGAACGTCAAATATAGCCAACTGGTGTGATTACAAAAAGGTCATTATTTAACTTATTGGCAGGTCATTTCTAGTATAATCACAGTAGTGAGTTAACAGATAAACGTCCTACATTTCCTTCTTCTGTATTCAGTTGCATATGCTTAACACATTGTATTTAGAGAAGTTGCACCAATTAATCTAATCGGTGATAAAACATCATAAGTGCCACAAAAATTATCTGCCATTTGTCTGTTTCGGGGTCAAATTTCCGTTCTTATATCTATATACAACTCAAATGTTTACAGGGAAATCTCCGGAACGATTTGTCATAAACATTGCGGGATTTGAAGATTGTGAAAGTACGTGTTTGGTGTCATGGGTGTTGTGTTCGGTGTCGTGTTCGGGGTCGTGTTCGGAGCCGGTGACTCTCGTCATGTTCAGGATGGGTCTTACCTATTTGTCTTCCCCTTCGTGTGTTTTTGCGTTTTTCTCTCATGACGTGTTTTGCACATTTCAATGATATTCTGTGATGAAACTGCTTTATGAGTGCCTGCTCCATACAGACAACTATGCTTCGCAGGTAACTTACACGTTCGTCTTTCTACAGCTGTCTCCATTTGTTTTACGCCGTCTGTCTAGCTATATTTCCGCAGCTCTTTCCTCGCAGCTATTCTGACACCGCAAAGATAACTTTTAAAATGATAACCGACATCACGCTCCGCTGATGATCTGAAGCAAGGTAAAATTATTACTCCCGCCGCATTACGCACAGCTTTTCTTACTTAAACTTCAAGAGGACAGAAAATACTACACCTAAAAGTAGTCCTCTTTGTAAAAAACGTGCACACGTAGGCTCTTCCACTCTCTCATCTATACTCTTCATGTCTCATTGAAAATACATATGAGATGAAGTTCGTATCTCTCTCTCCTCTCTCTCTCTCTCTCTCCATACACATCACACACACACACACACACAAACTAATACCGACCAAATATGTTTCGCTTTCCTTTATTGCTGTCGGAATCACAGATGGACTGTGAAGTTTATTATGCCATGTTAGAAGCTACTACAACAATATCTACTGACGTATGCGATATACAAATAAACAAGCGTTCACGGCAAGAGTGTGACGGGGTGGAGTATGAGAATGATAGAAACAACGGCAAGAGCATCTCAGTCTTGGCTTGTGGGTCTAATATCTGAGGAATCACTTAACATGGCCTTTGTTTACACATCATGAATGGAGTGATGACTACGGTTTCTTACAGGATAAGGTATCTACAGCTGTTGAGCACGCTAGTGGCTGCATATCGCATCAAGGTGATTGTGTTTAGATAGAGTGGTAACATTGCCTCCAACATCTATACCTCCAATGATATGTCGTGAAATGGAACCGGTCGGCTCTGGTGTATGTATTACGGCAGGCAGGATTTGTTTGATTGACTACAAACTGAGATATTAAAGGGCGGTTTGTTATCATAGTCTGTGAAAACATAATTAGGAATACAAGTGACTGAATGTGGTCTCGATGTGTGAAAACAGCGAATGAATGTGATCTCGAATGTCTGAAAACAGACGGGGAAAGCATATTTTGCTTATATCAAAAGGACTTGAATTAGATGACTTTTGATGGCTAGGGTAGTGAACACCAGTTGACCAAAATCATTCTTTACAACAATGCAGTGGTTTGCGAATTAGAAAACTCGGCTGAACCAAATGAGTAGAAGACAAAGAGAAAAGGCAAACCCTAAACCAAAAATACAGTCGCAAATTTTAATGTGTTGAGCTCAATGTCGCAAATAGAGTGTGTTGAGCTCATTGTTGCAAATAGAGTGTGTTGAGCTCATTGTTGCAAACAGAGTGTATTGAGCTCATTGTTGCAAATAAATTGTCGCAATTAAAGTGTGTTGAGCTCATTTTTGAGTTAAAAACTGGTAGCCGTTAGCGGGGTGCAAAACTATCAACAGCACAAGGATTGAAGAAAGTATTTCATAGCTGCTGATTATGTTATGATCAGTGAACTAAAACAGATCAAGGGCCTACTATATCTCGTCACAGTGAGCCTGGAAACTAACTCATCGAGAAGAGTTCAAAGAGGAAGGCAGCTTGGTACCTCATAATGGCAAGCTAAAGGCGGATGTGTTGGTCCAATATGTGCAGATACTGCAGTTTGCTGTAAACTATATCACAACATACCAACAAAAGCCGATTTAAGGTTTTTTAAGGGTGACAATAAAGAAGTGGAGTGGCCAGTGCACACAGACGAGGATAACTGTCACGCTGCAAACCGCGACTAAGCAAAACGAACGTCTTTTATACGATGAACCACGAGAAGAAGAATATGTCAACATGGACATGAGAGCAGCAGTAGCAAAGTTAGGGACTGCTCGGTGGCTTCACTGTCAAAAAACAGCTTTGTTTTGGTGCTGTCGGTGGCGCTGCAATTGAAGAATGTGCGCAGTTGTGTACGCGGTTGGTTATGTTGGGGGCGGGGTAAGTAAAAGTAACCAGAAAAAACAAAAACGCTGATCCATCCACTTCTAAATGCAATAGTTGAGTTTTACAAGTTACAAAAACACACACTTCATACCTCTATGGCATAATGTCTACTTATTTCTTCTAACATACAAAAGCATTGCCTCTTTCTCCTGTGTGTGATGATAAGATTTCTGTGAACTCTGACCTCTGTAGCACAACTCAGATATCAGTTTACATGTCACGTGACACTCATCTATCCAACAACAAAACTTGAAGGTCTCCAGGAACGTGTTCACGCTTCCCTATCAGACAAATGACTAGTGAAACATTGCACAATCCTTCTAACTTATCTCCACAAAGATTTATTGCTGAAAGTGCTATTTACCTTTCTGAGAAGCTGTCTTTGTTTAGCTCCTTGTAATCTTGATTGATGTAATGCATCTCCCGTTTGATGTCTTTATATAAACTTCTAGAATTAACCGTTTGAAATAGTTTACTGTTAACTTTGATGCTACTACTAAGAGGAACTCTATACTTAGAGATAGCTATTCATACTGTAGTGCAAACAAAGACCACTTCAGCTTGATAGAATTAACACAGTTATACCTTTCCTTGGCTGTCTTTCAGCCTTTCATTCTTTCTCTTTCAGACTGAACCCTCAGTAAAAGTCCATTACGTTAGACTACGTAGTGATATTTTATCATATTTTCTCAGTTGTTTCTAACCAAAATGTATTCAATATAAGATATCATTATCATCATCATCATTGAGTTCCGTCTCCGATCGAAGATTGGCTACCATGGAGCGTCATTCCGCTCGTCTCTTGCTTTGAAAGTGCAAGTTGGTATATGCTGACTTGTGCATCTTTTGAAGTTTCTCTTCCATGTTAGTCTTGGTCTGCCTCTGCCTCTTTTAGCTTGTATTTTTCCTTTCAAGATGACTTTTAGTAGGTTGTTGTGTGTTTTAACATGGCCCGAAAATCGCATTTGTCTTGTTCGAATTGTATTTACCAGTTCTCTTTTCATTTTAATTGTTTTAAGATTTCTTCATTATTTTCATTTCTTTCTATCCAATTCTTCCTATTCTTCTATAAATCCACACTTCAAAGGCTTCAATTTTCTGTTCTGTTATCATGTCATGGTAGACAAGAAGACAATATAACATAACTGCATACCAATATTTAATTATTCTATTGATATGTAAACTCTACACAACTGCGATAACTTCTGTATAGAAATTGATTGATTAATAATACCAGGGTGTTGGTTCTTGTGAAAGTAAGTCATACGTTCTTGTATCCCATTGATGTGGAGGGCTGTCATGACTTTCTTCATTTCCTGCTGGAGAGGTTGCAACTTGTCCGTAATAGCAGTAGAACAAAACAGCCTATGTCTTCTATATGGGCATTTCTAGCATTGCCATCATTGACTATGTTGAAAATGCTCATCTGAAATAAATGGCACTGCAGTATTTGTCTTGTCTGCCAACGACTCATTTACGAGGCTGGGACGCTAGATTGGGGTGTATTTGAGACCTTCAGTTCTACGTTACAGTTCCTCCTCTTAGTAAGTACTAGCTATAGTTAATATTAGTCTCGTCAACTTTGTAGAGTAGAGACTCGTTTTCTTTCTTCTTAGCGCTCACACGTTCAGTGTTCTTGGATGCGTTAAGTCGCTAGTTCACGACACAGCCGCAATATCTGCACCTTTAAGCCCGACACACCCATCTTCGACATTGGTAGATTTGCTTAACAAGCCAGTTTTTGCCCAGACAGCGGCTATTTTGCCTACTCTTTTTCACTTTTACAGCCAATGGTTCTTTTAACGTGTGCATACTGGACCTCTTTGTTTTTCGCCGTTTTCCGTGAGAGCTAGACACCGCATCTCATTAACTACATAGAGACCAGGAAGGGGTAAAGAGACCAGAGAAGGGGTAAAGAGACCAGAGAAGGGGTAAAGAGACCAGAGAAGGGGTAAAGAGACCAGAGAAGGGGGTAAAGCCACCAGGAAACTACGGATTTGAAGTGAATAATTTCCACAGCCAATAGCGGACTCGAATCCGGGACCTTTCTGTTTAGAAGCCGACGTCATACTTCTAGACCAGCCAGCCGTTCACTCTTCCGTCTAGAAAGTGATTGATTGTCACATTTATAGTCCACGACAGAACATGCCGGTGGTACCTACTTGAACGTGGAAACTGAGCTCAGAAACCGAATTCATATCTGATCATTTCGAGACAATAGTGGTCAGTGAATACTGTCACATTACAACATTCAGGTAAACGAAGATGCAGACAGACTGGTCAAGCATGCTATAATACGGCTGTCTAATCAACCACAAAGAAACGAAATTATTATGAGAAGGCATACATGACAATGACAACATAAAGTGCATGATACATCCCCGCAAGTACAATGTCAAGAATGAATATGTCCAGAACATACAATGTCAAGAATGAATATGTCCAGAACATACAATGCCATCATGCCACAATACTCGGCAATGACCTATGCAAAATGGGACGTCACTATGTGACAAGTATGAAAGGGTTGTTCTAAACTGTTGAGAGTTATTACTTACTGTGGACTAACTACTGATCCTCAAAATAAATATACTGGAACGACATGTACACTGTACACACAATATGAACGACAGGTTAATGTGACTCTCTCATCATCATCAAGTACCATGCCTGCTGGCGTTGGTGATCATCTATCTCCACAATTTTCGATCTCGATAGTTATTTATCATTTCTGTTGTTGACCTTCTGCCAAGTCATTCTCTTAAGCTGTCTGGTATCTTTTCTCTTTACTTCCCTCTATCTCTTCGTCCCTCAATTTTCCCAGTTGTCACAATATACTCCACTTGTTCCCTTCTCGTTGCATGGCCAATAAAAATTATGATTGTTTGTTCCTAATATTGGAAATTAGCTCTCTTTTTTTCTGTGGCCTCTTTCATAACTTTTTCATTACTCTTCTTAGCTGTCCTTAGTATTCTCAACATTTCTCTGTCAAAACCACATTTGTACACCCTCCAGTGATTTTCTTGTCTGTTGTCCATGATTCACAACCATATGTTAAGGCTGGCTCTACATAACATTTAAGAAATCTTTTTCTTGTTTCTATTGTCAAAAATGGATTGCACAGTATCTTCCTCATTTTTTTTTTTGGAAAGCTGCTTTTGTCTGAGCCATTCTGCATCTCACCTCTGTTGTACATCTACCATCTGAGGTTAACATTGTTCCCAGGTATTTAAATTGATTTACCTGTTTTAATATTGTTCCACTAGTCGTTATTGTGCATTGCGGTGATGTCTTTTTCTTTATTGCTACCATTACTTCTGTCTTTTTCTTATTAAGGCCGAGTCCTTTATTTCTGCTTTCCTTCTCTATTATGTCTAACATTTCTTGTACCTCATTTTCACTCTGAGCGATTAAGACTGAATCATCAGCATATCTTACATTATTTATATTATGACTTCTGATTGTGACTCTCTAGACAGCGTTAAAAAGACAAGCGTTTCCTCGTTCATTCTCCCCTTCAGTATTATCTGACGCACTTGCTGACCCCTCAATTATTCACCGTACGACCGGAATGGCAAACAAAGACCTGCACCACGTTGACTGCTACCAACGAAGGGTAGTTGTCACCATCAGATTGATGAACATCTACTGCAGGTCTGACGGACGATACAAGCTGTCTGGCGCGCCACCTTCGATTTACTGCAAGGGAAACAACTCAGGTGGGGATACTCACTTCTGCATTCCATTCAGGAAATGTTTGCTTTATTGAGTTTAAAAGAAATAAACTCTAGACAAACACAGTTGGGAATGGAAGGGAAAGGGGAGAGTTCGGTGGGAGGGGGAAGGGTCGAGAGAAAGAACAAATAGAACGGGATAAAGAAAAAGTAAGATGAAGAAAATGAGAAGTTAGGTAAAGGTGTCAGGATTGGAGAAGTTGAGGTGGATAGAAAGAGCGTAAATAAACTATGAACATAAACTGTCTGTTTATCCTAGCCAGGGATGTGATTATCGGACAAAAAACAACTCATGTTTTCTACATCTACCTGGTCTCTATGAAACCTGCCTGCAGCAAACAACATTGCGATTCTATGCCTAGACTCTTCACGTCCACTTGGCATGGTAGACCTCTAGAATGTGGCTGTCCAAACAGATTGACAAGCAAGGAAAAAAAAAAAACAACTTCTTCCCTATAATTTTATCATATGCATGGGGTGTGCGGTGAGGGAGTGCTCTAGTACTTGTACTATAGCTAACGTCTACAGGTAACCACAAAACTTGTATAAGCTCGGTCTAGACGGGCCATACAAACTGTTTTTGTTTGTGAAAGTAACACGATCTTATATGTTGTAAGTAGTGTCAAGCATTACAGACATTGCTGTGCGACATGTTCAAAGTAATCAAATCTTTCACGCTATATTATCTTCCCTACCATAACGAGTCAGGTGCCCATTTCCAACAGCGCTGACTAGTGCGCTAGACACTGCGAGACTAACACCCCTCCCTCCCAAAAACACACTTCAAACGTCTCTTAAGTTGATCATGAAGTTATAAACACTTCATACTATACAACTTGATGCGCCATGACGACTATTTTTAGCCACACATCTAGTGGTTGATGTCTGATCTACACAAATTAAAATACACGTATTTCAGAGGAAGGCTCAACGAAATAATCACGAGCAGCCAGTTCTAAACCGGCTGTGCCGACAACTTATGCTTGCAGCACAGGTTCAAGTGAGTGGAACAACAGCCAACCTTAATGACCCCAGAAGCGATAAAGGACTAATGTAATTATGAGCCGCTTGTCTGCTGGCAACATTCTTCTGCTTGAGTGCACAGTTTGGTAGGTTAGAGAGAACCAGAGACTGGCAGGAATGTGACTGATGATTGTGGCCAAAAGAATGTGACTGATGATTGTGGCCAAAAGAATGTGACTGACAAATGTAGCCAAAAGAATGTAACTGACAAATGTGGCCAAAAGAATGTAACTGACAAAAGTGGCCAAAAGAATGTGACTGATGAATATGACCAAAAGAATGTGACTGATGATTGTGGCCAAAAGAATGTAACTGACAAAAGTGGCCAAAAGAATGTGACTGATGAATATGACCAAAAGAATGTGACTGATGAATATGACCAAAAGAATGTGACTGATGAATATGACCAAAAGAATGTGACTGATGAATGTGGCCAAAATAATATGACTGATGAATGTGACCAAAAGAATGTGACTGATGAATGTGGCCAAAAGAATGTAACTGACAAAAGTGGCCAAAAGAATGTGACTGATGAATATGACCAAAAGAATGTGACTGATGAATATGACCAAAAGAATGTGACTGATGAATATGACCAAAAGAATGTGACTGATGAATATGACCAAAAGAATGTGACTGATGAATGTGGCCAAAATAATATGACTGATGAATGTGACCAAAAGAATGTGACTGATGAATGTGGCCAAAAGAATGTGACTAGTGAATGTGGCCAAAAGAATGTGACTGATGAATGTGACCAAAAGAATATGAATGATGAATGTGGCCAAAAGAATGTGACTGATGAATATGACCAAAAGAATGTGACTGGTGAATGTGGCCAAAAGAATGTGACCAAAAGAATGTGACTGATGAATGTGACCAAAAGAATGTGACTGATGAATGTGGCCAAAAGAATGTGACCGGTGAATGTGGCCAAAAGAATGTGACTGATGAATGTGGCCAATTGAATGTGACTGATGAATTTGACCAAAAGAATAAACTCTGGCATTGGAAAGGTTGCCCAAATCCTGGGATATATAGCAAGTATTTTCTACAAATGATGTAGCTGGAATAATATAGGAAGGCTGAGAATGGTATAGAGGATGTCATGTGTAGCCTGTGGATGCAGAGAGCAAATATGGCAATGTTTGGCAAGACATTTCTCACAGGAAAGTCCATTAATCAATTAAAATGCAACTTTAACTTTTAAATTTGTTATGCCAGTCTCGTCTAAATATTATTTGAAAGATACAGTCTAAAGTTGAGCTGATCATGCATTGGCAAGAAGAAAAACCCTAGCTGGCCAACTGGAAACTTTTAATAATAGCACACAATATTTTATTGAATTCAGGAATTGCTGGCCACAAGGCTTTTACTTTTAAACCAACTATTACAGAAAAAAAAATTGTACACATAAAAAAAAAAAGAAGGAAACGTGATACATAATGGGCTGATCCCACACTTCGTCATGAGACTCTTCTGTGATAACAGAAAACACAGAAAGATAACATCAGACAAAAATATTTGATTAACTACCGCACTCCTAGTCAAATATATCTGGTTGATATATAAAAACAACACATGATCATGATGTAAAAGAGTCCCAGTACACACCAATGGCTCCCAGACTTGTATGCCATCTTACAGAAGAGTGTTACTAGACTGCTGATTCACAACCATCTTACAGAAGAGTGTTACTAGACTGCTGATTCACAACCATCTTACAGAAGAGTGTTACTAGACTGCTGATTCACAACCATCTTACAGAAGAGTGTTACTAGACTGCTGATTCACAACCATCTTACAGAAGAGTGTTACTAGACTGCTGATTCACAACCATCTTACAGAAGAGTGTTACTAGACTGCTGATTCACAATACTTGTACACCATGTAACAAATGACTTTTATCATTGTTAGAGGCAGATTACAATAACTTTCATATTACATTAACAAACAAATATTTGTGGGTGTTGCAGGTCTTGTCAAAATAATGTTCAGTTTCAATTAAAAAAAAAAACACAAAAAAACACCAATTAGTAGTCACAATATCTTGCTGTAAAAAGTCAGCCATCGGTAAAGCTTTGTTGAAGGACTCACAGTAAAAAAAGTCAATCATCAGTAAAGCTTTGAAGGAATCATGGCTGTATACCATATTACCACATGTATATCTACACATTAAAAATCTCTCTCTCTCTGCGATCAAGACTCAATCAGAGTAGGATTCCAGACTCTCTCATGAAGTCAGCTGTCTGTTTAAGTGAATCGATTGCCCCATATAGATTTTCTTCCAGGAAGGTGGGCATGGACCACATTGCTCTTCTCAGGTCTGTGTACTGGGGGCAATCTTGTAGAACATGTTTTGTACATTGTCAAGTGTACAGTGGCATAGGCTTGTTGTACCTATTTTGAATTTGGAGAACATGTGATTTCTCATTCTATTGTGGCCAGTGCGTAGGCGAAGTATGATGACTTGATCCCTCCTTGATAGTTGGTGGTATCCGTCCCTCTCGTTATGCTTTGGGTGTTCTCGTTTACATTTTTCATGGAACTGACCTTTGAGGATGGATCTGGCTTTATCATAACTGAGCGGATGGTTCTCTTGTAGTAATCTCCCTCCCTCTTTAGCTAATTTGTCTGCGCATTCGTTCCCGTGAATATTACAGTGTGATGGTATCCACTGAATGACTACTCTCTGGAAGTTATTGCATAGTTGGTCCATGGTAGTTCTCAAGTCATCTAGTTCATTGTTCTTGGGGCTTTTTAGAGCTGATAGTACTGACAATGCATCAGTCAGAATCACCAATTTATTGTGCATGTTATTTTTGTGTTGAGTTGTCAGTGTTGCAGCATCTCTGATGGCCTCAGTTTCTGCTTTAAAGTTGTTTGAGAATTTTCCAGTAGCTTTTGACTTGGTGATCTCGTCCTGATTATTCAGCGTCAAGAACACACCTCCCCCTCCATTTCTGGTGGCATTTGTAGCAGAACCATCTGTGTGTATGTGGGACCAAGAGTCCTGTGGGTAGGTATCATGTATGTGTTTTTCTGCTACATGTTTTATTTCTGTGTCTGATTGGGTGCCTTTTTTCATGATTCCTGTTATATTTTCCTTAAGTTCTGGTATTTTATGTTTCCATTCCAAGAGGAGATATATATCAGATGGGCCCAAGGGTTTCGATATTGTTTGGGAAAGTACTGGGTCTCCAGTAGTTAGTTCATTGGCAATTGTAGCGAAGTTGCTCCTCTTTAGTCGTACAATTCCGGAACCAGTTATTCTTTTATGCATGGGGTGGCTAAGGAACCTTCTATATTTCTCCGCCTGTTGCAATACTTTAGTGATCCATCTGTCATCTAAGGGTGGTAAACCTGTTACTGTTTCTAGAGTCTTGATAGGTATAGATTTCATAGCACCAGTGATGATACGGGCAGCTTGGTTCTGTGTTCTGTTAATTTTGCTAAGGTGTGATTTGGAAGCCATAGCCCAGGCTGTGACTCCATACTCTAGAACTGGTCTGATTCTTCCTACGTATAGTCTTTTCAAAATATTGCTGTCTGCCCCCAGTCCGTTCCTGCCAATTTCTTCATAATATTTGTTTGTTTTCTGGCTTTTTTCCATGCTCTGTCTATCTGATTTTTCCAAGTCATTCTGCGATTCATGGTAACGCCAAGATATGTTGGGTTTTGGTCAATAGGGAGTGTATGGTCTTTTATCTTCAAGTTTGCAGAGAGTGTTTCTTGATAGGCTGAAAATTGTATATGTAGTTTTTTTTTTCGTTGATTGGTAAGAACCAGGAGTCCATTTTTTAAGTTCACCTAGGGCATCTTGCATCCTGGGTCCAGCCACCGACATTCTTTCCTCGCAAACCCATAACGCCAGATCATCTGCGTATATTGCTGAGTGTATTCTGGGTGGAATGTTCATTACGATGTCATTTATGAAAATTAAAAAGAGTGTTGGGGACAAGACTCTGCCTTGTGGGACACCTTGTTATATAGAGACCTTCTTACTTGGTTGACCTTGAACTTGTACTCTGGCTGTTCTATCCTGCAGGTATTGAGAGACCCAATTGAATAAACGAAAATAAAATAAATAGTTGAAATTGCAGGACTGCAAAATGATTCTTCCATTTAATTTTGGTTCATGGCAATCCCTTCCAACAGGACCCAATGCCTAGACTATTTTAAACAACTACACTTTCAGCAGGTTGTCTTTGGTTTGCCTCTCAACTCTCTCCTGGTGTCTACTGCCAGCAGTTAATGAGATATCTGAGTATGTCACCAATTTCATGCATTTTCATGATATTACTGTGTGCATTTCCCTTTATTGCACCAACTGAGTAGTTCATAACTTGCAGATTTTTTTTGGTCTAAAAAAAATGTAAGAATTATTTTCAGGCAGGTTATATCAAGTGATGACAGTCTTGATTCTTCTTGAAGCTCTGCGTGCCACCTACTCAAACCTTCTGAGAGGAAATGTGAAGCCAGCTATTTTCCAGAAATGGATGTATTGTTGGCAATGTGTGGCCACATACCACTATATACGCATTATAGAATAACAATGCCATCTTAGGAGCTGTGATTTGAGTGCATCACATACCCTCCATACTCAACTGACCTCACACCATTGGATTTCCATGTTTTTGGTTCACTAAAGAATGCACTAAAAGGAGCATAGTTCCAGGACAACAATGAGATCTAGTAGATGGTACATGAAAGGTTGTGCACCAATCTGAAATAATTCTCTTCCCTTTGTTTATAAGTGCTTGTCAAGTGTTCATGTAAGTCAACTAGAAGGGGACACTACATTGAACAGTGATAATAGATTTATTTCAGTGTTTACAATAAATACTTTGTAAATAAACAAATCTGATAGAAAGCAATTGTATGTGCATATATTGTAAAGTAAAGTAAAGTACCCCCGTCATGCCAAGTGGCGTATAGGGAAATATGGTGTTAGTGACCCTATATTTTACAGACCTTCAGCACATGATTTTTGGGGTAATGTGGTCGGTATTACGCCCGTGCTGCTTTACTTTCCCAGAAAAAAATCCGGTACCCATTTAAGGCTGGGTGAATCCGGAAGCCGTCACTTGGGATCGAACCCTACCCCTTGTCCTTTGTAGTCCAGTTCACTAACCACTGAGCTATCACGGCTCCCATATATTGTATAGGTCTATATATAAATGGTCTTTTATGTCTACACAGACAGTTGGAAGTAAAGGTGCTGTTTAGCCTAGCAGCTTCTCACAAAACTGATATCGTTGCCAATATTTTGGAATGACAGGTTCAAAAGCAGAATTACTTTTAACTTTCTCATCTTTTTCAAAGTCTCATCTTTCTTCTATTGTTTCTTTTTTTCTTCTAATTTGACTTCAGTTTATTTGTAAATGTTGCTATACTTATTGCTATATCTCTTCTCCATGTCCCAATGAACTTCTGTCAGATTTTCCCAGTCTTTTACACTAATGGAGAACTTACACAGGGATGCCTTGGAGACATATTTATAGATATTAGTTCACCAGGGAGTGATTGTTTGTCAAAAGACTTATCAGATGCATCATCTTGCACAAATTCTGCTCTTCAGAACTGATATCAAGGTGCAGAATTTGTTATGCAGTTTATTCTCTTCAACTCGCAAGCATATCATGATAAAAATGCTAGTAATAAAATGTGGTGATTGCAACTTTGTTGTGTAATTAGTGGGAGAAGATGTATCTGCATTCAATGCCAGATAGGGACAGTCAGTTAGAACACACTTTGAGAAATGCTGGGATGGGTGTAGGGGTGATATTTGTATGCCCTGCAATGAAACTGATTCCATAGATAAATGGTTGACAGTCTTTCCACCAATATCATATAACATCAACAACTGTATGGACACTATCAGTAGAGTCACATATTAGAAAAACTATCACACACGTTTTCTTATAATGTAGACAGTTTTGTGTCCAAAGACTGAGTTTGTGTATATGCTTTTCTCACAAGACAAGTTCTGTCACTGTCACCCACAAATAAAAAGCAGTCAAATCAAATTCATGCAGTAACTGTGAGTGAGATAGGAATACAGAGAGCAAGTTTGAGGGGGAAACATGTCTTAACAAATCAGTGGGACAGATATGGATTGAGAGTTAAGGGTAAGTCAGCAAGAGGCAGTTTTAAAAAAAAAATTATTTCTAGTGTTTGAGATAAGAGATAATGGCAAGGCCAAACCAAACTATGAATCTGCAATTCCTAACTTATCTAGAGTGCTGGACATTAGAGTTTGTGGGAAAATATTAAAAAATAATAAATTCTAGCCACTACTTGAATTTAACTTTTATTCTCTTGTATATGTCTATCTGTACCTAACTTATGTCTACATTCACATAAAAACACATTAGTCTGATGATAGCTGTACCTATATTTAAATATGAAATTACACAGTGATGAGACTCTTAAAGAAAATGGCAATATCAGTTCTAATTCCAGCTTGAAAACAAACTGTTGTATTCTTGAAATGAATACCCCATAGCTGCACAAAAGTTAATGGATGATAACAACCCTCAACAAAAATCAATGCTTTACAATACACAGAGAGATATAGACTCAAATATTCGTACATAGCATAGAAAACTCTGACATAGCTCTACAGACAATCAATGAACTATAACAACCCAAAGCAATATAAGATACTGACAGTAAGGTAGAGAAGATACACACTCAAATATAGTCACACATGCCACAGAAAGTTCTATGAACAATCAATAAATGAAAACAATCCAAAGAAAGATCAGTGACTGGCAGTTAGGTAGAGAAAAGATATACACTCAAATAGTCATACATGCTATAGAAAACTTTCAGACAAAGCTCTACAGACAATCAATGAACTATAACAACCATATAGAATATCAGAGACTGGCAGTTAAATGGAGAAAATACACACTGAAATATAGTCACACATGCCACAGAAAACATGTATAGGATTCTTACCTTTCCTCATGAGCTCATGCTAACAATGAACCCATTCAGGGTGGTGAGAGTTGTACACAGAAAGACATAATTTATTTTTCTTTCACTTAAGTATATAGAATGCACATACTTATCTGCAAATGGCACCATATGTGCTGTAATTTCAACTACAAAATCTACAGTGAAGGATATATGAATGTTTGGATACAATCTATTCATAATTACTGGGAAAATAGAGAGAGGCACACATATATAATACTGTGTGAGACTGCTGTAAGAGTGGATGAAATGTGGACAATTAAATATAAAATTATTTATAACAGCTTTGCAAAACAAAAAAAATACAAAATCATATATGATTTGGCCAAGACCTTTCTCTCTCTATATGACAAGACAACAAACACATGCAAGATGATTTTATAGATGGATTTCTAATTAGCTTCAGTCAGAGCTTTGTGAAGACAGCATCATGAGGTCCATACAAAAAAGAAAGAAAATTTTCTATGTAATCATCTTGCACGTGTTTGTTGACTTGTCTTACAGATGAATGTCTGTCGTTGAAATGTTTATAGTTATGTAGTTTTTTTTTTTTAGCAAAGCTACTGTGCACAATTTTATATTTATTTTTCCATACTGGAAAATATGAGGATTATCATGATGTGATTCACAGTAAACTAATTTCAGAGTTTGTGTTTCAGCATGAACTCCACAAAAGTCATCTCCACAAATCAACACAAACAGCATTCACATGCCTTACCTGTACTGTGAAGTTCCCGTTAGGAACTAGCTCCCTCCAAATTTGATCTCAATTGTGTAGGGGCCTGGAAACTGGGGGGTGAAGGAAATGGAGAATGTGCCATCACCCTGGTCAATGATGTCAATGTCAATGTCACTGCCACTGGGAGATCGGATACGGCAGGTGACCTTCCCAACACCGGCCTGGGCAGCATCTACTGTGATGATGGTCTCCTTACCAACAGGGATTGTTCTGTCATCACCATCTGCAGAGGAGTGTCAGATTAGGAGAAACTTTAATATCAAATGTGTCAGTCTTGCATTGAAATCATTGAAAACTCTTAATAATGATTCACCTATTCTTCTTCCCTGGCTACTGTCCAACAAATCAGTCTATGGCAGTCATAACTTGTAGCATTTTGTGGGGCAGCAACAAGGATCTTCCACTTGGCATCACCTGTGGCCAAGCTGCACCAAGCTGACCTTCATAAAGGTATGAGAACATAAAATTGGTAGCCAAGGACGTACTGTATGCTGATGGCACTCATACCCATTCCTCCCTCGCTTGAACACACTTGCTGAACAATGTCCATAGCTTACCCCATCCATGATTTTCTTCATTTTAACTGGCTGCCTTTTATCCTCATAAATTCATGGTGTAATGAATGATATGGGTCTGCACTAATTCAAAGGTAGGCTTGTGTTTGGCAAAATCTTATTCTGTCTGCCACGGTGGAAATCAAAGGAGTAATACATTACCCTACATTCAGTATCTTTTGTGCACCAAAGGATGATGCTCATTAACTGATTTTGTATCTTCTCCACTTGTTCCATATACATATTGCTGAGAGTCATGATCACCAGTGCATACTTAGTCACAGACAGGATCATCCCCAGGTATAAGAGATCAAGATGATGCTCAAGTTGTCTTGTTGTCCTGATTCTCATTGCAGATAAGCCTTGTTTTGGCTTTCAATACCATCTCGTCTACATGCTTATTAAAAGCAAGGCTCAAATCAAACCACACTCCTAGCTATCTAATTGCATGAGTTCTCTCCACAACCTCTAAACACAGATCCACATTTGCCATTGTCTTGTTGACTATACTATTATTCAAAGGAAACCATGTCACCATTGCCTCCATCAGGTTGACAAATGCTCCTACCTCCTGACACCACATATGATCAAGATCTGGCTAAAGTTCTCTCCCAACACTCTGTCTTTGCTTTGGCAAGACATCAAAACATAATCAGTGTAAGATAATGTTCTGCCCCATTCTAAGATTTGCTTGCTTGTGATCCTTACAATGTAGGCAGAATTGTGTACATGTACAATAAACCAGCTAGAACAGTGAATGAGAGGATGGATCAGGAGTGTGTACATGTACAATAAAGCAGCTAGAAGAGTGAATGAGGGGATGGATCAGGAGCGTGTACATGTACAATAAAGCAGCTAGAAGTGTGAATGAGTGAATGGATCAGGAGCATGTATTACTGGCAAGCTACAAGAACTACCATAAAACCTGCTCTTAATCATCTGTTAGGCAAGACTGAGCACTTATGGGACTGCCTTGAATGTTGTGAGGTCAATTGTTTTAATAGTAAACAAAATCTGATCCACATTATTTCTCTCTGCCTTCACTGTTCTCTGCCATGTTATCCTTGCTCTTTGGTTCTTTGCTTTTGGAAGGCCCCTGTATCACTGCCAACAAATTAAAATTCATAATTGCTCAACCGCCTGTGCCAGTGGTATCATCCGAATTACTATCTCATCTCCCAAACAAAAAAAGGTAGCTGTAGTCCCCATCATAGCAGTCTCAGCACACCCAAAAGACATAAGGTGAAACCGCACAGAAAGTGAACATAGCCAACTGTTCTCTGTCATATGATATCATCATTCATCGTAAACAATTGGAATATCTAAACATGATCAAAATAGATGAAGCACACAGCTCCTTGGTCTATCCTTTTATACTCCAAGAAGTCCATGGTAAATCTTGTAATTGTTTATAGGCATCTTCTGTGCTCATGCCACATCAAGTTTAATATTTGCCCGCTACCACTGAGTTCATTTCCTCTTGGGTGCATATTTTATTTAGCAAAATAATCTTCATTCCTGTCAGTATTCGCTGGACAACTACTTCTCTTCATCTTCCTCCCTTAAAGGGATACTATATAGGAGTGGATTGTGTTGTGGTTTACTGTTTATAATTCTGACATCTGCACCTTTTGGCCCAACACATCCTAGTTTAGCATGGCATAACTGAGTTTCTTTCCCTAGAAAATTAATCTGAGAATTTTCCTCAGGCAGGTTTTGATTGTTTTTGAGCCTCCAGATCCATATGAAAGCACATTAAGTATGTAGCTCTCATACAACTTTAGGGTTGTTTGTGTACTGTACTAGGTGAATTGCAAAGTGTTGTTTAGACAGGCAAAAGGTAATCTGGCTTTGTTTATCCTTTTGTTAATATCTTTGCCAGCTCTTCATCTGCTGTTGCTATGCTTACCAAGTTTGTAAATGTGTTTGCTGCTGCAAGTTTCTATTTATCTATTTTGATGGTGTAGGGTTTAAATTTGGCATCAAATCTGTCTTCTTTTTATTCTATGTTCATTTCGTCTTGTTTGCTGTATATGTGCAATCCTCCCATGTTTTCTTGAATATGTTTGTAGAAATTTACAAATCATCTGCATATTATAAGTCTTCTAGTACTGACAACATTGTCTGCTGTATTCCATTAAAGGAATTTCTCTTGTCTATTATATAATTAATTCTATAACAGTTAAGAATGGATGACTAGTAAAAAAAAAAGAAAAACATCTTTGCACTTCTATTTTTCCTTGAATTACTAGCTACTTTGAATGACACATGCAATGTCAAAACTATAGAAGCTCATATTCATTGTTACTGTATTGTTCAGAATTTCATGCACTCTCTGTATTCAGCCATAAACCTTTTATAGAATTATAAAAAACGTATACAAATTACTCTGTTATTATGAACACTTCACTATTATGCCTCTGAAGGTGAATACATGATTCATACAGAGTCTGCATGCTTGGTCATTCAATGAGTTGGGGATTTGAGGCATACCAGCATGGCAGAGAGGTGGCTAGAAAATCTGGCAGCAGTAGAATAATGGTGACCAGCATGAGAATGGAAAAAGAAATAGCAGTGTCGATGATATAATGGCTGGTTACACAGAATGTAAATCACAATGATGATGGACTAGCAAAGCATGTTATCGAAAATCTACAGGTACAACCTGTGTTGGGAGGGGATGGCTCATAACTGAGTCCATTAACACATTGTGGTTTATGGCAGTGGATAGACTTGTAGGCAAGGCAGCTTTCTGAACAATGAGGATGTTGCTCAAGTGTTCTTAATTCCTCAAGGGAGGAGGAAGAAGATGGGTGGGATAAGAGTGTATAGATTGAGTGACTAATGACTTTAAGCGTGAAAAAGGGATCAGGTTGATCTAGTGCCTCAGTGATAGAAGATGTGTCTATAATGAACATCTGACTGGGACAATCAGTCTGAACATGCTTTGAGAGATGCTTGGCTTGTGGAATAGATATGGGTATGTCCTGACTGCAATGAAGCTACTTTCATGGACAGGATAGCTCTAAGTTTTGAAGAGTCTTTGAATGATAAATCTGCTCAGTATTCTACTAAGCACTAGAGTAGATTAACCCTAGATTACATTATCTATCTGTTACTCAGTGTATACGAAACCATAGTTAAAATCAATACCACTTAAATGTTACATTTTGAGTTCCAAAAATAGTATTTTCTTTGAATTTTTGCTGCACAGCTGTGTGTTTACACTTGGAGAGACACGGGAATCAGATGTGGTAATCACCTCCTGGCTAATGTTAGATTTATGACCTGAAATTGACCCCATCTCGCCACGGCTACCGGAGTTGTTATGTTTATCTATTCTTGTGGCTGCCAAAAACTGTTCATTCAGCCTGTATATGCAGCATCCTCTTTGCATTGTTCACTGACTATCTCGTGTTACAAAGGTTTATTTGATGTCATGCGACAGCCTAGGAGATTTTCCCCATCAGGAGAAAGAAAAACAAAATTTCTTGAAAATTGGCAGAATTTTAAGAAAAACTGATGCACTTTTGTGAGAGGTAGTATTTTGTACTACATTATTAAAAAAAAAAAATGACATCAAAGGAAACAAATCAAACACTCAGGGGTCACCAGAAGTGATAATTAGGGATATATAAGGGAGGAGGAGAATGTTTTCCATGAGAAACTATGAAATAAAAAAATATACATTTTGAGGCGGTAATTTTTATGACAGTATCGTAATCTAGGGTTAATTCCTCTCCATTTTTTGCAACTTGTAAGATCGACTTTTTAGCAAAACTTTACAATTATTTGCTTGTTTAATTTTCAGTGGTGGTTTATATACCAAATTTGTGAGAAAAATGGTTTCATATTTTCAGCTGCCAATTTTGGTTCTACTTTCAATACTTCTAAATTTAGGACCTTACAGTCAGGTATATTTCTGTTCTTCAATCTCTTGAACATTCGGCCTCTCATCTGTAAAATATCTGTATTTATGTCAAGACTCATTTCAGCTCAGGAATATTTGGCAACATCAGTACTAGTATCATAGTGAATGCTTCTCTGGAGCATTCAGTCCTATTATTTCTTTGGTTCTATTTCTGTGGTGATGAAATCATATCAAGGTTTGTTTCTTATTTGTGTGATGTTGCAGTTCACTTTATGCATATGATTGTTGTAACTTTATATACTGCATTTTGTTCTATTTCTGTGTGCTGAAATGTCATGTGAACTTCTGAATGTCTTGTGAGGTCATTTTTATTGTTTCTAATCATATATTTCTTCTCTGCTTGTATGGTGGATTGTATTGTACTGTATTTTACACTTTGTGGTTCAATGGATCAATCTTCTCATTTAACACCTTATTTCTCTCTTAAGCTGGCAGCAATGTTTACTGTAATTCTCTTTTAATTTAAGAGACTTTGCTTCCATCTTGATACTTTTAATTGATTTTCTTGTTTCTATTATATTCAACATCTCTGGGGTTTTCAACATTTTGTTTCCTTTTTGAAATTTCAATCATATTTCACATTTTCCCTGTACATATATCTATTTTTTCAAAAGTAAATTGTCATAACAAACAAGCTATTTACATAACACAAGCGACATTCAAGCAGAATAAGATCCCAACATACCTGTGATTCTGCACTTGCTAGCATCTCCTGTGGGTGTGGCTTTGACATTGAAGGGGGATCCTGGTGCATTCTGACCACCATACTGAACAGTTATGTCATATAGACCCTGGTCTTCTGGTGTGTAAACTACATCATATGTACCGTCTGTGTTGTCTTGGATGAATGGGCGGATGTATGTCTCATCTGGACGCTAGAAAGAAGTGAATCATGTAAAAATGTTAATTACAAGAAACAGAACTGAAAAACTTCAATTTGGTTTTACTTTAATTTACTTTCCTTTGTTCTCCTGGTGTTCAGCAAATTGAGTGTTTAGGTCAATGCTCTCTATATAGTGTGTTTTGTGCTTTCACGATGACTACTATTTTATTCATCTCCTCTAATTTTCTTGTTTATTGTGAGTGTTCATGCATGCCACTAACTTTTCCTGTTTATTGTGAGTGTTCATGCATGCCTCTACTCTAACTTTTCCTGTTTATTGTGAGTGTTCATGCATGCCACTAACTTTTCCTGTTTATTGTGAGTGTTCATGCATGCCTCTACTCTAACTTTTCTTGTTTATTGTGAGTGTTCATGCATGCCTCTACTCTAACTTTTCCTGTTATTGTGAGTGTTCATGCATGCCTCTACTCTAACTTTTCCTGTTTATTGTGAGTGTTCATGCATGCCTCTACTCTAACTTTTCCTGTTTATTGTGAGTGTTCATACATGCCTCTACTCTAACTTTTCCTGTTATTGTGAGTGTTCATACATGCCTCTACTCTAACTTTTCCTGTTATTGTGAGTGTTCATGCATGCCTCTACTCTAACTTTTCCTGTTTATTGTGAGTGTTCATGCATGCCTCTACTCTAACTTTTCCTGTTTATTGTGAGTGTTCATGCATGCCTCTACTCTAACTTTTCCTGTTTATTGTGAGTGTTCATGCATGCCTCTACTCTAACTTTCCTGTTTATTGTGAGTGTTCATGCATGCCACTAACTTTTCCTGTTTATTGTGAGTGTTCATGCATGCCTCTACTCTAACTTTTCCTGTTATTGTGAGTGTTCATGCATGCCTCTACTCTAACTTTTCTTGTTTATTGTGAGTGTTCATGCATGCCTCTACTCTAACTTTTCCTGTTATTGTGAGTGTTCATGCATGCCACTAACTTTTCCTGTTTATTGTGAGTGTTCATGCATGCCTCTACTCTAACTTTTCCTGTTATTGTGAGTGTTCATGCATGCCTCTACTCTAACTTTTCCTGTTATTGTGAGTGTTCATGCATGCCTCTACTCTAACTTTTCCTGTTATTGTGAGTGTTCATGCATGCCTCTACTCTAACTTTTCTTGTTTATTGTGAGTGTTCATGCATGCCTCTACTCTAACTTTTCCTGTTATTGTGAGTGTTCATACATGCCTCTACTCTAACTTTTCCTGTTATTGTGAGTGTTCATGCATGCCTCTACTCTAACTTTTCCTGTTTATTGTGAGTGTTCATGCATGCCTCTACTCTAACTTTTCCTGTTTATTGTGAGTGTTCATGCATGCCTCTACTCTAACTTTTCCTGTTTATTGTGAGTGTTCATGCATGCCTCTACTCTAACTTTTCCTGTTTATTGTGAGTGTTCATGCATGCCACTAACTTTTCCTGTTTATTGTGAGTGTTCATGCATGCCACTAACTTTTCCTGTTTATTGTGAGTGTTCATGCATGCCTCTACTCTAACTTTTCCTGTTATTGTGAGTGTTCATGCATGCCTCTACTCTAACTTTTCTTGTTTATTGTGAGTGTTCATGCATGCCTCTACTCTAACTTTTCCTGTTATTGTGAGTGTTCATGCATGCCTCTACTCTAACTTTTCCTCTTATTGTGAGTGTTCATGCATGCCTCTACTCTAACTTTTCTTGTTTATTGTGAGTGTTCATGCATGCCTCTACTCTAACTTTTCTTGTTTATTGTGAGTGTTCATGCATGCCTCTACTCTAACTTTTCCTGTTTATTGTGAGTGTTCATGCATGCCTCTACTCTAACTTTTCTTGTTTATTGTGAGTGTTCATGCATGCCTCTACTCTAACTTTTCTTGTTTATTGTGAGTGTTCATGCATGCCTCTACTCTAACTTTTCCTGTTTATTGCGAGTGTTCATTCATCTCCCTTAATTTTCCTGTTTATTATGAGTGTTCATTCATCTCCCTTAATTTTCCTGTTTATTGCGAGTGTTTATTCATCTCCCTTATTTTCCTGTTTATTGTCAGTGTTCATGTATGCCTCTATTGATGGCGTCCTCTCCTGGTTGGTGGTGATAGTTTTATAGCTTGCAAGATAAAGTGTTGAAACAGTTGCATTTGACTTTGTTCATCATCAGTGTCAATGTTTAAATGTATCAACCAATGGTTTGAGTCTACTTCTCCACATCTTAATTCCCTTTTTTAAAAAATGTGTTCCAGCATACATTTCAGTTGCTCAGCCTTGCTTGTGAGACATGTAGACCTGTCTGGATCAGAGCTGTCAAGTGTAGGTCTTCCCTTGAATTTATATTCTTAAACACTATTGCACATGATAGTAGTGACATTAATAAGAATAAAGAACTCATAGACAGACATAAAATGGATTAGACTTATCAACTATATTGTGTGAGTAGCAGCAGTTGAACTAAAGGTACAGAGGAGTCCAGGGCAAGAACTGATTGATTACCTTTGAGAGCATTTGTAGTGGAGGCATTAACAACAGTCAATGTAGACTTAGTGAAGTCAGTCAACTAATACTTTGATTATGAAGGAATTCATCATCATGTACCATACCGGTTGGCATGGGTGATCATGTACCTCCACAATTTTCTATCCACAGTACATCGTATCAATGCTATTGTTGACTTTTTTCCATGTAATGACACCAAGCTAGCTAATATCTTCTCTCTTTGTCGTCCCTGATCTCTCTTTCCCTGTATTTTGCCAGTTGTAACAAAGTATTTCAATTTTCCTCTTCTCATAATGTGCCTGAAAAATGTTGATTGTTTCTTTCTGATGTTTCTTTTTAAAAGCTCCCTTTTTGTGTTGGCCTCTTTGAGAATATCCTCATTGGTCTTTTTAGCTGTCCAGGGAACTTTCAACATTTTACTGAGAAATCTCATCTCTGTGGCATCTAATCATCTATTCATTTGTGTGTCTACTGTCCATGATTTGCTTCCACAAGTAAGAATTGGCTATATATAGCACAGTTGAACTCTTTCTCACTTCTATTGACATAGACTTTTTGCACAAAACAGTTTTATTTTCTGAAATGCCATTTTGGCCTGAGCTTTTCTGCTTTTTATTTCTGTAGTGCATCTTCCATCTGATGTTATTATTGTACCCAAGTTTTTTATGTGTTGCACTTATTTCAGATTTGTTCTGTTTATTTGTATGTTGCATGATGGTGATAATTGTTTCTTCATGAAGGAATTAATAATGATAAATGCAGACATAGTGAAGTCAGTTAGCTAATGTTATATGCATGAAGACATAATGGTTGCTAAAACTACAATCCTGAGATTGCAGAAATTGTTTTCAGGCTTGATATGGATAGAAAGAAATGAGTGAGGAGGCACAGAAGGGATGTGTTTGACCAGCAAGCTACTGAAAATGCACATACTTTTTTATCATCTGTTTATAGGGTCTGGACAATTTTGGGGCTACTCTGAATTCAATCGTGAGCCGCAATAGCTCAGTGGTTAGTGAACTGGACTACAAAGGACAAGAGGTAGGGTTCGATCCCAACCGACGGCTTCTGATTCACCCAGCCTTTAATGGGTACCGGATTTTTTTCTGCAAAAGTAAAGCGGCACGGGCATAATACTGACCACATTACCTCAAAAATCATGTGCCGAAGGTCTGTAAAATTTATGGTCACTAACACCATATTCCCTATCTGCTACTTGGCATGACGGGGGTACTTTACTTTTTTTCTTTTTACTTCTGAATCCAATCAGGATATTAACTCTGCTGATTAATCAATTAAAGACATGTTTGTTGAAAAGAAAGAACAAAAAATACATTGTAGATTGACATAGCAAAAGTAAATGTTTCCAGCCCTGTGTGCTAGGTGTTTGAGGAATCTGATGTTAGTGACCTTACATTGATCAATGGCATATTATTGGTTAATGTAGTCAATATCATGCTAGGCCACCTTTACTTCCCTGAAAAATCTCTGATGCTTGTTAGAGGATGGGTAAATTCTGGAGAGCGAATCATTATTTGTCTCCAGTCTAAACCACTGGAAACTGCTTTTCATGCTGTTTCATCCTATAACTGTTTGTCTGCAATGCAAATATTCAGCCCTACCCTACCCGGGAGATACTAGTCTTAATAGGACAAATACAGATACACAATTTATTTCTGAGTTGTGATCATAACCACCCTATGCTTTAGTCATGAGTACACCTGCGTAAAAGACATTGACAATGATAGCTATTTTTTTAGATAGCTGAGTTAGCCGTGTGTCTAGCGTTTGGTTTCTTGTGGCAAGGCACTGTGCCGAGGAGTACGGGTTTGATCCTGCTTTGAACTATCTATTGTTCTTTATTTCTTTTCTGTTGTTGATTATTTGTGATTTTTTGCAAGTGCTGTAAACATACCTCAACCCCTGGAATGATTTGCTGATCTATCACCTCAGAAGTTTCCCTCCACAATAATATCCATTTATTATTATTTGTCCCCAGTGTAAACTCGGGAGCCTTGTTGGTCTGGAAAAAATTATCTGCCATTTCTGGGAATTGAACCTAAACCCTTGTGATCAGAAAGTGAGAACACTAACAACTCAACCATCGAGACAAGGTTTGGCACATCTAACTAATAAATTAGATACAAACTATGGACGCACTTGTCCAGGAATTGCAAAACAAAATGCAACACAATCTGCTAAGTTAAACAAAATGTGAGTTAGCTACCTTGACAAAGACTTCCAGGTTAGAGTTACCAGCTTGTCGTGTGTCCACATTAAAGGGGGCTGGCAGACTGGCAGGTGTTGTACCCGAAACACCTGGGCCCGAAACTCTCACCTTGCTGGCATCCACACCAGGCCCAGCATTCACACGGAATGGGCTGGTGATGACACATGTAAGTGTTAATTCTTCCTCTCACACGAAACAACCTCAACAAACTCTTAATGGTTTCTAGTATGATGTAATCAGCCAATTATGCACATCCTAAAAATGTAAGCTCAACATTTTTGGTATATTAACCCATTAGTTTTCACTTAAGGCAGCTTCTGCCAAAAATTCTACATCAATTGAACCAAGAACTTGTGAAATTACCAAGATCATCATCAAGTGCAGGTTAATACTCCCAATCTGTTTGTTTTTGATCTAGCAGTTAATGAGTGGAAATATTTTACAGAGATCATGAACAGACAGTTTATTTAAAATGCAGAAGTGTAAGAGGAGGCCAAACCTATGATTGTTATATGATTCTGATGATAAAAACCTCAACATCTGATGATACAACAAGGACAATAAAACTACACTGTTATGGTAAACAGGATTGTTCTATAGTGCTTGAGTACATTAAGTATACCATGAGTATGTTAATGTTTTCATTAAAAAAAATAGCCTCTACAGATCACAAATGGCTGTGAGTTTACAATATCCATGGTAAACTATTCTACTGAGTCAAGAACATTCTCTACAAATAGCTGTGAGTATACAATATACATGGTAAACTATTCTACTGAGTCAAGAACATTCTCTACAAATGGCTGTGAGTATACAATATCCATGGTAAACTATTCTACTGAGTCAAGAACATTCTCTACAAATGGCTGTGAGTATACAATATACATGACAAACTATTCTACTGAGTCAAGAACATTCTCTACAAATAGCTGTGAGTATACAATATACATGACAAACTATTCTACTGAGTCAAGAACATTCTCTACAAATAGCTGTGAGTATACAATATACATGACAAACTATTCTACTGAGTCAAGAACATTCTCTACAAATAGCTGTGAGTATACAATATACATGACAAACTATTCTACTGAGTCAAGAACATTCTCTACAAATGGCTGTGAGTATACAATATACATGACAAACTATTCTACTGAGTCAAGAACATTCTCTACAAATAGCTGTGAGTATACAATATACATGACAAACTATTCTACTGAGTCAAGAACATTCTCTACAAATAGCTGTGAGTATACAATATACATGACAAACTATTCTACTGAGTCAAGAACATTCTCTACAAATGGCTGTGAGTATACAATATACATGACAAACTATTCTACTGAGTCAAGAACATTCTCTACAAATGACTGTGAGTATACAATATACATGACAAACTATTCTACTGAGTCAAGAACATTCTCTACAAATGGCTGTGAGTATACAATATACATGACAAACTATTCTACTGAGTCAAGAACATTCTCTACAAATGGCTGTGAGTATACAATATACATGACAAACTATTCTACCGAGTCAAGAACATTCTCTACAAATGTATGAAGTGTAGAGAGATTTTAGAAGAAAATTTGTCCCAAGAAAAGCAACAGATAAATTACAGGGAACTCATGATGACCCCTCTGCTAATGACATGAAGACAACACATCTCTCTGTTTAGTCTGTCGAGCTTAGAAAACTGAATGTCGATAAAGAAGAAGAATAACAAAGTGACTTTACATCATATTTATACCTGATGAGGCTAAAAGCTATCTCCTAATCAAAGTGATTGTAATTGGTCAAATCTTCAATCCTGGTATAGCCTGACAACTATGATTAACAGATTGATTTTATTTTCAAATCTGCAGTGTTACTTACAGACTATTGGTCATTCATTCTCTCTTACATGTATGGCATTGTCTTTTAAAGCTTTCTTATCTTTTTATATGCTCAGTACATTTTATTTTACTTTTTTTTTTTTAAAGTATTTCATTCCCTTTTTTAAAGAACTTGACAATCTGCTTGCAGTTTTCCCCATCACAAGTGTCTCGACACACATCAACAATTTGACATTCCCAATCAATAAATGTTTATCTATTTGAACCTTCTGTTGCAAACTATAACTGAAGCAAAGTTGCTTTTATTGCATTTAATAAGTTAACATTTAACTACAAATTAGAGAACTTTTCAAGCAAAACAGAGCCTGGCACTCACCTGCCAGGAACATTCTGGTTGGCATGTTTGACATCTACTTGACATGGTCCTTCTGCTGTTGGGACATAAGTAGCTTGGTACACACCATCATCTACTGGCACAAGGCTTGCTGGGCGCTTTACACCTGAGGATTTAACATAATCTTTTGTGTCTTACAATGAGCTATTTTGAAACAGCAGATTAACAAGTTGAAGCTCTCATGTGTGACTGATCTAATCATGTAATTGCAATCAGAGACCAATGCTCATGGCAAAATGGAAAGAGAAAGTTGAATCTGTTTTCTGTAGACAAATTAATTCTCTCATGAGGCAAAAAAGAAGAGATAGTGATCCTGAACAATTAAACCAAAATTATGAACACCAAAATGATTGTAGGATAGTAGTTACAAGACCACAACATCATCTTTAAACTCTTGGAAATTACTGGTGTGTTTCTGGAACCATTTACCAATGAATATATAATATCTGCTATTATTATAAGGACCAGCCTTATGTATGCCTAATAAGAATATAACCAAAGTTACAGTCATAATATCTTATAAGTTGTAAAGGTTAAACACATTAGAAATTATTTCTTCTTGCAGGACTTCACACTAAGTGAACTTTCAACACTGTTGATCTCATGTATTGGAGGCATACTCTACCATGATAATGCAACAGCAACATTTGAGTCTGTGGAGCCGCGATAGCTCAGTGGTTAGTGAACTGGACTACAAAGGACAAGGTGTAGGGTTCGATCCCAACCGACAGCTTCCGAGTTCACCCAGCCTTAAATGGGTACCGGATTATTTTCTGGGAAAGTGAAGCGGCACGGGCGTAATACCGACCACATTACCCCAAAAATCATGTGCTGAAGGTCTGTAAAATTTATGGTCACTAACACCATATTCCCTATACGCCATTTGGCATGACGGGGATACTTTACTTTTACTTTTTAACATTTGAGTCTGTTGTTCAGAATATAAGTAATAATCACATTATATAAGCAATAATCACAGAATATAAGCAATAATTACAGAATATAAGCAATAATCACAGAATATAAGCAATAATCACAGAATATAAGTAATAATTATTATTTTTCCGGTTGTTTCCAAAATGGAGGAATTACTTTTCTCCGGCTAGGTATATAACCGTTGATCAGAGGTTTAACAAGCCGCTATTGTAAAAAACGATGTTGTTAATGAAACGTAGACCTGATCGATGGTCATACGTTGGACATGTGATGAGAAGAGATAATAACCGAATAGCAAAGCAAGCCCTCATATGGGAAACAACAGGTAAAAAAAAAAGAGGAAGACCCAGGGAGACACTGAGAAGAACATTGATGAGAGAGGCAAGAGCAGCAGGAATCGGCTCCCTCAATGAGATATAACTGCTTGCACAGAACAGAGACAGATGGCGAGATTTGATAAAATATCTTTAAAAGAAAACTGCTAGAACAAAAAATTCATATAGGAGAAGGTGTATCTTGGTCTACGCCGGCTCGAAAGGTCAATAGATAGATAGATAGATAAGTAATAATCATAGGATATAAGCAATAATCATAGAATATAAGCAATAATCACAGAATATAAGCAATAATCATAGAATATAAGCAATAATCATAGAATATAAGCAATAATCACAGAATATAAGCAATAATCACTCTACTGAAGCATTAACCAAACTATTAAAAATAACTGGCATTTTCATAAATAATTTACACAAATAGAGTGACTTTGTACAAAATATATGCAAGGCTTTAAAACTTTGTTTTAGAAAACACCAGCTTTGTAAGAAAATTAACATTTTTGTGAACCTTATGCCAAACATTAAGGCAGAATGTTTTTATTTTACTTCACAAAATTTCCCTATTTCTTGCTTCTAATCTCTGGGGAGAAAACTTCCATTTTGAAAATGTCAGAAAAGACTGACACTTGAAGTCACCCTAAGATTTCATAAAAATTCAATTTTGAAGATGTTGCTAAATGTGATTATTATAATCAGCATTATCATCAACAAGCCTGTCCTGTGGAGGCACATCACTCTTCATCTTAAAGTTTCTTATTGTTTAATTGTTACCTTCTTCAGTGAATGTAACCACAAGCAGTCAGAGACATCATGGTTTCATTGATTGTCATCCTCTAGATTCCCACCTTCTCTGCTTTCCAGGAATATTATTTTCCACTTTGTCTTTCAAGGTATTTATGGTTGGTATGCCCAAAATATGAAAGTTTTTTCTCTGCCTAATTCAATTCACTAGCCAGATTTAATTTATTCACATTTCTCTTAAGATGTTTTTTTTTGTTCTTTGGCTTCCTTGAAGAAAAGTAGGTTAATGTTAAAATGTGACCCCTGGACATGTGATTGAAATTCTTGGATCACTATGTTTGTTTACTAAATATTTATTAATTTTGATACTGTAAAAATATCCATTTTGATGTACCTTTGAAAGGTCCTTATCTGTTTCCAGTATGTTCTGAACACAAAGAAATTATTAAAACTGGTCTCACCTGTCCTGTCAGTGTAGGTGACCTCAACTGGTGCTGTTCCTGCTTCAGATGCATCCACTGTGAAAACAGCTGGTCGGCCAGCCTTGACATTTGCACTCTCAAGGCCTGGACCATAACATTTGACCTTGGCAGGGTTCACTGGGTTTTTGACATCAACACGGAAAGGGCTGCCTAAAAACAACATCAAATGAAAACTGTTTAGGGAAAGGATTGTCTAAAAACAACATGAAATGAAAACAATTTAGGGAAAGAATTGTCTAAAAAACATGAAATGAAAACAATTTAGCGAAAGAATTGTCTAAAAACAACATAAAATGAAAACAATTTAGCGAAAGAATTGTCTAAAAACAACATGAAATGACAACAATTTAGCGAAAGAATTGTCTAAAAACAACATGAAATGACAACAATTTAGCGAAAGGATTGTCTAAAAACAACATTAAAACAATTTAGGGAAAGAATTGTCTAAAAACAACATGAAATGACAACAATTTAGCGAAAGAATTGTCTAAAAACAACATGAAATGACAACAATTTAGGGAAAGAATTGTCTAAAAACAACATGAAATGACAACAATTAAGAATTGTCTAAAAACAACATGAAATGACAACAATTTAGTGAAAGAATTGTCTAAAAACAACATGAAATGACAACAATTTAGCGAAAGAATTGTCTAAAAACAAAATGAAATGACAACAATTTAGCGAAAGAATTGTCTAAAAACAACATGAAATGACAACAATTTAGCGAAAGGATTGTCTAAAAACAACATGAAATGACAACAATTTAGCGAAAGGATTGTCTAAAAACAATATGAAATGACAACAATTTAGAGAAAGGATTGTCTAAAAACAACATGAAATGACAACAATTTAGCGAAAGAATTGTCTAAAAACAACATGAAATGACAACAATTTAGCGAAAGGATTGTCTAAAAACAACATGAAATGACAACAATTTAGCGAAAGGATTGTCTAAAGACAACATGAAATGACAACAATTTAGCGAAAGGATTGTCTAAAAACAATGTGAAATAAAAATGTAAGGAAAGGATTGCCTATAAATGGCATAAAAGGAAACATTTTATGGAACTGAAACTAATATAGATTTGAATATCTGTTTATCTTTCTGATTGCTTCAGTCATGTTTCACAATCATCAATTTATTAATTTAGCTGATCCTAAGATATATTTGTCAGGTTGCTGCCAAACTGCTGTTTGAACAATAATAACCACTATTTTGTTTAGTAGTCTGTTACTTTTCACTGATGGCATGACTGTGTGGACTCAGCAAAATTAAATATCATTCCAATGTCATTAATGCTCATTTTTTGTAGCGTGCTTAGAGATTTTAATTTGTGCCTTAATGGTTCTTTAATCTCAGCACATCCTCAACTTTCTCTTGTCTCCATCATTCAGTCATTCCTGTGATAGTATACAAGTTTCAACTTAGTATATGGTCAATTCACTTCCAACGTGTACCAGTTTTGATTAAGTTTATTTTTCCTTGTTGCACTAAATCAGCAATACTCTGCTTAATTAAACATAAGAAAATTGCACAATTTGTACGTTAAGACAACAGTTTTGATAAAAACTGCTAAATGTAAAGTAAAGGTTCTTTCCATACCTTGCTAGGCATATGGGGAATATGGTGTTAGTGACCATATATTTCTATGACCACAAAACATTTTTGGGTGATGTGGTCGGTATCACTCCAGATTATATAACATTTAAAAGATAAAACAAAGCATATAAATGTTAGTACATAGGATGTTAATGTTATCATACCAGGGATGTGGCGATCATTAAATTTGACTGCAATATCATAGGGTCCAGCTTTAGTGGGCTTGTAGGCCACCTGGCAGGTTCCATCATGGTTATCCTGGCACTGCATGGGGGTCTCCACTGGGCCCTCAATTCCCAGCCCAAGTCCTCCCTTTCCAGCCCCCTTCATGTCTACAGTGAATGCTGTAGGTTTATCAGTCACACCATTTTCTAGTCCTGTGAATAAAATAAAGGGCTCACTGGAAACTTAGAATAATTAGAATCTGAAAATTTAGCATTGAAATATATAACTCTTAAGTTGATTGCATTACACACTTTCTTTTTTCTATAGGAAAATAAAGAGATATAGTATATTTTTTTCTATTTAAAGAAAACTGTGAGTAACATGAAAAGATGGACAAGTCAGCCTATAACAACCTACACTATGAAAGCAAGAGACAGCGGAATGGCGATCCATGGTAGCTAACCTTTAATGCAGAGATGACACTCAACGATGATGACTTTCTCCCAATAGTTATTATTTTACTATCTTTTATTCTTGATTCTTGGCTTAAAGAATAACTTCCACAAGCTGTTGGATCAGTAACAACAAATGCTGCATCAATAAAACTGTCAGAATATAATAATCTAACTGATATACTAATTTTCCAAATTGTTAATAACATGTCATTGTTATTATTCTAAAAAGTCTATTTGATATATCAGTTGCCAAGATTCTTAAGAACACATCAGAGTTATGGTTATAAAAGAATAGCTCAAATATTGGAACAAAAAAAAAAAAAGGCAACTTCTTGGATGTACACATTGGTAAACTCTTATATGGCATATTTCTCAAATGGTAAGAATTATCAAAAGTACCTGGACCATATGCCCTGACTCTATTGGCATCACTTCCTGGAATAGCAGTCACTGACAGTGGAGATTGTGGGATGGGCAAGTCCTCATAAGTGACATCAATCTTTTGAGGACCTGTAGAAAATAACGGTGAGTATAAATATAAAAAAGTAAAATAAAGAGCCCTGTCACGCCAAGTGGCGTATAGGGAATATGGTGTTAGTGACCATAAATTTTAGATCTTCAGCACATGATTTTTGGGGTAATGTGGTCGGTATTACGCCCGTGCTGCTTTAATTTCCTAGAAAAAATCCGGTACCCATTTAAAGCTAGGTGAACCCGTAAGCCATCAGTTGGGATCAAACCCTAACCCTTGTCCTTTGTAGTCCAGTTTACTAACCACTGAGCTATCGTGGCTCCCTCAATATAAATATACGATGAAAGAATTAATAAAGAAGGTCAGGTAAATTTAAGATGTGAAAGCAACTTTTAATAACCAAATACTAAAAAAGCAAGCCCTCAAGTGGGAAATAACAGGTAAGAGGAAAAGAGGCCGACCCAGAGAGCCACTGAGAAGAACATTGATCAGAGAGGCAAGAACAGCAGGAATCGGCTCCCTCAATAAGATAGAATTGTTTGCACAGAACAGAGACAAATGGCAAGATTTTATAAAATATCTTTAGAAGGATTGAAAACTGCTAGAATAAAAATTTAGATAAGAGAAAGAGTATTTGGGTCTATGCCCTATGGGCCAGCCATGGCTCAAAAGGTCAATAGATAGATAAATAGAAGCAACTTTCAATTTAATAAAGCCTTTAACCTGATATTAAAAGAAAGCTTCTGCCATGATGGAGAAGTGGTTAGTAAACTGGTGTAATGAAAACAAGAAGTTTGGTTTGACCCTCTCAACAGCTTCTGGGTTCAATCAGCCTTAAATCATAGGTTAAAAAAAAATAAGTGAAGGTTCTCTCCATGCCTTGCTAGGCGTATGGGGAATATGGTGTTAGTGACCATATTTTTCCATGACCACAGCACATTTTTGGGTGATGTGGTAGGTATTACATGCCTTTACTTCCCAGAAAAATCTCTGGTACCCATTTTTAGAGGCTGGGTGAACACCAGAGCCTTGTAGATCCAAAACAAAAGTCCACAACTTCTGGCGATCAAACCCAGACCCTTCTGGAACAGCATAGCTACTAGAGATTTTTTATTATTATTTTTTGGGGGGAAAGTGAAAGATAGTATTTTACAGTGCTGCTCATATTACTCCAAAGTGTTGTGTTCGTCAAAAAGTATGGACACTACCACTATATTCCTTATAAGCCACAGAAGAAGTACTGCTGAGTTCCTTCTTTTTCCAAACAATGTTTGCCGAGTTTTATTATTCTTTGCTAGCAAATTGGCAAATTACCAGACAAAATTAACATGCCTTAATTTTGCATAGATTTAGGTGTGCAGGCAATAGTATATTTGCATGTGTAAGAGTCTGTAAAACTTTAATACTTAATTATTGCTATATTTTATCTTTTTACCTTTTCTTGCCTCATGCCACTCCCATCTTCTCCCTCTTTCTCTATTTTTCTCTCTTTCACCATACCCTATGCGACACTTCCTTTCATCCATCCTCATGTGACACCCCCTCTCTAATGTCCTCCGCTTAGCTCCTTTTGATTTAATTCAATCCTACCTGCCTATTGTCTATTAATCATGTAACAAAACAGCTATGTAAATTCTGGCCACCGTTTCTTTTTGCCCTTTCTCAGATCAATGTTTAATTTTTGTGTTTATATTTCTCTGTCTATTTTAGAATAGTATATGCATATCGTGTTGATTTTTAAATAATTTTTTTGTTTTGTAGATGAAATGTCACTGTTTGTATCATCACTCTAATAATTTAGCTGCTAGATACAATTTCATGTTTATTTTACTTATACAATACTATAAACAAATGATGATGTAGATTCAAAGCAAGAGGAAAAAAAGTGTAGGGCATAACAGTCAATACTGACAGGCAAAGGTTTGGTCATAAATGTTGATGACCATTTACCTTGTTCAAATGGTGTGTAGAGCACATTGTAAGTGCCATCGCCATTGTTCTTGACAAGCGTGTCATTCTTCTTACCACTAGGGCTGGTGACAATGGCCTTGACCTTGCCTTGAGCTGTAGGAGACACTGACCTGGCGTCCACAGTGAACTCATTGGGACAATCCAGAAAAACTCCTAGGGATGTAGAATGTTTTTAATGTTAGCACAAGGGATACAAATAATGAAACAGATAAGATAATGAATTCCCAGTAATATAAACAGAAACAATGAAGATTAACAGTATGGGTTGAAATATGGACACTTTGTGAAGCCAGGGCTGAGTAATATGGAGCCAGTGCACTGTTGTATTTTGCTGGAAAGGCACCAATGTAGGCCGTAGCCTGTAGCTGTGTTAGCCCAGAATCAAGAGAAAGAATAATATTATATAAATGACATTTTTCAAGCAAGTCAGAATACTATAGTTAAATATACATTATATTTATATTCACACTGTATTCATTTAACCATGTATAAAAATAAAACTCATTTTCATATTTGTAGATGTATAATATATACATATATATAGTGAAAAACAAAAACTTTTTTGACTATCTGTGACTTATTATCCAAATGCAATAATTAACTCTCCAAAATCATCAAAAGCACATCACTTTCCATGAAATAACATTCTGTAGCATTGTTGAGCTGAGTTAGCTGTTAACTCCTTCAGCCCTAATGCACCGTTTTGCGCCGTTTTAGTGTGTTCCGTTAAAACTGGCTCGGAGCGCATAGTTTTTGAATTAAGCCGGTTATAAGAACTCTTCTGTGTGAAAGAATAGTAAATTTACTATCATTTCCGTCAAAGAACCACGCTTGGAGCTTGTTATTATATTTAGAAATCTTTGTTTGAAAATCGGTGAAAAAAATTGTGATCGATGGCTTTTTCAACTTCATTTCCGGGTTCATCTTCCAGTCTCCAAGATGATATTGTGGAATTAGATAATGATTTCCACGAAGATAATGCTGAGAGTGACTTAGAAAATGTTTTGCCGTGTCAGTTTAGTAGTGATAGTGAAAGTGATTCTAGTGATGGACATCATGGCGATAATGTAGAAAATATAGGTCTAGTGGGCGTGGATGTTGATGGTTGGAGCGATGTAATTTCTTCTGTCAAAGTCGAGGATTTCCTTGGTGTACCAGGGCCTATGCACAATCTTGATGCAGGTGCGAGCCCATATGATTATTTTAGTTTGATTATTGAAGAATCTTTCTATCAGTTTGCTGCTGATCAGACTAATTTGTATGCAACTCAGCGTGCTGAGCGGACTGGGAAAGAAGATCAATACTGGAGCCCAGTTCTGCTGCTGAGATAAAACTTTTTTTGCATATTTACATTGTTATGGGCATTCACACCTTGCCTGAATACACTATGTATTGGAGTACTGATGATCGTCTTGGTGTGCCAGGGGTGTCTAGTTGTATGGGAAAATCAAGATTTGAGAAGATTTCTCAATATTTTCACCTAAATGATGCCAGTAAACAGCAGCCAAAGGGTCATGTAGGCTATGACCCCTATATAAAGTTAGACCATTATTGGATATGGTCAGAAAGAATATAGCATCTATTTATTCCCCTGGCAAAAACATCAGTATTGATGAAGCAATGATTGCTTACAATGGTCGCCTATCTTTCAAACAATACATCAAAGGTAAGCCGAATCCCTGGGGCATCAAAGTTTGGTGTATAGCAGATTCATCAACGGGATACTTACTTGATTTTGATGTTTATGTTGGCAAAGTAGCTGAACCAATGCCCCATGGTTCAGGGCATTATGTCGTGACAAAGTTAGGCAGACAATTTTTTGGTAAATACCATCACTTTTACTTTGACAATTATTTCTCATCGCTCCAACTTACCAAAGATTTGCTCGTTGAGAGAACATATTCATGTGAACGATGAGAGCAAACCGCAAAGGCTGGCCAGCTGCCTTCAAGCCCAAAGCCACTAAAAAGTTGAAAAGGGGGATGTGCAGTTCAAGCAGCAGGGAAATGTTGTGGCTATGGTATGGAAGGATAAGAAAGTTGTCAGTTTGATCAGCTCTAACACTACGTCAGGAATGACACAGGTCTCAAGACGTACCGCAGGTGGCCGAGAGGACGTTCAGATACCAACTCCAGTGTCTGTCTATAACCAGTTCATGGGTGGAGTGGATAGGTTTGACCAGCTTACTTCCTACTACCCTGTTGGAAGGAAGTCTGTAAAATGGTGGAGGTATCTGTTTCGTTTCCTTGTGCAAACAGCGATTGTCAATTCATGGATAGTGTATTCTTGCTCTCATCGCCCACACCCTAAGTCAAAGGATAGTTCCCAGTTATCCTTTAGACTCAGTTTGAGTTCAGATCTCCTGAAGGGCAATATTTGTAGGAAAAGGAAGTCATCCCAGCAGCCCTTGACTTCAGGTGTGGGTACAAGTAGTCTCAATGAGCATAGGATGATTCGGATGCATGGCCTAAAAAAAGTGTGTTATTTTTGTGCGAAGTCGGGTCATTCTGGCAAACGACCACATGCGACTGTTTTTGGCTGCAGTCTGTGTCAAATTCATCTGGGAAAGGGGGACTGCTTTGCCAAGTATCATGCGGAATTGAACCTGTGATGTCCGGTGAGTAAATATTTTTTTATTTAGCATGTATATGCTTTTTTTTCACACAACTTTTGTGATTTCTCCAACAAATTTTTTTTTTTTTTGTTCGACTGATTTTATTTCTTAACTGTAAACAAACGAATGATCGCATTGTGATAAGTCTTGGTTTTTATTAAATTGCGTTCAATTCTCCTTTTAAGTTATAATTATTAATTTTTTAAGTGTAGCCGTTATTTTACAAACGCGTTTTAAAGTCGACATGTCACATTTTTTGGTGGAGTTATTTCCCTTTTCTTAAGATCCATAGAGTTAAGATCACATAAGTTCATTTGGCCTAGTTCTGTAATGATTGATATATAATTTGTGTTAACAGAGAGTTAAATTAAAAGTTAAACAGCAGAAGTATGCATTAAAATCATGCATTATGATGTTAAACAGCAACGATTATTATGCAAATACAGAACACATGTTAGCATTAATGGGGAACAATTCAGGCATTATTAAGTGTGTCAGTTTATTTCCCTTGAAAATAACAGGGAGTAAAGTGATTTAGTTCATCCATTTTGAATAGACTGTAGAAGTGCACTTGTTAACGACAAGGTGATTGCATTGCGTGATGGAAGTATGTTAATTAACATCAAATGAACAAACACAAATGTTGATTAATGTAAAATGGATAAAAGGTTTTGTATGTCTGAGTAACAACTTTAGAATACTGATGTCAACATCAACTATTTTCAAATCGTCATACTTTTGAATATTATCTATCAATCTATCTGCTATCCTTTTGAGCTAAAGACAAGCACATAGGGAAGAAATCCTAGACTCTTGTGTGTCAGATCTTGCACAAGATCTGCATTGTATCTCACCACATGGCTTTGTTCTGGGCAAGTCACGCAATCTTGGTGAGGGTGATGATGCCAGCTGTTGTTGCCTCTCTTCTAAGTGTTCCTTTTAGTTTTTCTCTATGTCAGCCTCTTTTCCCTTTACCCCCAGGTTCCCATTTGAAGGCCTGCTTTAAGATTGTTTAGTTGTCTCATCTCATCACATGACCAACATATGACCACCTTCTTCTCTTGATTATAGATGAAATTGGATGCTTTGTCATTTCTCTTACTTCTGCACTAGTCTTGAACTCACTCTAACACACTCATACAAAGTATTTTCCTAAGGTATTTTTTCATTTTATCAAATGCATCCAGTTTACTTTCTGTTTCTTTAGTTATTTTCCGCATGTTGCATGCATAAGTAAGGGTGGATAAGACATTTGATTTTAAAATCCTGAACTTTGATCTTGTGCTTAGTAATTTTGATTTCCATATTTTATCAAGGTTTCTGAAAGTAATTGCTGCCTTTGCTATTCTGATTCATATTTCTTTCTTTTTGTACCTTATATTGTTAAGAGTCTTATATGTTAGAAAACACATGTTTCACACAATTAATAAAAAATAACTTACAGATATAATTGCAAATAACTTCGATGAGAAAAAAACAAACAAAGAAACTCAACCACAAGCTGTTGCATAAGCAAATTTGAGGGTATATGTTTAGTACAATGACACTCCGATAAATTGTATGCAAGATTTACCCGCTGGATTCAAGCCTGGGCCATAAGCACGAATGCCACTGACGTCAACAACAGGTTTCCCTGGCTTAATGTTAGCTCTGAAGGGAGAACCAGGGATAGGCCGGTCACCATAAGAAATGTTGACATTATAGTTTCCTGCCACTGGTGGAACGTAGGTGACCTCACATGTGCCATCTTTGTTGTCCTTACATTGGATAGGAGACTCAGCAGGTCCTTCAACAGTTAGTCCTAGTCCTCCTGGTAATTTCTCTTCCCTGGTGTCAATAGTAAACACAGCTGGCTTATTAGCCTCACCCCCACTCAGTCCTGGCCCATAAGCCTTGACCTTGGGTGGGCCCACAATAGCATCTACACGGAAAGGTGAGTCTGGCAGAGGGATTCCTCCATAGGATACATTCACCTGATGAGGCCCAGGCTCAAGCAAAGCAAAAGTTGCTTTAGCTCCATCACCAGTGGCAGTTGTAGGGACATCAATGACTTGGTTGGTTGGAGAAACTATCTTGATCTTGGTTTCAGCTTTAGGCAAACCTCTAGAGATGACACCAATTTCTTTGGGCTGTCCAATTGGGATAGCTAGAAAAAGTCCAAGTAGCAATGTTCTTAAGAGAATTTTAAATTAATATTCTTCATTAAATATTAAACTAAGTGTAAAAACTTTATTGATTAAATTAATGAAACAAGAAATGTGATATATTGAAATATGGCTATATTATTGAGGCACCGAGAGATGTGGATGATTCATATACAAACAAAACATGAAAAACATCATCATTCACGTGATCAAAGAATGATAGAAAGTAGAATGAACACACAGATAATGCTATATTAAGAGCAAGATGTTAACACCTGTAAAACCTGATTTTCTTCTTCTTTCCTTCCTCATTTGCCTTTCAGCATTGACGAGGAGATATTTGTGGTCGACCCTTGGGTCTGGTATTCTCACAACGTTTATTGAAGGCTCATTGTGTTGTGTTTTGATCTTTCTGCCTTGTCACGTGACCAAACCATTTTATCTGTTGTTTCTTTATATATTCTATGGCGGGGGGTATTCCTACCTTTTTTCTCAGTTCTTCATTTCTGATCTTATCTCTCAGACTGTTTCCTTTCATTCGTCTGACACATTTCATCTTATTGAGGTTATTTGTTTTATTTCTCTTGCATCTAGGGTCCAGGTCTGGCATTGGTAGCACAACGTTGGGATGAAGATTGTATTGTATAGTGCTCATTTTTCCTCTAGAGTTATTTACTTGTTGGACAATGGTGGTGATAACTGTCCAATGATTTGACAAGCTTTGTTGCATCTTGATTCTATCTCTGCTGTTTGTGAATTATCGTTTGTCACTAAACTTCCTAGGTATTGCTCTACTTGTTTTAGTTGTTTCTATAGTTATGTCGATGTTCTAAAAAACTTTATAGCTGACATAAATAATGAGAAAATCATGTTTGACTTGCCAGGTGTTAAAACAGACATTTATAGTTAATAAGATTCCTCATTCTTGTAAAGTTTATCATTATCGTGTGCCATCTCCACATCTAAGGTTGGTTGCCATGGAGTGTCATTCAACTTTGTCTCTCATTTTGATGGTGCAGGTTGTTATAGGTTAACTTGTCCATCTTTTGATGTTACTAGTCCATGTTAGTCTTGGTCTGCCTTTTATACTGTGTATTTTCTCTTCCAAGATTACTCTTAGTAGGCTGCTGTGTCTTTTAACATGCCCCAAAAATATAATTTATCTTGTTTGAATTGTGTTTAGTAGATCTCTTTTCATTTTTAGTTGTTGTAAGACTTCCTCATCTGTTTTTCTTTTCTTTTCATCCAATTCTTCTTATTCTTCTATATATCAACATTTCAAAGGCTTCAATTTTGTGTTGTTTTCTTATTTAATGTACATGTTTTTATGCACCATACAGGAAAGTTGAGAAGATATAACATTTGAATATTCTTAGTTTTAGCCCAGGTGTTATTTGTTTTTATCTTAGTATATTTTTCATGGCATTATAGTTTATCATAATATGTTTTATACCTGTAATGGGACATTAACCAAACCATTTCTCATCTCAAATGAGTCTATTTTAAGCTAAATTAAAAGAGAGTGGTAAGAAACTCAAGAATGCATTTTGTTGACAGTGAATTTCTGTGAAACATAGTGGTGAATTGAACACTGAAGGTTGACTTTATCATTCTTTAAAATTTTCAGCTGAAAAAATATTCAAGATAGAGTACAAGGTATGGGCTGAGAACAGTCTGTGACTCATTGCTGACTGGTTGCATTAAGATTACTGAACCAAAAGCTAATCAAGCTATGGTAGCTTATAAATAGATTACCTAGTCTAGCCAAGCAAGTAGGACATGATGAAGAAGAAAGGCCAACCCAGTACTCACAAAATACAGTGCTGATGTTGGATGTGTTGGTTGAGAAGGCACAGAAATCACAGCTTGTATTGTAAACCCTGACACAACACAACTTAATGATTTATACCCTTTTAAGGTAGGTGTAGAAGAGGAGTCATTGTGGCACATTACAAATGAATACATACATTATGAATAAATAAACAATTTGTCACCAAACAGAATATATGTTATCATTAAGGCCAATATCTGACAGATAATCTGGTGCTGAACTAAATTATCTGAATAATGCCAACATTTTGCATTGTTCAAGTCATGTCATTTGTCCACACTACCAATGATAATAGAAGGAGTTTATAACTGCTTAACTTACTTGGCTCCAGTCCAACAACCCTGACCTTGCCAACATCAATGTTGGGCTCAACCTTGACTTTGATTGGGCTCTGAGGTACCTCCTTATTGGCAAAGTAAACCAGCACAGTGTAGACACCAGGAGTTTTTGGCTCATACTGGACAGTGAAGGTGCCATCTTGGTTATCAATGGTTTTCACTGGCACATCCACTCCCCTCTCATCAGTCAGGCCAACAGCAACATCACCTAATGAAACCAAAGCATAAAGTGTAATATGCAGTCCACTATTGTAAACCTGAAGGAAAAAAACACAATTTTCAAACCAAAAAAATAAACGATGGGGGTTCTATGGAACACCCTCTTTTAGCTGGGCACATCATGTACTATAGAAAGTTCAGAAAACTATGGACACAAAATAGAAAGGATGTTTTTAAAAGAGGATAAAGCAAACATCAGGAGGAAACAATCAACATTTTTTGTGATGAGGTATCTCATCTGTAATTAGGAAGAGAAGATGGACAAATGTTAGACATGTGCTGAGAAGAGACATTTCAACACAGAACTGGAGTCATCAGTCACTGGACACTGCGGGACTTGCTGAGGAGTGGATCTGAGCACCCATGGACATGTTCAGAGTGCAGTGATGATGACCAGCTAATAGCTCAATAACTCAGTAAAATAGGATACAGATAGAGAGGAAGACTTAGAGAGATGCTGAAAAGAACACTTATAAGAGAAGCAAAGTTGGCAGGCATAGACTCATTAGATAAGATTGAACATCTCGCCAAAAATAGAGATGGATAGCAAAAAAAACTACAAGCCCTATGTGACGTCTAACTGTGTACGAAGGATCAAGATCAAGAATGAGAAGGCAACACCATACCTTCCATCATTTGTAAAGGCTAACCTGTAGACTAGAGCCACAAATCATTATGAATAGAAAGAAACTTTACATGCCATATTTTTGGACTGCTATCATTAGAATAGTTTATTAAAATAAAACAGTATAATTGAATATACCTATCAATGGGCAACACCTATAGGTAACATCTTTTTGTTAAAAAAAATATATTTTAGTGCTCACTTATAATCACAGCAATGTTTATAAAATTACATAACTTCCAAAACCAAAGGGAATCCTAGAAGAGCAGTTATTAGTAACTGGGGTAGTGAGGTCAAGAAGTAGAGTTCAATTCCAAATGATGGCTTCTTGGTTCACATAGCCTTAAATCAAATGGATACTAGATTTTTATTGGAAAAAAATGATGCAATGCTAGTGGCATAAGTCTCACAGTATTACCTAGAGATATGTCAATAGTGAACAAAAAATAGTAACGCTCTCTCTCTCTCTCCACATTCAAAAAGTTTGTGGTCATCCTATGTCCTTTTGCCCTTTCACTAGGACAAAATTCACAGTCCTCTCTAGGTCTTCTTTTTGTCCTCACAATTTTTTAAAATGTTTACATCATTTTAATGAAAAAAAGCAATGAGGACTACTAAATGATTTAAACATTAAAAAGAACTGGCTTATAAACACCATTCTACGGTGGAAATTAAATTACTATGGCCACGCCAAAAGACACAGTGCAATAATGGAAGGTATGGTTCCTAGGTGACGCATCAGGGGCAGACCAAGAACAAGGTGATTTCAAGACATCAAGAAGATCTTGAACATGACAACAGAAAGAGTGGGAGATCTGGCTAGAGACAGAGATTTTTTTCAGACAGGTTGTAGTGAATGCAAAGTGTGCAAAGGTCATGTGACCTGATGATGATGTTTACGTCGTTGGGCCAGGTTTGACGTCAAAGCTCATCAAAGTTGTGTCATGACTGAAAAAAAGTGTTCTGGAGTCTGGGCCTCCTACTGAAGTGGTATTCATAAAAATAATAACACTAACTACTCATTCCCTATACATCATGGGACTTGAAGCTCTTTCTTTCCTTCTTCTTTTCTGAATCGATATTATTGGCCCAAAGCATTATACTCAGTACATAAACATTTGCACTTTTCAATATATAATCTACAGATTGAAAGTCTATTCTGCAGCATCGGTGTTAATTGTTCACTACAAAAAACAGTTTATTAGGTCAGCATTCAAACACTTCTTGTCTGTGTATTTTCTTTATAACTGAAAAGATCTTCCTCTCATAATCTGCATTGCTTGGATGGTTATTTCTTGCACATGTCTCGCAAAGCTATTTTCCTGATTCTGCATACTTTTATATTTACATAATAATTTATGTGCAAAATAATTTTAGAAAGAAAAAAATATAGAAAGTTACACAAATGATCTGTAATCTCTTTTGCCTTAAAAGACAATTTAAAAAATCAATTACAAATTAATAAAAATGTAATTGTGATAACCGATCAAGTGAGAAAATTGAGGAAGGAAGATATAGGGGGAAAATTATGTAACTGCACTATCAACCCTTACGTATGAGAGCTGGAAAACAACGAGAGAGATAGAAACAAAGTTGAACGCATTTGAAAATAAATGTCTACGGAAAATACTTGGTATAGCGTGGGACAAATTCAAAAGAAACGAGGAAATTAGAGAAATCGCCAATCAACCACTAATATCTTCAGTAATAAAGAAAAGACGATGGTCATATGTTGGACATACATGTGATGAGAAGAGATAATAACCGAATATCAAAGCAAGCCCTCATGTGGGAAACAACAGGTAAGAGGAAAAGAGGAAGACCCAGAGAGATACTGAAAAGAACATTGAAGAGAGAGGCAAGAGCAGCAGGAACCGGCTCCCTCAATGAGATAGAGCTGCTTGCACAGAACAGAGACAAATGGCGAGATGTGATAAAATATCTTTAAAAGCATTGAAAACTGCTAGAATAAAAATTTAGATAAGAAAAACAGTATCTTGGTCTATGACCTATGGACTGGCTATGGCTCGAAAGGTCAATAGATAGTCATTTAAGTCATAACCTCCCAACTTAAATATAAAATTGTATGGGGTGGACTTGAATGGATGGCTCAAAACAGATAACAGTGGTGTTCTCTAGTGTGGCCTTAAGTGGTGATCTCTGTGTACCAGAGGGCATAAATAGAACTAAGAGAGTGAATGAGATATTATATCTTGATCCTCCCAACGAGACTAGAAGTCACATAAGGCTTGTAGTGTTTGTTGCCATCCATCTCTATTCTTGGTGACATCTTTGATCTTATCAAATAAGTCTATGCCTGCCAACTTTGCTTCTCTTGTAAGCGTTCTTTTTAGTGTCTCTTTAGAACATCCTCTTTTTCTGTACCCTGATGTTTCCCATAGAGGAGCCTGTTTTGGAATTCTTTTGTTTCTCAGTACACGTCTAAGTAAACTATATATCAAGTTTTAAAAAAAAACGAGTTTTGCAAGCAAAAAAAAACCGTTAGGGTACAATTTAAAAAAAAAATAATAATTTATTAATAATATGGAGATTATGTAAATAGTAGTCATAATAATATATGCCACAACATTATAACAGGTAACATATTATAATATGAAGCAAGAAGTCCAACATCATTCTTGTCAAAAAACATTCATATAAATTCTTGGTGTATGAATATCTTCCCTAACTGAACTCAGTCATTATTGATCTACTAGACATGTTATAGTGTGACTCAGTCATGGGCGATAATGGAAGAATAGAAGAATATGACGATAGACAGAAGAATAAAAGAATGAGGCGATGACGATGTGAAGTAGGATAGTTTTAGGCGGCGTAGAAAAGACACTCTTCAGAGGATTAGGAAGGAGACGTTAAGTCTACCCAACTCAGTCGCTGAGTCGTAATCAACTTGAAGATTACCAGTGAAATGCGTACAGGTGGTCAGCCTAAAGCCAGACAGATGTTTGCTCTGGTCGACAAAGTTGCGTAACGCAACGACACGGCCGCTGGTTCCTAGGAAACTCTTATATCGGCAGACGCCTTGAAGTCCAGTGAAGACCTGAGATGAAAGCGGACAACTAAACTGCCCCGCGTAATCAAAAGACCAGGTTATCTTTACGTTCAGCAGTGATTACTCTTTGAGTCTCTGAATTGGAAATCGCCTCGAGTTTTAGTTGTTAGGGGACGGACTTAGGAAGATGGACAGGTTCGACAGGAATCCTAAAGTAATAAGACTTTAGAGATAATTAAAAAAGGCGGAGCTAGAGAGATAGTGACGGTCAGGAGACGTAGGTTAGGCCGTATCAGTGGTCGGGGGGGGTGTGGTCACCTGGGACTTAAACCCCGAGACCCTGGGAACTGGAGAGATTTAGGAGAGGAGAGCCCCAGAATGCTTTTGGGGCGAGGAGCAGTAGCTAGAGAGACATTTAGCTACACTCGGGAGACTCAGCTACACTCAGCCAGACTCGAGACAATTCGGCCACACTCGGCCAGACTGAGCACATTCAGATACTAGTTCCTCAGCACTATCAGAAAGAGACAGGCAGATGTACTTAAGAATACTATACGGAGTATACGGTCAACAAGATAGATAGATAACCACAGATAGAACTTTATGAATACGAAACGGCCACACACAAACGTTATTTGACAATTCATCATCGCCGATAGGCTATGTCAAGTAACACCAATAAAGACCTTGTTTATACTTGTATTAAAAATATTGATGAGTTATATATGTGTGTCAAATGAAAGTACAAGTAGTAAGGTCAGAAAGAAGCATGAAGAAACCCTGCAACATCCCATTACTTTCTGTTGCCGTGACGCAGGATTTTATTCTTTTAAAGAAGGACCTGGAAGAAAAAAAAAAAAGTAAGAATTTTCTCTTAACCAACTCTGACGTCCATCTACGCACTTCCAGCGTAAACCTACGCACTTCCAGCGTAAACCTACATACTTACAGCAACGAGTGCCACCGAGCAGCCAAGAAATTATAAGAAAAACACTATATTTACTATACAGAACACATCATTGTGAAAAAAAAAAACACTAGAGAAGCTGTCAGTTCGTGACTTTTTTTACTATTCCGGAGGTGAAAGATTACTTGTGTTTGAAATAAATGTGAAATGCATCGGACAGCAAAGAGAACCTTATGCCTTATGTGAAAACTGATGTCCACGTTGAGAACCTAAGAAAAAAGACTAAGTAGTTAGTTAATTATTGTTTTAAATTAGTATATTATTGTGTAGTTGTTAGGATGTTATAAGGTGTGTTAGGTATTCCATGGACTTCAGAAGCATGTAAGTTGGATTTTTCTTATATATTTTAGAGATGCATATGATATGTTGAACAAGGTTAGTGTGAAGTAAATAAGTTTTTTCTTGAGTGTTAGTGGAAGATCGTAGAAATTCTTTGACCGATCTAAACGTGTGTGTGTGCGTGTGATTTGCTAGCGAACAAATTTATTAATTATTAAGAAAGGCGCAGAGGTACCCAGTCGGTAGGAAGTACAATTTTTTTCTTTACCTTAATTCTTGTTGGTATATATATGTTATAACGATTTAAGTAGAAAGAATAAGTAAGACGAGAAGTTAAGTGGTCAACAAGAATCTATAGTATTAACAACAATATGGAACCTAACGAGACGTTGGAGGCTACTAACGACATGATAAAACAGATAGGAGGGGTGTTAAATAAATTGAGCACCGCCATAACCAATCAAGGGGTATACGCGGGTATACAGAACTACAGCGGGAACAGGCAAACTTCAAAAGATGGATAACTGAGATTGAGAAGTTTGCCTATATATCGCACATACCTCCAAATGAGATGCGAAATATAGCATTCCAGACTAGTTCTGACGGAGTCTCAGAATTTCTGAGGAGAAGGATAGAACAGGTGCCCGTCGAAGAATGGCCAATGGTCAAGAAGGAACTACAGAAAAGATTCTCAAACGACGGAGATGCACCGTACATGTTCATCAAGCTGAGGAAGGTCAAACAAGAAGCACAAGAATCAGTACAAGCTTACAGCGACAGGTTGCTAAGCCTAGCAGAAAAGGCGTACATGAATCAAAACATGAACGACCCAATTGTGCAAGGACAATTGACGGCCATGTTTATAGACGGGCTAGTAGAGACGGGTTAAAAATGCACCTTTTTAGGAAGGGCCCCGACACGCTCGATCGAGCATTAGATCTAGCCAGAGCGGAAGAAAACTTAAGAGAAAGGCTACCGACTCAAGATGAATTTCGTGGTCAACCACATCAAGGATATAGAAGCCCCCGGAGAGAACAGATAAGAGAACTAAATCATAGGACCCGAAGAATAGAACAACCGAGAGAACTGGAACATGCCCCTATGGAGGTCGACCACGGTAGACGTCGCTGGAGTGGAGTGAGAAGGGAACAGTCTAGAAGAGTCGACCTCATTGGAGAGCAACGAAGGTGTTACAATTGCAACAGGGTAGGTCACATTGCTAGGGACTGTAGAGCACGTAATAGTGTGACGTCTAAGAATTACCCAGGACGGGTAAGTAGTCAAGGGAATCGGGGAAACTAAAGCATCGCTCCAGAACCCAGACCGCCAGGAGGGATGTAATGAGATATAGGTCTGGAGAACAAGAAGAACTTACAGGAGATCCTAGTTCATGTACGGTAAAGGTAGATAAGTGTAGGTTTAGGGCTTTAATTGATACGGGAGCCGAGGTGAGTGTTATAAAGGACACCGTTTACAGAACGCTGAGGAAGCAGTTTAAATTAAAGAAGTCCGACGACCGGTTAATGTCAGCTAATGGAGGGACTCTACAAGTAGTGGGAACTACCGTCTTGGATCTACGGATAGGAAATACCATATGGAGACAACAATTTAGAGTAATACGAGGATTATCCAGATCAATGATACTGGGGAGAGACTTCCTCTTCAGGAGAGGGGTGAGAATCTATTTTGATCTTAGGAAAATTAAGGTGGGGAAAGAATGGGTTACTATGGAAAATGACCTACACATTGCCAGCCTGGTGAGATCTAGAAGAACAGTGGCATTAAAGCCCAACACGGTGAACATCGTACCAGCAAAAACCACCGGGAATAGCGATTCACAATCAGTAAGAATAGTCCGGACAAAGGGACTCGGCAACTCATATATATTAGAAGAACCCGACTGAATGTTATTGAGGGAATAGTAACCATAGCCCGAGACAATAACTTCCCCATAATGATACTCAACAGTACGGGGAAGACTGTAAAACTCAAGAAGGGATGTGTAATCGCAGCACTAGATACCGGGCACGACAGGCCAGGACAGTTAGCTATGGTAGACAGAGGTAGGTTAAGTAACGGGAACCGGAGGAACCACAATTATCGGGACAACCAGTACGAACGGAAAACTAACCGGATGGGCTCACTGCGACAGCCACACGTATCGGGGTGGTTTTACCGAGATGGCAAGGTGAATCGGCACGACGGAAGAAGAGAATGGAAAAGAGTGGAGCCCACACAGACGCGAGTGATGAAGGTCGATGATAAATTACTAACCGAAGAAAGGAAGAGGGATTTGGTGGCTCAATTAAACACAGGTGACGAACATAAAAATTGCATCGAACCATTGATACTAAAACACCATGATGTCTTTGCCTTAAATGACTTTGAACTGGGCCGAACCACGACCACAGAGCTGGAGATAGACACTGGAGATGCACTACCAATTAGCTCAAGACCATATAGGACTCCATTGAAGGATCGAGAAGTAGTGGAAAAGGCCATAGAGGACATGCTCGAAGCAGGCTTAATAAGAAGGAGCAAGTCTGCCTGGTCCTCACCGATAGTACTAGTCACAAAGAAGGATGGTACACAAAGATTTTGCTGTGACTATAGAGCCCTTAACAAATCACGAAAACCATCTCACATCCAATGCCCTTAATAGATGACATCTTAGGCATGTTAAATGGGGTTAAGTATATGACTCGCCTGGATGCAAAATCCGGCTTTTGGAGCATAGGGGTCCACGAGAAGTCACGTGAACGCACAGCCTTTAGCACTCATATAGGCAGCTTTGAATGGAACGTCATGCCCTTTGGACTAAAGAACTCTCCGGCAACTTTTATGGGTCTTATGAACGAGGTGCTAGCAGGGATGCAAAAATTCGCTTTAGCTTACATAGACGACATTCTGGTCTACACCTCTGGGGATATTAAGGACCACCTGAAACACTTAGAACTAGTGTTTGAGAGACTGAGGAGACACTCAGTGAAACTAAAATCAGTAAATGTGGAGTTCGTAAAGACTGAAACCAACTATTTAGGATTCGTAATCAGCAGAGATGGCATAAAACCAGACGGAGACAAAGTCAAGGTGATTAAGGGTATGGCCAGTCCCACCAAGGTCAGGGAGATCAGGAGTTTTATAGGAATGTGTGGGTACTACAGAAGGTTCATCCCCAACTTTTCCGAAATTGCAGAACCGCTAATCGCGCTGACGAGAAAATTTGCTAGGTTCAAATGGACGAAGGAATGTCAACGAGCCTTCGACTCCTTAAAGGAAGCGCTATCCACGATACCTCTTCTTTCACACCCCGATGTAGGAAGGAAATGATACTGTATACGGACGCCTCCGACCAGGCAGTAGGCGCCTGTCTGGTGCAACTCAGCAGCGAAGGAAGTGAACTAATACCCGGAATCCGTAATGAGAAACCCATCTACTTCCTGTCTCACAAACTTAGCAAGTCACAGCGGAATTGGTCAACGGTAGAGAAGGAAGCCTTCGCCATTCACTACGCGTTGCAGAAATTGGATTTTTACCTACGCAACACTAGATTTATTATTAGAACTGACCATAAGCCACTGAGAGCCATGCTGGAAGCTCCAGTACAAAACAGGAAGATACAGACTTGGGCGTTGAATCTTCAGGGCTATGACGCACGAGTCGAGTACATACCCGGCACAGAAAACACCTGCGCCGATCTCCTGTCTAGGATCCCATATGCGAGGAATGGGGAAGATGATAAGGACGAAGGGGAACCAGAGATCGACGACAGAAATCTGCAGGTAAATGTGATAAACACGGACAGAATTGAGGAACAAGACAGCCCAGAACAGACAGAAGTAGAGTTGGCAGAAGCGGTGGGGATACAGACATAGTATTAGAAGAACCCATAGTTAGAGCGAAACAAGAAGAAGACCCGGAGATGAAGAAGATAATAGATGATCTATTGATCAACAAGAATTTAGATAAGTGGAAGAGGTTTCGAATCGATGAAAAGGACGGAACCCTTTGTTTTATTTCCCAAAAGGACAACGGTCCTCGATGCAAAGTATATGTGCCCCTAGAGTATCGTACGCAAGTCCTGGAAAGCTACCATGAAGGGAACGGACATGTAGGAAGGGACAAAACTCTAGACGCCATCGCCTTAAAATATTACTGGCCACGTATGTTTCATGATGTGTACGAGCACGTTTATAAATGTAGGACGTGCAAACTCAGAAATATGCAAATGATAAAATGTCCGCTCCAGACAATGGACAAGCAGTTTTTTCCTATGCAGAAAGTTAGCATAGATCTGACTGGGCCGTATCCGAGGACGGCGTCAGGAAACAAGTATATTGTACACTTCACCGACTGCTATAGTCGCTGGCCGGAAAGCTTCCCAGTTGCAGATAAGAGTAGCAGTACCGTGACGGACACATTGCTCAACGAATTCCTTCCACGATACGGATGCCCGCAGATCATACTCACGGACAATGGGGGCGAGTTCACCAGCGTGCTATTTGAGCAAACGATGCGTAAGCTCAATATCCAACACATCACCACTTCTATCTACAATCCCCAAGCGAATGGCATCAACGAAAGGCAGCACAGGACATTAAACGATGTGCTGGCCAAATCAACCAGTGATGGACAAAAGGAGTGGGATGTAGTCTTAAACCATGCCCTCTCAGCGATTCGTATTAACAAAACGAGAGCACGAAGTTATCGCCGTATTTTCTGCTGTTCGGAAGGGAGCCCATGCTACCTCTTGACAATTTGCTACGACCCAGACGGAAATACTACGGCGAGGACGTTCTAGAAACAACACTAGAGGAAATGCACCGTGCTCAAAGAATAGTGTGGGAAAACCTCAAGAAGGCGGAGGAAAGGAGAAACAAGCGAACAGGTACAGATGAGCCACCGCATTTTTAAAGTGGGCGACAAAGTATTCTATCGAAAACAACACCTCAGTTCCAAATTGGAACCACGATGGGAAAGCGGGTACGTAGTAGTAGCGCAAAGAGGTCCAGTCACCTATCAAATTAAACATCAACTAAAGAACAAACTCCTCCGGACGCACGTACGATATTTACGGGCAGACGACCAGTTGTGGGCCGAATGTGAACGTGCAGAAAACACCTCTAGTCGACACCCGCGTGGGGTGAACTATGCGGTACCAGAAGGGACTCTATGACCTATTCGGAAAGCGAGAGTGAACGGACATCGACAATGACCTCGTTGCGATCGAGAGAAGGAAACTTTAGCACCAGAAAGAATGAGCCCTGCAGACTCTAGTGCGCCGGAATCTACACCCGATGGCGAGTCAGAACACGAGGCCCATTCCAAAATACGCGCCAGGCTCGGAGGAGGAGGCTAGAAAGACAAGAGAAAAGAGCAAGCGACGGTTGAAAAGGCTGAGATCACACTCCTCCGGAGATAGCGATATACCTATACCTGAACTAAGGCGACGGTTAGACGATAGGCAACACAGAATAGAACAGGAGGAAGCAGAATCGACGACACACAATACGAAGAATTAAATTACTCAGCAGGTTATGAGACTGTGGAAGAAACACCGGACCGACTGCAAAACGACAGTTTGAATTGTCTTCTGACGACGCACCAACAGAAAAGAAACGGGAGGTAATGAGCAGGTCCGAGGACTAATTGGTAAGACAATATACATAGATTCATAGGTTCATCTGACTGATAATGTTACTTATTGATAGGAAGGGTGTACAAGTGGAGAGTATAGTTAACTATCCACATAATCATTATGTCCGGCAAGGGACTTAGAAACACTTGAATAATAGAGTGTTACTGCACAGGCATAATTTAATCAGGGAATTGTTTGTATGAACCTGGAGATCTATGACCATACGATATGAAGTTTGAGGAAGTAAAGTAAGCCCGTCAGTAAAGAGAATGAGAAGAGATGTAAATTAGTCGTAGAATCAGCCCCAGAAGGTGACAAGATGTAATAATTGAGTTTTCTTGCTATTTCATATTTTGGATGTTGTAACTAATAAGGTGTAAGAGTCTACTAACTTTGAGACGAATTTTTATATGTATAATGTCAGTGTGCACTGAATGATGAGTAGGAGTCTGTAAATGTACTGTTGCCTTAATGAGGAGACAGAACTATATGTATGAAGATGTTAGTGAGTCACCTGAAGTAAACAAACAAAATGGTAGCCATGTTTACATCGGTTTAAAAAGTTTGAGTAGAGTTAAGAGAACTCAGAATTTACAGAAAATAGAGCATTCATGGAGAGAAAAACATAGGGAACTAAGAAGAGAGAGTCAGTGACCCGAGATGGGGAGACTCTATGAGTTATATAGGAATTCCAAGTGTGGAACAGCACTGTGAGATGTACCGATGTGTGTATGGTGTGTTGTGGATATTTTCTTATGTAAGTCTAGACAGATTAGATTCTGTATCAAGTTTAAGTCATAATTTGATTGCTATGTGTCTGTGATTACTTCTATGCTTCAATGTTCGGTCTGTCCAAGACTGTTGTGTGTATAATTTGAGGAGAAACATGTGAGATGCACATTTTTTAAAAAAAAGACAATTTTATGAAAATGTAATTATATGTAGACGGAGAGAATTGCCTAAAATTTAGGAATATGTGGTGAGAGAGAACACATAAGAAGACTTTCGACCCGACAAGAGTGGACCAGTAAATTAAGCCTGTGGGCTGAGAGATTCTATAAGAAAGCGTATCTCTATGCAGACAACTTTATTAGCAATGCCAGAAGAGCACGTGTTACAGGGGGTATAAGAGAAGAGAGTAGACGGGTCTTGTTTCTTTTTCAGAAGTGGCACAGATATGATGCCGAAGAAAGACTAAACACGTCTTATTAGGCAATTAAGAGAGTACAGTGCGAAAGCCGATCGAGCCTTAAATATTTCAGAATTGATGTTTCCACAAAATGTTTTGCATACATGAGACACATGTTGTGTCGCAAAGATGTTTATTGAATGTCATGATATTGTTGTAGAATTATGAATGTTGTATATGTAAACACCAATTACAGAACCTACCGGTTTAAATTAATAGACGGAAACAAATGTGGGTTAGACATAGACAAAACAGACGATGACCTCAATTTAGCTGGCCTACATTCAGGCTAGGTCCAGAGTGACGTCACGTTAGTCAGAGGCTTCAAAGCAAAACAAAGTGGCATGGCAGAGCGATGTTGTAAGATGATTGTATACATGATGGATTTTTTCTTTTGAGATTCCAGTTTATAGATGTTGAACTTGTATTTCTAATTGTTGTAATAATTGATGTACAATGAGAAAAGGAAATTAGTTAGCCCATTAAGGAAGTAGAAAGAGAGCAGTCACACTATGTTTTTATTTGAGTTAAATTGATCTATGAATATATCAATTCAACTGAAATGTTGACGGAGATATATGTTATAGTGTGACTCAGTCATGGGCGATAATGGAAGAATAGAAGAATATGACGATAGACAGAAGAATAAAAGAATGAGAGCGATGACGATGTGAAGTAGGATAGTTTTAGGCGGCGTAGAAAAGACACTCTTCAGAGATTAGGAAGGACGTTAAGTCTACCCAACTCAGTCGCTGAGTCGTAATCAACTTGAAGATTACCAGTGAAATGCGTACAGGTGGTCAGCCTAAAGCCAGACAGATGTTTGCTCTGGTCGACAAAGTTGCGTAACGCAACGACACGGCCGCTGGTTCCTAGGAAACTCTTATATCGGCAGACGCCTTGAAGTCCAGTGAAGACCTGAGATGAAAGCGGACAACTAAACTGCCCCGCGTAATCAAAAGACCAGGTTATCTTTACGTTCAGCAGTGATTACTCTTTGAGTCTCTGAATTGGAAATCGCCTCGAGTTTTAGTTGTTAGGGGACGGACTTAGGAAGATGGACAGGTTCGACAGGAATCCTAAAGTAATAAGACTTTAGAGATAATTAAAAAGGCGGAGCTAGAGAGATAGTGACGGTCAGGAGACGTAGGTTAGGCCGTATCAGTGGTCGGGGGGTGTGGTCACCTGGGACTTAACCCCGAGACCCTGGGAACTGGAGAGATTTAGGAGAGGAGAGCCCCAGAATGCTTTTGGGGCGAGGAGCAGTAGCTAGAGAGACATTTAGCTACACTCGGGAGACTCAGCTACACTCAGCCAGACTCGAGACAATTCGGCCACACTCGGCCAGACTGAGCACATTCAGATACTAGTTCCTCAGCACTATCAGAAAGAGACAGGCAGATGTACTTAAGAATACTATACGGAGTATACGGTCAACAAGATAGATAGATAACCACAGATAGAACTTTATGAATACGAAACGCCACACACAAACGTTATTTGACAATTCATCATCGCCGATAGGCTATGTCAAGTAACACCAATAAAGACCTTGTTTATACTTGTATTAAAAATATTGATGAGTTATATATGTGTGTCAAATGAAAGTACAAGTAGTAAGGTCAGAAAGAAGCATGAAGAAACCCTGCAACAGACATACCTGGTCCAGCCTCTTTGCAGTCCACTACAAAGTAGGTGGGAGTGAAGGTTTTGACTCCCTTCTCTACACCAGGTCCATAAACTTTGACCTTTCCTGGGTTGCTGGGCTCCGACACATAACCTTCATAATTAGAAAGGTACAATTTCAACAGTAAGGACAAAAACAAATGAGGACAAACACATTTATATAGTTCTTATATTTTATATCCTTCCAGTGCAGTCATAAGTCTTACAGTAAACCTCATTTTAAAAAAAATTCCTGTCTGAGCAAATTTCTCAATCTCAAAAAGGGAGTCAATGCCTGGTATCTTTTTCCTCAATGTCTTTCAGGTCTGCCTACTTTATTTTCCCTTTGTCTCCTACTTGAAGGCTTGCTTTGCAATTCTCTGGCTAATTCTCTCATCATATGATTGACATATGACCGGTATCATTTCCTCATTAGGCTATTGGTCACATAACAATTTCTCTTATTGCTGCATAAATCTTGAATTTACTGAACGGAAAGCATTTTCTACAACATTTATTTTTTAATATATTAATATCAATGAAGTTTAGGATAATTGTTTCTTGCTTTTCAATATGTTCCTCCAGTATAATTCTTAGAGCTGTACAATTCTTGATCTTGACCATTCCTGTGCAGTTAGATGTCAAATAGGACTTGTAGTGTTTTTTGCCACCTATCTCTATTCTGGACAAGATATTTGATCTTATCTAATGAGTCTAAGCCTGCCATATTTTATTCTTCTGTTTCTCCATTTTTGTTATCTTCCTCACAATAGAAGCTTTGGTTCATTTTAGTAGTCCAATAAACCTATGCCTTTCAATCCAGACAATGTGTTGAGGTGATGACGATGTCACACTCAAAAGAACCTCTCTAGTCACAGTTTGAGACATGCTAGTGGATGTAAGCGACCAAATGTTATCCGGGACCCATACAGATTGTTCTACATACAACTACATACTTTTGAAGAAATCAATGATTCTTTAGTTGTATACAAATATTCAGAAAAAAATATTTTTAATTTAACAGTGGTACATAGTAATAATAATACTCACCCTGAATGGTGCTTTTGGGATCATAACACCACCGTAAGTGATAGTTACTGTATGCTTCACATTTCTGGTGGGCGTGTAGCGGCAGTTGTATGTGCCATTACCATTATCTTGCACCTGACAGAAGGAATTACTAAACAATGCACTTTTAAAACAATCAATGAAATATTGTAATATTATTATTATTATTATATATATAAGCATTTCAACAGAATAGCTAAAGCAGCAATGTCTTTCAGAAGCCTTGAAAAGTTGTGGAAATCAAAACTCATCATCACAAACACAAACTTAGACTATTCAAATCAAATGTACTATCAACCCTTACGTATGCGTGTGAAAGCTGGAAAACAACAAGAGATATAGAAACAAGGTTGAACGCATTTGAAAATAAATATCTAAGAAAATACTTGGTATAGCGTGGAACAAATTCAAAACAAACAAGGAAATTAGAGAAATCACCAATCAACCACTAATATCTTCAGTAATAAAGAAAAGACGATGGTCATATGTTGGACATACATGTGATGAGAAGAGATAATAACCGAATAGCAAAGCAAGCCCTCATGTGAGAAACAACAGGTAAGAGAAAAAGAGGAAGACCCAGAGAGACACTGAGAAGAACATTGCTGAGAGAGGCCAAAGCAGCAGGAATCAGCTCCCTCAATGAGATAGAGCTGCTTGCACAGAACAGAGACAAATGGAGAGATGTGATAAAACATCTTTAAAAGAATTGAAAACTGCTAGAACAAAAATTCAGATAAGAGAAGGAGTATCTTGGTCTAAGCCCTATGGGCCGGCTAAAGCTCAAAAGGTCAATAGATAGATAGAAACATTTCAAAATGTACTTATATGGCTTTTTAAGTCTTCACAAATTGTTGAAAGCAACTGATATCACCATTTATAGCAAGCGTCACATGCTGTTTTATCCAGCAGCTGGTCTCATAACTGATTTTGTCAATTGCAGAGTTACAGGTCTGGCAGCAGAACAGATACAGCATGTATGTCTGTTGTCACCCTTTTCTCTTGCATCTTTTATCTTCAAACTTTGAAATGTTGTGCCATCTCTTGTATTTGTTCTCAAAGAGCAATGATCTTCTACCAGCTTTCACAATCTTTTGAACTAATGGAGAATTCACTCAACAATGTCTAGCTAACATCTTTATCATTTTCAAAACATTAAATGAATGTTACAACATTTAATGAAAACATAATTTTTACCAAACTTTAGAAAGAATTATCATCATCATCATTGAGTGCCATCTCCACATCCAAGGTTGGCTACCGTGGAGTGCGCTTCCACTCTGTCTCTTGCTTTAATAGTGCAGGTAGTCATAGGTTGACTTGTTCATCCATGGCTTTCTTCATAGTACGTGATAGTATGTGATGAAGCTCCATCTCTTTCACAGTGGTCAGCCATATTTTTCTTTTATGCCCTGAATATATCTCTTGTGTACCACCCACTTTACTATTTTCACTTTCTGAGCCATTGATCATTTCTAATTCTTATATCCTATTTACCGTCACAGACTTTGTACATTGGGATGGACATCCCCAATAGGTGCTATTATTGTCAAAAAAGATGTTTGTCTGTTGAACCGCAAACACACGTTGGCCTATCAATGATAGGTTAAACACCTCAACACATGAAGAACAAAAAATATTCCACTGAAATATCGATAAAGTTCACAGTCCATCCGCTCATCAGAAGTAAACATAACTACAATGGGGAATAGCAGAAAGAATACCTACTTAAAACTCATATACGAAAGCATGTCTAAATAAAAAGTGATTAAAAATCTCTGAATTACATTTGAGAACTAGTAACAATAAGGATATGAAAGTCTTCACGGAAATTATAACAAGAAACATGTGATGAGGATTAGATTGACTAATAGGAAGCCTAACAAACAGAGAAATTGCAAAATCAAATCAGCAGCTAATTTGAAACAGAAAAGATCTTTAATAACATGAGGGTAATCACTCGATAACATCATTACAGTGTTTGAATTTGCCAATTGTGACCATAAATTGTGCTCTAAAATTAATAACTATTATTGTAAAATGTTTTAAAATTAATAACTATGATTGTATAATGTGCTAAAATTAATAACTATGATTGTATAATGTGCTAAAATTAATAACTATGATTGTATAATGTGCTAAAATTAATAACTATGATTGTATAATGTGCTAAAATTAATAACTATGATTGTATAATGTGCTAAAATTAATAACTATGAACATAAAATGTGCTAAAATTAATAAATATGATTGTAAGATGTGCTAAAATTAATAACTATGATTGTATAATGTGCTAAAATTAATAACTATGATTATATAATGTGCTAAAATTAATAACTATGAACATAAAATGTGCTAAAATTAATAACTATGATTGTATAATGTGCTAAAATTAATAACTATGATTGTATAATGTGCTATAATTAATAATTATGAACATAAAATGTGCTAAAATTAATAATTATGATTGTAAGATGTGCTAAAATTAATAACTATGATTGTATAATGTGCTATAATTAATAACTATGATTGTATAATGTGCTATAATTAATAACTACGAACATAAAATGTGCTAAAATTAATAAATATGATTGTAAGATGTGCTAAAATTAATAACTATGATTGTATAATGTGCTAAAATTAATAACTATGATTATATAATGTGCTAAAATTAATAACTATGAACATAAAATGTGCTAAAATTAATAACTATGATTGTATAATGTGCTAAAATTAATAACTATGATTGTATAATGTGCTATAATTAATAATTATGAACATAAAATGTGCTAAAATTAATAATTATGATTGTAAGATGTGCTAAAATTAATAACTATGATTGTATAATGTGCTATAATTAATAACTATGATTGTATAATGTGCTATAATTAATAACTACGAACATAAAATGTGTAAAATTAATAACTATAAATGTAAGATGTGCTAAAATTAATAACTATAAATGTAAGATGTGTTAAATTACAAAATCTGTGACTATAAAATGTGCTGATCCTCAAGAACTGTGATTGTAAATCTAGTTACCACAACATCCACAGGTTTGTAGTCTACATCCATGCAACTAATGTGCAGAGGAGCCTTGCAGCAGGGCGGGTGTCTACTGTGAACTCTGCCCACTTGTTGGGTAATACACCAGTTTTCTCAAGCCAGGTCCTTTAGCTGTCACCTGGTAAGTGTATAGTTAGATTATCAATCACAAATCATTACAAATTGAGCAAACTCTCAAGTTTCATCACATTATTTGCTAACGCTTTCTAATAAATTCACTTGTCAAAACAGATTGTTGTATAATACAAATAATCTGACAACAAGATTGATTATATTTGTGTTAACTCTTATCCTTTAACAGTTGGGGGTTGTTGCAGCATGGATGTCTACAACCAGCAATCTCCATCACTTGCATTTTTTGCAAGTGCCCAACATCAGAAGCCAAAGATAATGGATATTAAAAATTAATGATCACACACACACAAAGCAACATACCTTGCCAGCATTGAATGGTTGAGCAGGGAGGATGTTGGCCATGTAAGGAGACAGAGGGATGTCCTTGTCATTGCACAAAATGTGGATAGCATACTCTCCAGCCTGGGTTGGCCAGTAGGTTACATCAGCTGAGCCATCTCCATTGTCCTTACAGTCAATCTTTGCCTGAGATGGGCCCTCAATTGAAAAGCCTAATATGAGTAAAATATTAACATAGTTAAATAAATTTAAAGAATAATCATTTTAAAAGAAAGAGGGAAAAAAATTGGTTACAATATAAAATTGATACCAAGAGTTTATTATTTAAAAAAAAAAAAAAAAATATATATAATATATATATATATATATATATATATATATATATATATATATATATATATATATATATATATATATATATAAGGTGAACCAAAAGTAGATAGTCAGTAGATCATAAGATTTGTTTTATGGTGTTTGTGTTATGTTATATTAAATTTTATACCTAAATTTACTAAAATGTAATCTTTTTTTATTGTATAAAATAAAATAAAATTTAATTGTAATTTAATAATTATTTATCAAAATTTAATTGTGTTATTACTCAATATAATATGTAACCTGAGGAATCACATGTTCACCAAATTCAAAATGGGTACAACCAGCCTGTGCCACGGTGCACTGGACAATATGGCTACAAAACATGTTCCACAGGATTGCCCCCAGCACACGGAGAAGAGCAATGTGGTCCACGCCCACTACCCTGGAAGAGAAACTATATGGGGCAATCGAATCACTCAAACAGACAGCTGACTTCATGATGGAGTCTGGAATCCTACTCTGATTGAGTCTTGATAGCAGAGAGCGAGATATGTTACCTCAAAATAAATCTTATCATTTACTATCCTCCTACTTTTCGTTCACCCTGTATATATATAGAATATATACATATATATATATATATATATATACACACACACAGACACACACACACAAAAGCTTAAAAGAAAAGGTCAAACATTTGCTACAAAGACTTCATTGTAAATTATAATAAATAAAACTTTGTAAAGGCTTACCCAGAGCACCAACTTCCCATTGGTCTCCACAGTAAAGACAGCAGGCTGGTTCACCACACCACCTTCCAGGCCAGGTCCATAGGCTCTGATCTTTGTGTTCCAGAGAGGCCCAACTTCAACCTGTGGAGAGACCAGCTGTATTAAGTTCCTTTCCAGAAGGAAGTAATCACTTGTATTATGACGTATCACTTGTATTATGACGTATCACTTGTATTATGACACCAATACACAAACTGAGTTCTTCTTCTTTCCTTCCTCATTTGCCTTTCAGCGTCGTGGGAGATATAATTTCCGGTCTTTCGCTCTTCTGTTCGCCTCTACTGCTGTTATGTTTCCTAGTACTTCTAGTATTCCATCGATCCATCTTTTTCATAATCGATAGACAAACTGAGTGAAAAAGTTATAATTTATATTTTTTTTACACTAGCAAATTTAAATTTTCAAATGTTAAAGAAATAAAAGATAATGGACAGTAGTAAACGACAATAAGTTAAACGTGAAATGTTGAGACCTTGTACTACATGGCTAGAAGTTTGACATTTTTTGACATTGTTTATATAGTAGAGATTTGTTAAATTCTTTGCAGAACACATGCTGTTTTATTTCTTCATGTTTTTCAACTGTTGCCCTACAATAGGTCCCTTTCTATCTCATACATTACAATGTCTGTGGACTCCTTTGCTGCAAGTTAACTTGTAAGCATACCCTTCCTGACAGGATCACATACATAAAACCCTAAAGTCTTCTCTCAATAGCCCCTAAAACAATGACTACTGGTGATTTCAGAAAGTGCATATGATTACCTTGAATGGAGACTTGGGGATGTGCTGATCAGCAAAAGTAACATTGATAATATAGTTGCCTGGTTTGGATGGGACATAGACACATTCATACACTCCTGGCTCTCCGCTAAACGGTTTCACTTGGCACTTCTCTTCAACTCCACCTAGGAAAAAGTTTACAAATAAAAAACATCAGATCTAAATTACCATAAGATAAAACTACAGGAATGTAGCATAGACAAGTGCATTGAGCAGCTGACTGTAAAACATTCATCCAATGAGATCTTACATTTTCCACTGATTTTTGTCTTCAATTTATCAATTCAATACTTCACTTTTTGTTTCCTCTTTGCCTTTGTTGCCTTTCAGCATCAATGGAAAATATATTCTACAAAACATAGATAAAAATGTCTGAAAGATTAGTTGCTTTCTATAAAATGGCTCCATAAAGAGGAGCAACAGCAACTGCCTCAACCTCCATTCCCATGCTTTTTTTTGGTTAACATATAAGCTCTGAATTGTTCACTGTTTATTTTAGCAGACAATTCTGACTTCAGCCCTCCTCTAGTAAACCCATTAAAAGTTGGATCTGTTTAGTCAAGATGGCAATCAATGACAGATATTCATCCGCAAAGCTTTTCCTTTCTTTCAGCCTTCATCTGAAAGAAAAATTGTACCCATTATCCATTCTTAGAAGGTCAGGAGTGTAGATGTGTTGTGTCATGGTTTACAACAAGCTGTGATATCTATGCCTTTTGGCCCAACACATCCATCTTGAGCATGACATTTTTTTAGCACTGGGGTACCTCTCACTCTTTTGGCCAGTTGCTGGACATTTTGGGCCTTGTGAACCACTTGATATTTGAGTTGCTAATTATACAGAAACCAGAGTTTTGTGTGGCACTGGTCTAGTTTTTTTTGCACAGAAGAATCATAAAACGTTCACTTCTCACACTGTGATGACCTCTTCTATATGTTTCTATAGATCATAAATCTTTCACTTCTCACACAGTGATGACCTCTTCTATATGTTTCTATAGATCATAAATCTTTCACTTCTCACACAGTGATGACCTCTTCTATATGTTTCTATAGATCATAAATCTTTCACTTCTCACACAGTGACATAAATTTTAATAAAATGTTTCTATGCTGTGTCACCTTAATAAATTGGAGCTCATGTCAAATAAGACATACATATGCAAATTATTAGTTTTTTAAAACTCATTTTGTATCAGATTCATTGACATTATGAACTTTTTAGATGCCATAAGTAACAAAGTCCGAGACAGATGGGAGAATAGCTAAAGGTAGGATACAAATAGGAAAGTTTTATAATGACCACAAACATCAAGGTAATAGCCGTAAGTTAAACTATGACCCTTAATCATGATTATTAAGTCAGTATTCATTTCAATGTTGAGTGTGAAAGAATGTTATTTATTACAATCACTTTAACTGACATTAGTTGGGAGATGGACACATGATAAAAAAAGATCCAAATCAGCAAAGAAAAGCAGAAAAGACATTACAGGTAGTATTATTTTTATTCTGCATTCACCCAATGGCTACCCTTCTTTAGTGTTTGCCCTTCAAAGAACATGAAATGAATGAGATATAACTTACAGCAAGCTGTATTATCTGCATGATATGTTTGAGTTCTGGTTGCTTGTCTTCTCCAACCTCTCACCAAGAGAAAATGTTGCAGGATCTTGTTCTGTTTTGGTCAACTGATCATATACAAGCAGTCAACTTCCAAAGCTATGAAGAGGAACTGGGCTTGTGGATTTTGCATTGAGAAACACTAACAAAAAATATTAAAGCAAGAGGAAATGACAGCAGGCATCAGTTCCCTCATCAAGATTGACCAAACCACTGAGAACAGAGTCATGTGATGAGACACAATACTAGTCATGTACAAGGTCTGACAATTGAAATATAGTCAGAAACAAAGAGTCTACAATTTCTGCTGTACGTGCCATCATTTGCTTGAAAGGATAATAGATAAATAGATAGACAGTGATGTTGATTCTTCTTCTTAACCATAATCAATCCAAGCCAAATAGTTTCAAGATACCGATAGTTTAAGCCATTTTTTTAAAAACAAACATAGATTAAAATGCCTTTATTCTCTTGTAATCAAAGCTTGATGCTTTCACTGAAGAATGTAAACTAAATTACCTGGTCCAAAGATTTGAACTCCAACATTGCCTTCACCAGCTCCCTTGGTGTGCACATAGAATACAGCATTGTCCTTGACTCTGACACCACGTGGTTGTATACCACGGCCAGTTGCATAGCATGACTTTGCATTGGAAGCTGAATTTATGTAAAATCAATGAGAATCATGTGATGCAAATGACTGGAAAAATCATGAAAATCAATGGATCACTTCAAGTAAAATTATATATTATGTACAATTTTGTATCAAAGATACTATAAGATGAAAGAACAAAATGTATTTTAAAAAAAGAGTTAATAATATGGCTACACAAAATATGAGTTTGTGTTAAAACTATATCTTACTGTTAAGGTAGGGCAATTAAAGGGTAAGTTAGGGTAAAGCGGCAGGGGCGTAATACTGACCACATTACTCCAAAAATCATGTGCTGAAGGTCTGTAAAATATAGGGTCACTAACACCATATTTCCCCATATGCCACTTGGCGTAACGGGGGTACTTTACTTTTTTTTTACTTTTACTATTAAGGTATAGTATATAATGACATGTGTAGGAACTCGGTGGATAAATGTGAGCTTGTTTTGACTACAATATGTATGCAAACAGTTAAATCTACAAATCAAATATTAAAGTGAGAATGACAACTTGTATCCAATTACAATATTTGACCAGCATATTAAGTCATCATTGCAATTATTTTATAGCTAGAAATCAAATAATTATCCTATAAAAATAGCATTTCCATATTTTTGAAAGCTAACAAATGAACTGTATTCTACAATCATAATCAAGAGAGAATTGTAAGACTTTACTACTAATCTTGTTTGATATGCATCAGGAGAGGTGATAATAAAATTGTATCTCTAGTACTGAAAGGGAAAATGTAGCCACACACAAGAGACAATCGGCTTAAATGACAGAAACATTGCCTAATTAATAAACATAGACAAATTTTAATTAAAACAAATATCAAGAAAATAATCAGGTTTTTTAGAGATAAGGACAAAGGGCCTATATTTAGGATGTTCAATTTACACATTATGTAAATAGATAAATTAGCTCTTTCAGTTCTAAATGAAGCTTGAAATAGTCCCTGTAAGTTTGGTAGTTACGTATCTTCAAACCATAGTTCACATAGTATATCACAACTTCATTACTACAACTTAATATACATAACTTATAACATAGCCTGTCTGCCTAAAAGAGTAAAATGTGATAATTATTGTATATTTTCATGAAATGTGAAAGCTCAAACACTCCAACAATGTTAGCCTCAAGAAAATAAATGAACATGTTGGTTCACACATCAATCATGCCTATAATAGCTCACCAAGTCAATAGCTTCTGGGAAATTCTCAAACAACTTTAAAGCAGAAACTGAGGTCTTCAGAGATGCTGCAACACTGGCTACTCAACACAAAAATAACATGGACAATAAATTGGTGATTCTGACTGATGCACTGTCAGTATTATCAGCTCTAAAAAGCCCCAAGAACAATGAACTAGATGACTTGAGAACTACCATGGACCAACTATGCAATAACTTCCAGAGAGTAGTCATTCAGTGGATACCTTCACACTGTAATATACATGGGAACAAACTCGCAGACAAATTAGCTAAAGAGGGAGGAAAATTACCACAAGAGAACCATCTGCTCAGTTATGATGAAGCCAAATCCATCCTCAAAGGTCAGTTCCATGAAAAATGGAAACGAGAACACCCAAAACATAACGAGAGTGACGGATACCACCAACTATCAAGGAGGGATCAAGTCATCATACTTCGCCTATGCACTGGCCACAATAGAATGAGAAATCACATGTTCACCAAATTCAAAATAGGTACTACCAGCCTATGCCACTGTACACTGGACAATATGACTACAAATCATGTTCTACAGGATTGCCCCCAGTACATGAACCTGAGAAGAGCAATGTGGTCCACGCCCACCTCCCTGGAGGAGAAACTATAAGGGGCAATCGATTCACTTAAACAGACAGCTGACTTCATGAGAGAGTTTGGAATCCTACTCTGATTGAGTCTTGGTCGCAGAGAGAGAGAGAGAGAGAGAGAGAGAGAGAGATAAATCATGACTATTAATGTGCCTGTCATGTGTACTAAACACATTATTTTTTAGTTCATTCAGTGTAGGATAAAGTGTGATTAGTGACTCATTTTATATAAACAGTGGACAGAGTGGTAATTTACTTGAGGGAAAGTGTGTCCTCAAATACTTTCAGAAACCTTTTTACCCAAGGCAGTAAAGAAGAAATGTTAGTACTAACACCACACCTCAAATAAAGGGTAATAATTAGTTCTTGTAAACATTTAGTATTTTTATTGTTAGAATTATTTAGATATCTGTGAAAATTATATTAAACTATTTATTTCATTAAAATATTCACCATTGGACTCAATTAAAATGAGAGATGTTACCATATTTTCATATAATAATAAAAATAAAAGAAGTAAAATAAGAGCCGATAATAAATATAAGAATAATTATATATAATTATTATAATAATTATATTCTTAAATTGAAAATGATATAGTTAAGACACAAACTGATCACAACCTGGAGAGGAAAATAGAACAAACATTTCAGACAAATTGTCAACTATGATATAAATATTGTCGCATCACCTAATTTCTGATGAAAACATAATAAATTCTATTTCACATTTAAGATTTTGTATAATTGTGGCAGTTTTCGCTCAAATACATTAAAAAGTATATGGGAATACCAGATATCATTAACACATTCCTGATCTATGCCAATAGGGGCTTGATATCATGTCCCTTCATAACCCTAGACCTTGTATCCTGTGTACTAGCTCTGCCATTGAGTTTTTCCTATGCCATCAAACAACTTTTCCCTTTTGTCTCTCCTTCTGACCATCTATTTTTCTTGTTGCTATTAAATATTCAAACCCACCTCTTCTCCATACATGTTCCACAAATCATGATTGCTTTTCTCCAATAAACGTTATAAACTTTCTCTCTTCAGCTGCCACTTTCAGCATTCCCTCACTGGATCGTTTGGCTGCCAGTGGTACGTTTAATACCCTTCTAAAAATAAATAAACCCATATCTCAACTGGTTCTATCAGGCATTGTATATCTTTGTTTGCTGTCTATGATTTACAACCATAAAGCAGTAGCAGTTCAATGTAGCACAGTAAAACTCTCTAACTCTCAATGATATAACCTCCAGTTAAACAAATTATATATGTGGGACAACAGACTGAACATAAAAATTGTACTCTCAGATCATTCTAGAAAAAGAAACCCACTGCAGCACAAACTATGAGAAGAGTTACTTGAGTCCATGAATTTATTTGCTCTCACAAAAACAATTACTGTCACTTTATTTTGCTAACAGTAAATCAGCTATCCTTATTATTTTTACTACAGGCGGGGTGACATATTCCAACAATCACACACAAATAAAACAAAACAGTAACATTCTTTGTAAATGAAATTATTAAATGGTGACACTTGAAAACAAAACATGACACACAGATAGTGTTAGAACATACAAACTTCAAAACAAACTGTGTTTGTGTTATTGAGTTATTTGCGGGTCATCATCATTGCACTCTGAACATGTCCGTTTGTGTTATGTTGTAATACAAAACTGAATGGAATTCATAGAATTAAAGATTCATAGGATATATTTTTCAGAAGAAAATAATTCATTGTTCATATAGAAATATGTTAACAAGAACTCTAAGACAATTTAATACAAAATTAGTGTATGGCAGCAGCAAAAATACAAAAAGCTAAACAAGAATTTTGTTTTGCTCAGAATTTCTTCATGAAAAAGAGCAAAAAATAATGACAGATAAAAAAACAGATAAAAATGATGACAGATTATAAAATGATGACTGATAGCAATGAAGTAAAGATGTGACATCTGAAGTGACAGTCTTTCTAATATTTCATTAAAAAAATAACAGGACTTAATAATACATAAATAGTAAAATATGCTGAGGACCATATAAGGGGATTTGAGAGAGTATTAATATAAGGGGATTTGAGAGAGTATTAATATAAGGGGATTTGAGAGAGTATTAATATAAGGGGATTTGAGAGAGTATTAATATAAGGGAATTTGAGAGAGTATACCAAAAATATGAAACCACTGACAATTTTATCAGAGTTATTGAGTTATTTGTGGTTTATCATCATTGCACTCTGAACACATCTGCTCAGATCCCCTCGTCAGTTTGTCCCGCAGCATCCAGCAACTGATGACTGTGGCTCTGTGTTGATTGATATGTCCTCTAATGTGCCCACTAAGCTTCTTGTTTCTGGTTGTGGTCATCTTCACTCCCATCTCTTTCATCAAGAGGAGAGACATGGACTCATGGTTGTCGAAGTCCAGTGCTCTTCCCGCATCTCAGAGGGCATTAATGAAGCCAAATTTATCTCTCATAGTATACTTGTATTACATACTCATAAGATAATATAATTGACAAACAACACAGAATTGTGAAAGAACAGACAGAACAATGTTATAAAGATATAAATATTTCAAACATTGCATAACAGACAAAATTAATGTCACCATGCCATTATCACAAATGTGTAAATGTATACGGTGGATATGCTTCAGGAACAAGATGCTCTCTCTACTTACTCCTAGCTGTTAAAGGCAGAGATAAATATGAATAAATGTTATACAACAAACATGTTGAAGTCTTGTTATGATGCTATAAATGTGTAACCATCTAGACCATAAATTTGAAGCCACACAGCTAGAAAACAATAAAAAACAATAAATAATTGAGTTAGAAATTAAAGGCAGAAAAAAACAACTCTATTAATAACTCAAATCCATTTAAGTCTACTTCAAAATGAAAATCTGACATTTCCATTAAATTAGATCAATTTTAATTAAAAGTAAAATAAAGCTCATGCTTTCAAAACATGAAGAAATGACAATTATTAAAATGTTCAACATTTGGCTAGTATCCAAACTTTTTAATGTTGTCATTTGACATGACTTTATACAACTAACTCTGGATTAATTGCTAATAGCACTAGGTTTCTAACATTAGGGAAACAGTGGTAGAGCTGTGGTTATGGAACTGGTTTATTGAGAACAAGAGATGATTAAGATTGATCCAGATTTTTGGTTTCTATGCTCTATCTATTTATCTATTGTCCTTTAACATTGAAGATGGCACATAGGGTGGACATTCAAAACTTTTCATGTTTGACAGATGATTGCAGTCCTTGATGTGTTAAATGTGTTACATAGATCAATCCATTCTGTCATTACAAGTTTCTTGTCCTGGAAGACAGCCTCAGTCATCTGTTTAAGATGTATGACTTAAATTGACTTAAGTCTTCTAGTTTTGGTAAATGGTATTATCAATAATGTGTTCAGTTCCTTTATGTAGGTACTCACAGGGCATAGCAAATTCTGCAGTTGTTTGACCAAAGATTATTTAACAATTAATAATGATTTCAAATACTCAAATCCTGGAGCAAAGCAAAGCTATAGCACTAGCATTATATGCAGCACCTAATCCTGTGTCACTTCTGTTGTTTCTTAAAAAATAGCTAACAGTACGCTGAAATATCTGCTCTGTCAAAAGTTTTATTGACCTATTAATGCCATATGAGATATACAGTGTAAAAAAGTAAAGTGTCCTGTCACACCATGTGGCATATTGGGAATATGGTTGGTTATATGACCATAATTTTTACAGACCTTCAGCACATGATTTTTGGGGGCAATGTGGTCAGTATTACACCTGTGCCGCTTTTCTTTCCCAGAAAAAATCCGGTACCCATTTAATTGGATGGAAGGAAAAGAAAACAAACGATGAAGTCTTAAAACAACTAAAAATGAAAAGAGAACTTCTGAACACAATTAGAACAAGACAAATGCGATTCTTGGGCCATGTTAAAAGACACAACAGCCTACTGAAAGTACTCCTGGAGGGGAAAATACAAGGTAAAAGAGGCAGAGGCAGACCAAGATTAACATGGACGAGTAACATCAAAAGATGGACAAATCAACGATGACAACCTGCACCATCAAAGCAAGAGATAGAGCAGAATGGCGCTCCATGGTAGCCAACCTTCGTTGCGGAGACGGCACTCAATGATGATGATGATGACCCATTTAAGGTTGAGTGAACCGGAAGCCATTGATCAGGATCGAATCTGACCTCTTGTCCTTTGTAGTCCAGTTCACTAACCACTAGCTATTGCAGCTTCCACATGAGTTAAATATCTTAGATTTTTAATTGTCGTTTGCGCTTTGTTGTTATAGATAAACCATTAGTAAAATTGATGTATGTAGTAATGCTGTATGAGTTATATATCTTACATTGTTGTTTGTTTGTTGTTATAGATAAACCATTAGTAAAATTGATGTATGTAGTAATGCTGTATGAGTTATATATCTTACATTGTTGTTTGTGCTTTGTTGTTATAGATAAACCATTAGTAGAATTGATGTATGTAGTAATGCTGTATGAGTTATATATCTTACTTTGTCGTTTGCGCTTTGTTGTTATAGATAAACCATTAGTAAAATTGATGTATGTAGTAATGCTGTATGAGTTATATATCTTACATTGTTGTTTGTTTGTTGTTATAGATAAACCATTAGTAGAATTGATGTATGTAGTAATGCTGTATCAGTTATATATCTTACATTGTTGTTTGTGCTTTGTTGTTATAGATAAACCATTAGTAGAATTGATGTATGTAGTAATGATGTATGAGTTATATATCTTACATTGTCGTTTGCGCTTTGTTGTTATAGATAAACCATTAGTAGAATTGATGTATGTAGTAATGCTGTATGAGTTATATATCTTACATTGTTGTTTGTTTGTTGTTATAGATAAACCATTAGTAGAATTGATGTATGTAGTAATGCTGTATGAGTTATATATCTTACATTGTTGTTTGTTTGTTGTTATAGATAAACCATTAGTAGAATTGATGTATGTAGTAATGCTGTATGAGTTATATATCCTACATTGTTGTTTGTTTGTTGTTATAGATAAACCATTAGTAAAATTGATGGATGTAGTAATGCATAACTAAAACTATTTCATGCAATCAAATTATAAGTAAACAGCTTTTGCACAAATCTATGACAATTTTCTCTAGATGAACAATGGAACTGTAGATAAAAGAACAAACACAAATGTGTGAAAGAGAGCTACCTGCTGCAACGTTAACACCATAAGGACTGCCCGGAATCTGGTTTCCATTGAAGAGGATATTGACCGAGTGGAGACCAGGCACTGTGGCAGTGTACTCAACTAGGTATGTGCCCTCCTTGCCCACAACAGGGGTGATGGTTGGTTTTACTCTGTCTCTCTGTCCATTAGGATCCAGAATGACAACATCAACTGTGCCTTTGCCAGCCTCTGGTAAGAAAATGAAGTACAAAATATGAGTGCATGTTTATAAGAAACAAATAGATAAACTACAGAAAAATTATACATTGGGGCTGAAAAAAATGTGTCTACCAACTAATGAAAGATGTACCACTAGAACATGAACTATTTACCCATAATAAACAATAGAAAAAATATGTGATTTTATTTAACAATATATAAACGAATGAGTGAATGAATGAGAAAATAAATACTGCTTATAGAAAATAGATGTCCAAAGGGTGAATGAAACCCTGGTGCAAAGAATATGAAATAGTAAACTGAGATGCTAGTATCTTTCTTTGAAACATTCTTCTTCTACATTTCATTTTAAATCAGGTCCTTCAATGTTGAAGGAGGTATAAAGTTCTATCTTTCACTTTTCTGGCAGCCTAAACTATTGCCATCTATCACCGCATTTCTTCATATTGTCATATTGTATTGCAACCACATTTTATTTATCTGCATATTTGTTCAAGATCAGCTTTATTGGAGATTTTTAAAATGCTTTCTTTCTAAATTTGTCTCTTCTGGTCACTCCAGCCACCTTTATATTGGAAAGATTGTGCAGCTAAATGCATCAAACAATTTCAAGAACGTTTTTTAAAAATCACTTAATTAAATGAAACTAAAAACAATTTTAAGGGATAAAAACCAGTGAAGATCAAATAACAAATGTATAAAAAGAAAAATGGCAGTTTAATAGAATATGATTACCAGAATAAAGTAACAATAAAGGTAATGGAGAAGATACTTTTATTTAATAATTAAAAATTAATGACTGTTTGCTTAAGTGTGATGCTACTCTGTGTTTGCTGCACAAAACAATGTCTGAAAGCTTATCAGTTATGTAAACTAGAAACAGTTTAGAAAGACTCAAGTAATTTAAAATGAAACGAAGTGCTAGTTTTATTCAATAACATAACAAAAGCATTGCCAATAAGTTGATTAAATTAAAAAGTCTTTGAGTTTTCAGAAATATGTCAAAATAGATCATGTGAATAAAACATATGAATTATCATTTTAAGTTGATATAAATATGAGAAAAAATAGAATAGAAATCTTACTCTGTGTGTAGACTTCAAAGTAGGTCTTTTTGCCAACAACCACACCAGTCTTCTCCAAGCCAGGTCCAGCAGCAGTAACTTTGGCTGGATCACCAAGAGCACTCTCCACTTTGACATTGAAAGGTGATTTGGGAACTTCTTTTCCACCAAACTTGACGATCACCTTCACATCAAAGATAGTAATTGAGGAGCAGTTGTCATAAACTAGTATGAACAATACATCATCACATTAAAGAAACTTGAACAAATTTTGTTGTCACTAAAACCATTCCATTTGTATACTACAGTTTTAGTTTGTTACTTACTTCCCTATACTTTCTTCCACCTCTGTTGCCTTTATGAGTCTAGAAAAAAAATGGAGTTTATAGTAAATACTCTGTGGTGTGTCTTGCTACTACCTTTTAGGTCTATTTTTTCCTCTTTTTCTGAGTGCTAAAACTCTTTGGACAATGCAATCTGTCTGGCAGTGATCATGGCACACGAGCATGCCAAAGTCATTTAATTTGTTATTTCTTAATAATAGTCCAGCATTTCAGTTTTCTGGACAAGAGGTAGGGTTCGATCCCAACTGACGGCTTCCTGGTTCACCCAGCCTTAAATGGGTACAGAATTTTTTTCTGGGAAAGTAAAGCGGCACGGGCGTAATACCGACCACATTACCCCCAAAAAAATCATGTGCTGAAGGTCTGTAAAATTTATGGTCACTAACACCATATTCCCTGTACACCACTTGGCATGACGGGGCACTTTACTTTTTTTATTTCAGCTTTCTGATCAGAAGGGTTTGATCCCTAGAAGTGGTGGATTTTTTTAGAACCAACAAGGCTCCAGGGTTCACCCAGCCTCTAAAATGAGTACATGGTCACTAAAACATAAAAGTGCCAACACCATATTTCTTATTAGCCTCAAGGCATGATCCTTTACTTGTTTTTCAAAGACATGTAGTTCTCATAGTTTACAATATTTGAGCAGACTTTGGCATATTTTTTGCCTAAAACAGGGCTTGTAACAGTTTGTCATGCATTTGAGTGCCTTCTATGTACTTCTGCAAAGTTTTTATGTAAAAAAAATACATTGATGAGATAATTTGAGATAATGAAGAATCAATTTTAAAAAAAAGACGCCTACCCTGTAAGTTCCCTCAATGTTGGGGACATACACACATGAATAGGTGCCATTTGGGTCATTGTTGAAAACAATTTCACACTGAAATAGATGGTTATAGGTCACATTGATTCTATTATCAACAAGAGTCAAACATTAACTGACATAATCTTATTCTTATACTTTGTGACAACAATTTAAAGATGTTAAAATTTGTGGCTAACAAAATTTGTTTAATAAACAGTGATATAATGATTTAGCCTGCACATATAACATCATAAGATTTAAAATATTTTAATTGGCATTGACCTGAAGTATTGTCTATATCTCCAATGTTGTTTCTTGTATAAATTTGATTGTTTTTTGTTGTTCTTGCAGACATCCATAAAGCTCTGTCTGTTGTGTTGTATCTAAGGACCAATGGGTTTTCCTCAGTGTAGTATATACACTACAGTCTTTAAGTATGTGTTCAGCAGTCTTAGGTACCTATCCACATGTACATATGGCTGAGGTGTCGATGTTGAATTTTGTATAAAGATGACTGTGGAGTCTATTGTGTCCTGTTTTGAGGCGTATAACGATAACTTGTTCTCATCTATTCATTTTATGGTAGGTGCCTTGATTTGGGGCTTGTTGTCCTCTTATTGATTTAATAATATGTTTTTTTCTGATGGTATGTAACTGGTGCATCTGGTTGTTTGCATGCTGTGCCTTCCTTTGCCAGCTTTCTCATTTCCTGGTATTCCATAGTGAGATGAGATCCAGAGCAGGACAACCTTGATGCTGGCAGAGTTCAGTCAATAAGGCAGATGTGGTAATTTTCTGGATTGTGGTGCCTAGATCAGTAGATGTAGCATCTGTCAGAAACACTACAGGCTGCAGGCCAAGATTACTATTCTGCAATTTTTCTATTTCAGATGACAAACATACTAATACAAAATTTGCCAAAAATAAAATCAGAAAGAAAGTGGATGTTCATAGAACATAAATAAAGAAATACAGTAGTGACAGGCAATGAGAAAGAAGAAAGAAAGGGACACAGCAATTAACAAGGCTTATGTTACAAAGTTTTTGTCAAAGATAAGGTGGTCATCAGGATCAATAAAGTACATTTTTTTGTTATTATTATTATTTTATTTTCTTTCTTTGTGTGTCTTGGGTTAACTATTATTATTCTTGTTATTGAGTATATTTATCTACTTTGAGATTCAGTAAGAAAGTTAATGTCATTTTTTGCACATTGCCTGTGCCTACTACTTGGGCTTGTCAATAAATAACAAAGCTTCTGGATATAAGTTACCATCTAACATGTCATGCCTACTGTGTACAAGTCAGTTCTTTGAATAAAAATGATCATCTGATTCACTTCATGTACTCAATTGTGTAATTTATCTCCTCAACTGTCTTTACTCACTGCGGCTCTCCTGTCAATATTAAATGCTGTGTTGCTCCCCTTCATCATCATCATCATCATCATCATCATCATCATCATCATCATCATCATCAAGTACCATGCCTGCTGGCATAGGTGATCATGTCACAAGTTTCAATCTTGACAGTTATTTATCATTTCTGTAGTTGACCTTCTGTCAAGCCATTCTCTTAACCTGTCTGGTATCTTTTCTTTTTTCTTCCCTCTATCTTTTATCACTCAACATTTCCAGTTGTCACAATATATTCCAGTTGTTCTCTACTCATTACATGCCCTAAAAAATGATGATTGTTTCTTCCTAATATTGGAAATTAGCTCTCTTTTTGCTTTGACCTCTTTCAGAACGTTTTCATTATTCTTCTTAACTGTCCATGGTATTCTCAACATTCTTCCATAAATCCACATCTCTACAGACTCCAGTGATTTTCTTGTCTATTGTCCTATTGTCCATGATTCACATCCATATGTTAAGACTGGCTCTACATAACATTTAAGAACTCTTTTTTCTTGTTTCTATTGTCAAAAATGGATTGCACTGTACCTTCCTCATTTTTTGGAAAGCTGCCTTTGCTTGAGCCATTCTGCATCTCACCTCTGTTGTACATTTACCATTGGAGGTTATCATTGTTCCAACATATTTAAATTCATTTACCTTTTTTAATATTGGTTAATATAATAATATTTCATAACCATAATAATCATGGTTATTGCTTACAGTTAAGGTAAATAGCCCAGCTCTCAACATTAACATGTGCAAATCAGAAACAGCAATCAGAACTATGTATCAGAATCAATCAGAACAAATAAAAATGAACAAACTACTATTTCCACTACAACCAAATCAGAACTGTGAAAGCATAAATATTTGCAATAAAAGTTGGTGAAACTGAGACAACAAACTTACAGGCACATGCTGTCCCTTGGGATTAAGCACAAGGACATCCACTGGTCCTTTCGTGGGCACTAAAGTCTCCACAGTGAATCGGGCAGGTACCCCAACTTGGTTACCAGTGGGCTCAATGCCTGGTCCAAAAGCTCTAGCACGAGAAGGAGGGGCAGCCTGGACCTGGGCAGGAGCAACCTGAGGCTTGATGGGAGCTTGCTGGACAGGTGTTTTGGCTGGTCCTCCAGGCTTAGGCTTGGCATTAGGGAACTGAGACAGGTAGGTCATCATACTGAGATCATCCACTTTAGGGTTGGTCATCTCCTCAGGCCTGATCAACTGTTGATTACAGTAATAGGAGATACATTAGATGATAACACTAACAATGAATGAACATTGAGGTGAAAGATGTTCACATGATGATATATATATATATATATGTGTACATTTTTATAAAGGATGCAGAATAAACAATGTATTCGTACACACCGGACATTTATTAAACTTTGAAAGTCAGCTCTTGAGGATAATTAAGAGCAATCATCGAGATTCAGCTTGTAACAGTAATCAAGTTCTGTCTATTTTGTGCGCGTTAGTGTCCGACCATTTTTGTATATAATTCTACTCTCATACAAATGTTTTCCTGCTATTTAGCGGCTTTTAGAAACGTCAAAAGACACATTTATACAAAAGGACTTCATCAATCTGTAAAAGCGGTGGTTAAATTCAACAAGATCCAGGGCTCGGAATTATTTCATGTACAGGGGTCCAGACCCTGAATAGTTTTTCTACTTCGTGGCTGTTCACCCGTTATGGGTGTCTTCAACATTTCTGATCCTTACTTTAAGGGCCCTGAAGCATATTAATTTAGAATAGAACCGTTGTTGAAAAGTACATCATCATAAGGTGCAATGCCGGTTGGCGTAGGCGATCATCTCTCTCCACATCACTCAGTCCTTCATGCATGTCACAATTTCAGCCGGTGATCTTTTATTATGCCATTTGGATAAGCTGTTCAGTATTTTTTCTTTGGTTTTCCTCCTATCTTCTTTCCATTCATTCTGCTTGCTTTTATAGTAATCTCAATTCCTTCTTTTCCTCATGACATGTCCATTAAATGTAGATTGTCTCCTCCTTATGATTTAGATGATATTCTTGGTTTCTCAAGCTCGCTTTAAACATTCTTCAGGTGTAATTTTTCCTATCGGAATTTGTAGCATTTTTCTTTCTGATAAACGTCATCGCAGCTGCCTCTAATGTTCTTTGTGTTGTCTTACTTATTGTCCATGACTCGCCTCCATATAGTAGAACAAGTTCAATGTAGCACATTAGGGTACGTTTTATAACATTAATTGACAATGATATGTTACATAGGATGTTTTTCATTCCATGGAATTCTGTCTTTGCTTGCCCTATTCTGCTTTTAATGTCTGCAGTTGAAAAGTACATGGCGATGAAATAGCTGAGAGGTTTACTTTGAAGGATGTCGTAATGTGAACTTTGAACTTTGACCAGAGAGATGTCATGACGTATCTCTTTAATCGTTTATTGGAGAGTTACAAACTATCTTTGATGAGAATGCTTTCATAAGGTTCCGAAAATCTGGACTCAGGCTCTGGACAAGTAAGATGTATCAGGAGTGTGTAACCAGCGAGCTACATAAATTATCGACGTGCATGCTGAGCGTTATTTGTTGTGAGGGTCTGAGCGTCTTGTGTTTGGTCTAAGTAGATCGAGGTCGATCCAACAGTGACCAGTAACGTCATGAATGAGCGAGTCAGTGAAAGGTAGTTGCTAAGGAGGAAGGATCTGATCAGCAGACACATTCGCCTGTCTGTCCCTCACTCTCTCGTCAAGATATTCCCAACCCATGCGTGGTAATAGGAAACTCTTTATACAGAGCTTCGCCGCAGGAGTCAGGGAAACTGGTCATCAGAAGTAGACCCCGTCGAGCAAGTGTTTCGGCCCTTTAGCTTCTTGACACTCTAAGGGAGGAGGGACTGCCTGGGTCATGACTCCCAGACGTCGACCTCCTACTGTATTGAACAAAATGTTGTGAAAATAAATCTTTCCCACGCATTCTCTAACCGGCCAATTCTTTTCCATCTTGCATTATCCATCAGTTATTATCGATTTCTCATTCCCTTCTTGACGGTCATGTTTTCTAATATTTTCACCGTTTCATATTCTCACAGAAGACAGATGCAGCCACACCAAGACAAACACAGACGGCTCCATCTATTTCTTCAGTACGGAGGTCACACTCATTTTTCCGCGCTTTACGCAAGCACCACAGATATAATCTGTTTGACGAGCGTGGACACGTATTGCCACAATTTCTCTTTTCTTTGAGCAACTAATTCTACAGAGGCAAGGGAAAATAGCAGAAAGATGCACCTTATGTTGAATGTACACAGTTTCCTGCTACCAAGAGGTGACTAACAAAACTCATGTCATCACAGGCACGCCCCAGCTGGTGAATGGATATCCCGAGGTCGCTCAAATGAGAGTGAGTAGCATAAAGCAGCTTGTTCTCAGCACATACACATACTGGAATAGTTTTATGAATTTAGATATAACACACACAGAGATGCACATGAAGGAAAGAAGCGTAGTGATGTACACAGAGAATAGCTTCTTGTGGGACATATAGAGAGGAAAGTCAAACTATCTATCTATCTATTGACCTTTCGAGCCGTAGCCGGCCCATAGGGCGTGGACCTTGATACTCCTCTTATCTATATAAAGTCAAACTAGGCTCCAAAATATGCCAGGACGAAGTTACAAATGGGTTGAAATGTACATGATATCGCAGCTAGCTCTACGACACAGAAACACACGTTCTGAGCGAACAACGACGAATGACAAGAGTTAATTTAAAGAGAGCCAAACTATGAAGATAATATCTACAATTGTTTTCCTTGAACAATTTTAACGGCCACCTGCAATTACCCAGGCACGCTCCTACATGTCAAGTAAATGAGAACATTCGATCATATTTGTGTTTGACATGAACAATTGATGTTGGGTCCTTTCTTGTGTCTTATGTGCACTCAATAGAATGAAGGTTGCAGAGTTCAGCATTGACCAACAAGGTTTCAAACTGAACAATAATTGACCACTACTGCCAGAAATCAAACTTGTGACCTGTATCGCACAACAGCGTCACTACCATATATATTGCTCTCACCAGGTGTCGCTATTTGTCTACAATACGTTTTCGTCTAGCATCTCGCCATGTGGCGATCTAAGGTAATCGGCGTCACATAACAAATATTGTCGTGGCGAAGAGTGAAACGTTCAGCATCACATCATTTGGAGATATTCAATCCTCACCATTATTACCTTCCCCAACTCAGTCAGTCAGGTGCCCATTTTCCTTCTTCAGCTGCTCTAACTACAGATCGTAAGACTGGGATTGAATCCAGGTGATCATTATTTCATCAAACAGGCAATGCTTAAAGTTATGACGATAGCTACGGCAGTGGTCACATAGTGTGCAGTTGTCTTGTATCTTGTCTACGTGTGTCATATCAGATTTAGCAGAGCAGGACAGTGCCAAGAATATAATGTACAAGGTTGCCTACGTTTTCTGTGAGGGAATGACTCAGACAGAGGGCCGCAAAGTGTACAAATAATGTAAGGAACAGAGAAATGTTAAGAGAAACTGGATAATTTCCTTCTTTAAAATGTGCTCGTTAGTATGAATCTTTCGCTAAAGTTTGTCGACGTTTACAAAAAAGGGGTTACTATAAATAGTCGATGCAGATAGGGAGGTAGGCCGCATGTGGAAGCATGCTCCTTCCAGGAAGTCGGAGTGAGCTAGGCGTCAGGCTTCAAAACATGAATCAGGTGAAATTTGTTTGTCAAAATACGAGCCTGACAATGAGGGCTTGGTGCGCCGCTGACAGAAACAATGGAGTGTGCATAGAAGTTGCTCATTTGTGCACAGGGGTATTCCCGTGTAGAATGAGATGCTCATAAGTGATTGAAGTATTTCTCTGTTTACTCATTCACACAGACACATGTGTACACTGGGGCTACTAATTCACAAATATTGTTGTTGGTTCATTAGCACACAAACATGTCTATGCAACAGGGACTGCTCGCTCGTGCGCAAGTATTTCTCTGCTCGTTCGCACACAATTACGCCCCTGCGTATACTGGGACTACTCATTCCCGCGTATGCATTTCCTTGAACAGAACTACTTCTTCGTGAGCAAGTGTCAATGTATGCGCGAGAGCAGGTAATTCATGTACATATAAGTTCCAGTGTACATCGAGCTTCTCAGGTGTGCGCAGGTGTATCTTTGCGTGTATATTAAATACACAAGCAAATCTTCTGCTTTCAGTATGCGCTCGTCATTGTGTACATAGTTCGCTTTGGTCGGTTTCTCGAGGCTGTGCTTTAAGGCTTATACCTTTCAACTGTTGACAAAAATATAGGTTATGTTTGGAAAAGGGGGGGGGGGGGGGGGGGGAAAGGGGGGGGGGGTCTGCTTGACTAATGCACTGTGCTTTTCCGGTTGAAAGAAAGAAATTAGGTATGTTGTCTCTGACATGATCATGAGAACATATGTGGAGAGTAATGAAGAAAGAAAGAAATTAAGTATGTGTCTCTGAATTTGATTATCTTCAAAAGCACAAACAAAACTCTCTCTCTCTCTCTCTCTCTACATAAGTAACACAATAGATATATATATATATATATATATATATATGTACTACACACATATATCTGTAGAGAAATAGTGGGAGAGAGACAGAGAGAGAAAGTAGAAAACGCACCAAATAATAACATGTCTGGGTATGTGTTATTGGTGAGCCAGTTGGCGAGCACATACCGAGCTCTCGACGCCGTGAATAGCTCAGGTAGGTGTGCACACTCACCAAAGACGTTAGCCTAGAGTGTTGTAGAGCGCTGGTGCCTGTTGGAATATACCTGACACAGCCGGATTGCCACTATGAACTCCATGAACTTCCCAAATAGTACAGATTATGTACACGTGAAGTCGCTATAGTAATGTCCGTGTTTTCCTGAATCCATCTATATCCGACAGCCTTCTTAATCTGAAGGGTGTTAAAGATGACTGCTATATCACAAAAATCTACATAAATATCAAAGCTGTAAATACGACGCAGGTAACAGTTGCTGTATATCTGATGCTTTAAATGAGTGTTAATAAAAGACTTTCTGGTAATCCAGATCACAAATGAGATAACAAATAAGCCCTTGGTAATTGCATAATGTATTCATCATCATCATCATCATCATCGTGTGCCCTCTCCGCAACGAAGGTTGGCTACCATGGATCGCCATTCTACTCTGTTTCTTGCTTTGATGGTGCAGGCTGACATAGATTGACTTGTCCATCTTTTGATGTTACTCGTCCATGTTAGTCTTGGTCTGCCTCTGCCTCTTTTGCCTTGTATTTTTCCTTCCAATATTACTTTTAGTAGGCTGTTGTGTCTTTTAACATGCCCCAAAAATTTTATTTGTCTTGTCTTAATTGTATTTAGTAGTTCTCTTTTTATTTTTAGTTGTTTTAAAACTTCATCGTTTGTTATCTTTTGTTTCCATCCAATTCTACCTATTCTTCTATAAATCCACATTTCAAAGGCTTCAATTTTCTGTTCTGTTTTCTTGTCTAATGTCCATGTTTCTGCACCATACAGGAATATTGAGAAGATGTAACATTTTGCCATTCTTAGTTTCAGCCCTGCTGATATTTGTTTTGTTGTTAGTATATTTTTCATGGCATTAAAATTACTTTTTGCCATACCTATTCTTTTGTTTATTTCAGTTTTGCATTTTCCATCATTGGTTATAGTATGTCCTAGGTAGTTGTAACTCTGGACTGTCTCCAGATGTGTTCCCTCAACTGTGATATTTAATTGTAGGTCTTGAGAATTTTCTTTGTTTATGATCATAGTTTTAGTCTTTTCGATATTCATTTCTAGTCCATATTTTTTGCTTGTTGTGTTTATCACGTTAAGCAATTGTTGTCGGTCTTTAGGATTCTCTGCTAGTAGAACAGTATCATCAGCATATCTCAGGTTATTGATTATCTTTCCATTAATGTTTAGACCTGGTATCTCTGAGATGTTTTTAAAGATTTGCTCAGTGTATAGATTGAACAAGCTTGGTGATAGGATGCATCCTTGTCTTACTCCTCTTTTTATGTCCATGGGTGTAGAGTTCTCCTTGTTATATGTTATTATTGCTGTTTGCTCCCAGTACAAATTACATATTAGTCGTATGTCTGCGTCGTCTAGATTTATATCCTTTAGGCAGTCTATAAGTTGGTTATGGTGTATTCTATCGAAAGCTTTGGTGTAGTCTATAAAGCAGGCATATATTGGTTTGTTCACTTCTGTGTATTTTTCAATAAATGTTCTCATGCTGAATATGGCTTCTTTTGTCCCACTGTTTTTCTTGAATCCAAATTGTTGCTCCTCTAATTCAGTATTGATTTTATTCTGAATCCTTCCCTGTATAACTTTTAGTAAAATTTGTGTTACCTGGCTCATTAGGCTTATTGTTCTGAAGTCACTGCATTCAACTGAACCATTCTTTTTAGGCAATGCAATGAAAGTTGATGCTTTTAGATCGTTTGGTATGTATCCTGTATGGTATATGTCATTGCATATGTCTGTGATCACTTCGACGATAATGTAGTAACAGAAGAAATTGCATATGTTCAATGACCTGTCTTTTTTCCTGTTAGTTATTTAACTATTCTATGGGAAGAAAATATTAAATAGATGAAAATCTCGTCATCGCAACAAAGTAATCATCCAGAAAAAAGACAGCATAACAATTGTCCATACTCAGAAATGAGAGAACTAGCCAAGATTATATTAAAACAAGTAAGGAGAGAACAATGTTAGAAAAAGAAAGATTTCAGAAAAAAAACGATGACAAAAGAAAAAAAAATGAAGAAGATGGACCAAGTAGAAAACTATGCTTAAATGAAGAGACGACAAATGAAAAGAGAACGCAATTGTAGCGGGGGTGGGGGAGGGGGGGGTGACTGATAAAAGTAAGAAGAAAAATGAGAGCGCAAGTGTACTAGGGAATGAGAGAGTGGATGAATAAACAAGTAAGATAATTTACACAGGTTGACAAGAAGTTAAAGCAGAAGGGAGAGACGTTGTTTTAAAGATGCAGGAAAGTGAGAGAGAGAGAGAGAGAGAGTGAGAGAGAGAGAGAGAGAAAATACTAAAGAAGGGGGGGTATATGAGATGTAAACAAAATAACAGAGAGGGTGGGAGGCGAGAAATATCATCATGTGTCATTCACAAGTTGATATATGTGTGACTTGTGTTAGACGAGTACGAGTCTCAGTGTTTGGAATTCTCTGTCCTGGTGTGCATTGTTTGAACTCTCCACGCTTGTCATGTACAGCCGCTCTAACATAATCTGTTGCTGGCATTCAAACAGTTTACATCTACGCCTTATACAAACGCCCATTCATACACTTTCCGTGAGTGGACGACGGAACACCATTGATAACTGTTATTTATGGGTAGCTATAGGGACAAACAAACAATGACTTTAAAAAAAAAAAGGAAAGTACCCCCGTCACGCCAAGTGGCGTATAGGGAATTTGGAGTTAGTGACCATAAATTTTACAGACCTTCGGCACATGATTTTTGGGGTAATGTGGTCGGTATTACGCCCGTGCCGCTTCACTTTTCCAGAAAAAAATCCGGTACCCATTAAAGGCTGGGTGAACCCGGAAGCCGTCGGTTGGGATCGAACCCTACCTCTTGTCCTTTGTAGTCCAGTTCACTAACCACTGAGCTGTCGCGGCTCCCAAATGGCTTTACCAACAACACAATTATTAACGGCACTATAGACGAGGAAGACAAGAACCATTTAGCTGTAACTATAAAAAGACAGCCTATAAATTAAATCTGATGGCAGCGACTTCTCAAAATGTAGAGATTGAAAAAAGCTTTCTATAACCGCAAATACGGATAGTTATATTTTAGTGATTAAAAGAAAAAAAAGTTGTCACATAAGTTACTGGAAGAGAAATTGATGATTGTCACATTTCAGTGATTATTAAAACTACGAATGGCGGTTATTGATGTGTGCTATTACTATAGCTATAAACTGATGTAATAAAAATATTCATTAAATGCGAAAAAAAATAATTGAAAATTAAAGATAATAACTGTCACGGGGACTTTGATAATGGGAACCCTTCCGGCTGTTGCTACTCAGTTGCATAATAGAGCAACTCTGCAAATGAGAAAATCACAACAAATCTATGATCACTAACTACTCTAGCAATGAGGTCATTAACCTCCAAGCACCATTTCTAACACTGTGTATCACCTACAGCCAAGTGTGTTTGTTTATAAACAGTTTCTGGTAAGAATGATCGTTAAATAGCAGTTTACGAGTAGAATATGTTGATCATAACAAGAAAAGACGATTATGAAAACACGTTTCTTGTCAATGACAACTAATATTTATAATCCTACCATCTTTCTTCTCTCACTAAAAAAACTACACCTAAGAAGCATCACTACAGGATCGGGTCATTGAGATGAAATGTTAAGAAGACTTCCGATAAGGTGGCGCCACTGCTCGGAGCGTCTTTACAGAGTGTAGTTACTAATACAGGGAAGATGGTGGGGGGAGGTTGGATGGTTTCTTTGCTAGTCTTTGCTGTGTCAACTTTGATTTACTCTTATGAACTGAAGGAAGAGACAACATGAGCTCTTTTTCATGACGTTGTTTGAAATCGACGCCTATGCAATCGACTATGGCTTGCACGGAGTTTGACTGCACAATCTACATGCGCCGGCGCCGAATCTGAGTAGACTTCGTGGTCAGTGAGCGTGGCTCAAGAAACGTTGTCCCTCGAGAAACCCTGTCCCAAAAAAGAATGAAGTCAGATCTCCACTTAGGTAGAATACTTCTAGCTTGAAAGGTGTTTGAAAGTGCACAAAAGCCAGAACTAATTACTCCTGATACAGTGATCTATCATTTTGTTTTGTTTCCATCTTATATAGTTCACTTGTAAGGATCTAGGAGGCTCTTCTCTTTCCAGCTTCGGGACATAAGGAATACAAGAGCTGGATAGATTAATAGACAATAATCCTGCAGAAACAAAGGCTAGGACTAGACAGTGCAGCACACCAGCTCAGGGTAGGCATTTGCGCCTCACAACCCATCACGGATAGGATAAAAGAACTTAATTTCTATTAAAAGAAACAAAGATCTCTCTATACCCTAGAGCCACTTTTGCCTACTTTCAACAATGAAACAAAAGTTTGAGGGCAATGGAGGTAAATGATTGCTGCAGAAAAGCCACTAGAAATGTGCAGGTGTTAAAAAGACTAGTGATCGTTTTCACATCAAAATATGTTAGAGGCGCAGCCAGTAGGTCACAGACATGGAATCATTTAGCAGACAACAGAATTGCTGCATCGGCATTTGGCTAAACACGAAAATTAGAGAAACGACAGGAGAATGGATAAAGTAAGTGAGTTCGATCACACTGATAATGAATGCAAAAGTAATAAGGAAGAAGTGAGAGATTGGTGCAGAAACTTTAAGAACGTGATACTGAATGGCAGGTCAAGGACATATTCCTTCAAGTTCTTGGTGTACGCTTGGATTTCTGACCTTCATTAGTACTTAAACCCGTTTTTATTAGCGCCTTATCTTACTCCTTGAAAGAGCGGACAGGTTCGCTAGGTGTGCTATTGTTGAGGACGGTCAACCAATAGATCAGGCGGACATCATCAATGCCCTCCGAGATGTGGGAAGGGCACAGGACTTCGACCACCATTGTCACTTCTTCGGATGTTCACTTCAGTGAGTCCACGTCACTTCTTCGGATGAAAGAGATGGGAGTTAAGATGGGCACAGCCAGAAACGAGAAACTTAGTGGGCGTGTAAGAAGATTTATCAACCAACACAGAACTGGAGTCGTCAGTCGCTGGACACTGCGAGACTTGCTGGGGAGGGGATCTGAGCCCCTGTGGACATGTTCGGAGTGCAATGATGATGACCCGCAAATAACTCAATAACTCTTTTATACTTTCTCCTTCACCGCATAACCTTTAATTTACTCTTTGATACTTTATCTTTCACCGCAGAGACATTTATTTACTCTTTGATACTTTCTCCTTCACTGCAGAGACATTTATTTACTCTTTGATACTTTCTCCTTACTGCAGAGACTATTATTTACTCTTTGATACTTTCTCCTTACTACAGAGACTATTATTTACTCTTTGATACTTTCTCCTTACTACAGAGACTTTTATTTACTCTTTGATACTTTCTCCTTCATCGCGGAGACTTTTATTTACTCTTTGATACTTTCTCCTTACTACAGAGACTTTTATTTACTCTTTGATACTTTCTCCTTCATCGCGGAGACTTTTATTTACTCTTTGATACTTTCTCCTTACTACAGAGACTTTTATTTACTCTTTGATACTTTCTCCTTCATCGCGGAGACTTTTATTTACTCTTTGATACTTTCTCCTTACTACAGAGACTTTTATTTACTCTTTGATACTTTCTCCTTACTACAGAGACTATTATTTACTCTTTGATACTTTCTCCTTACTACAGAGACTATTATTTACTCTTTGAAACTTTCTCCTTACTACAGAGACTATTATTTACTCTTTGATACTTTCTCCTTACTACAGAGACTTTTATTTACTCTTTGATACTTTCTCCTTACTACAGAGACTTTTATTTACTCTTTGATACTTTCTCCTTACTACAGAGACTATTATTTACTCTTTGATACTTTCTCCTTACTACAGAGACTATTATTTACTCTTTGATACTTTCTCCTTACTACAGAGACTATTATTTACTCTTTGACACTTTCTCCTTACTACAGAGACTATTATTTACTCTTTGATAATTTCTCCTTACTACAGAGACTATTATTTACTCTTTGATACTTTCTCCTTACTACAGAGACTTTTATTTACTCTTTGATACTTTCTCCTTACTACAGAGACTATTATTTACTCTTTGATACTTTCTCCTTACTACAGAGACTATTATTTACTCTTTGATACTTTCTCCTTACTACAGAGACTATTATTTACTCTTTGATACTTTCTCCTTACTACAGAGACTATTATTTACTCTTTGATACTTTCTCCTTACTACAGAGACTTTTATTTACTCTTTGATACTTTCTCCTTCATCGCGGAGACTTTTATTTACTCTTTGATACTTTCTCCTTCATCGCGGAGACTTTTATTTACTCTTTGATACTTTCTCCTTACTACAGAGACTTTTATTTACTCTTTGATACTTTCTCCTTCATCGCGGAGACTTTTATTTACTCTTTGATACTTTCTCCTTACTACAGAGACTTTTATTTACTCTTTGATACTTTCTCCTTCATCGCGGAGACTTTTATTTACTCTTTGATACTTTCTCCTTCATCGCGGAGACTTTTATTTACACTTTGATACTTTCTCCTTCATCGCGGAGACTTTTATTTACTCTTTGATACTTTCTCCTTCATCGCGGAGACTTTTATTTACTCTTTGATACTTTCTCCTTACTACAGAGACTTTGGTAATTTCCTAGTTTGATCAGATATATTATTTCAGTTTGGAAGAGTGATGTCCCCTAAAATATGTCTGCCAAAATACAGTGGTTCTACGCATTCTTGGCGTTGGGGTCATTACGCTGGCATGTAATCATTTCGGAGTATCTGTTGATTGGGCGTTGGGTCCAGGGGTTAGGTTTAGCTTTAGTGTTAAATATTTATAAATATATTATAACGCGTGACAAAAACGACGCCACTCGGCCTAATTATGATCTTCTGATCGAAGGGAATTGTGCGGTTGATTACCAATCGCCGTAATTTACTGCCAAATGTTGGAAGATTGTCAAACTTTGGCTATTAATTAAAATGCACATACACACACATAAATACAAAAAATATCTAGAAATAGCTTTACGAAACACAATGCAACGTCTGTATTACCTCAAATTACCTGTCAGCGATTAGCAATCTGGTGCGGAGCTTGAGAATAACGAGTGTGATGAAAGTCCTCAAAAGGACCATAGTGAAAACTCTAAATATTAGACAAACTAGCCTATATATATAGGCGGATAATTAGTAAGAAGAAGCATAAGAAAGGATAGGGGTTCAGCCAATTATTAATTAACATCTCGATTTGGACGCAGACGCTGACCCGAACGCCACACTGACCCAAACGCCAGTGTGTGTGACACATGCCAGCGTAATGACCCCAACGCCAAGAATGCGTAGAACCACTGTATTTTGGCAGACATATTTTAGGGGACATCACTCTTTCAAACTGAAATAATATATCTGATCAAACTAGGAAATTACCGAGACTTTTATTTACTCTTTGATGCTTTCTCCTTCACCACAGAGACATTTATTTACTCTTTGATACTTTCTCCTTACTACAGAGACTTTTATTTACTCTTTGATACTTTCTCCTTCACCACAGAGACTATTATTTACTCTTTGATACTTTCTCCTTACTACAGAGACTTTTATTTACTCTTTGATACTTTCTCCTTACTACAGAGACTTTTATTTACTCTTTGATACTTTCTCCTTACTACAGAGACTTTTATTTACTCTTTGATACTTTCTCCTTACTACAGAGACTTTTATTTACTCCTTGATACTTTCTCCTTCATCGCGGAGACTTTTATTTACTCCTTGATACTTTCTCCTTCACCACAGAGACTTTTATTTACTCTTTGATACTTTCTCCTTCACCACAGAGACATTTATTTACTCTTTGATACTTTCTCCTTACTACAGAGACTTTTATTTACTCTTTGATACTTTCTCCTTACTGCAGAGACATTTATTTACTCTTTGATACTTTCTCCTTCACCACAGAGACTTTTATTTACTCTTTGATACTTTCTCCTTCACCACAGAGACATTTATTTACTCTTTGATACTTTCTCCTTACTACAGAGACTTTTATTTACTCTTTGATACTTTCTCCTTACTGCAGAGACATTTATTTACTCTTTGATACTTTCTCCTTACTACAGAGACATTTATTTACTCTTTGATACTTTCTCCTTCACCACAGAGACTTTTATTTACTCTTTGATACTTTCTCCTTACTACAGAGACTATTATTTACTCTTTGATACTTTCTCCTTACTACAGAGACTTTTATTTACTCTTTGATACTTTCTCCTTACTACAAAGACTTTTATTTACTCTTTGATACTTTCTCCTTACTACAGAGACTTTTATTTACTCTTTGATACTTTCTCTTTACTACAGAGACATTTATTTACTCTTTGATACTTTCTCCTTACTACAGAGACTTTTATTTACTCTTTGATACTTTCTCCTTACTACAGAGACTTTTATTTACTCCTTGATACTTTCTCCTTACTACAGAGACTTTTATTTACTCTTTGATACTTTCTCCTTACTACAGAGACTTTTATTTACTCTTTGATACTTTCTCCTTCACCACAGAGACATTTATTTACTCTTTGATACTTTCTCCTTCATCGCGGAGACTTTTATTTACTCTTTGATACTTTCTCCTTACTACAGAGACTTTTATTTACTCTTTGATACTTTCTCCTTCACCACAGAGACATTTATTTACTCTTTGATACTTTCTCCTTCACCACAGAGACATTTATTTACTCTTTGATAGTTTCTCCTTCACCACAGAGACATTTATATACTCTTTAATACTTTCTTTTTCACCGCAGAGACTTTTATTTACTCCTTGATACTTTATCTTGGAACATTTACTTTCTGGAAATGTTCAACATCATTTGGAAAGCAGAGAAGGTGCATCATAAGTGGAAAAAAGGAATCATTGTTACGATTCCAAAAAGGGCAATCTTAGAGATTGTAACAACTGGAGAGGCGTGACACTTTTGTCAGTTGCCTCAACGTTATTCTGCAAAATCAACATGAATAGAATAAAAGATTCAATAGAACATTCAGTAATGCGTGAAGAACAGGCTGGGTTTAGAAAAGGGAGAAACTGCCTTGACCATATTTTTACTCAATGACTTATATTAGAGGAACACGTTGAAACGTAAAAACCTTTTGTACTTAACTTCATTGACTTCAAAAAAGCATTAGACACAATTCATAGAGATTATTTGTGGAAAATTCTGAAGCAATATGGCGTACCATAAAAAAATCATAAATATTATCAAAGACATGTATGATGGTTACACATGTGCAGCTCGAACAGAGGAAGGACTGAGCGAATGTTTCTCAATAGAAACTGGGGTTAAACAAGGATGTATTTTATCGCCCTTGTTATTTGGAATTGTTATGGACTTCATAATGAAGAAATGCTGCATTGGTAATAAAGGCATTGAATGGATACAAGGAGACCATTTGGAGGACCTTGACTTTGCTGATGACATAGTCCTTATCAGCAGCCAGATAAAAACGATGCAGGAAAATACACATGAACTATCATCAATAGCCAACAAAATTGGACTTGAGATCAATCATGAAAAAACTAAAGTCATGAAAAGCTTAATTCCAACAGATGGCATAATATACATGGAAAACAAACCAGTGGAAGAGATCAATCACTTTATTTATCTTGGAAGTCACATTGATCGGGAAGGGGATACAAGTAAAGAAATTAGAATCAAAATAGCTAAAGCAGCATTGTCTTTCAGAAGCCTTGAAAAGTTGTGGAAATTAAAACTCATCAGCACAAACACAAAACTTAGACTATTCAAATCAAATGTACTATCAACCCTTAGGTATATATGTGAGAGCTGGAAAACAACAAGAGATATAGAAACAAAGTTGAACGCATTCAAAATAAATGTCTAAGGAAAATACTTGGTATAGTGTCGAACGAATTCAAAACAAACGAGGAAATTAGAGAAATATCAGTAATCAAGAAGACGATGGATATATGTTGGACATGTGATAAGAAGAGATAATAGCCGAATAGCAAAGCAAGCCCTCATGTGGGAAACAACAGGTAAGAGGAAAAGAGGCCGATCCAGAGAGACACTGAGAAGAACATAGTTGAGAGAGGCAATAGCAGCAGGAATAGGCAACCTCAATGAGATAGAGTTGCTTACACAGAACAGAGACAAATGGCGAGATTTGATAAAAGATCTTTACAAGGATAGAAAACTGCTAGAATAAAAATTTAGATAAGAGAAAGAGTATCTGGGTCTACCCTAGATTAGTAGCCCTACCGGCTACGGCTGGAAAGGTCAATAGAACGTTCTCCTTACTGTAGAGCCTTTCATTTACTCTTTAATACTTTCTCCTTCGCTGCAGAGATTTTATTTACTCTTTAATACTTTCTCCTTACTGCAGAGACTATTATTTACTCTTTGATACTTTCTCCTTACTGCAGAGACTATTATTTACTCTTTGATACTTTCTCCTTACTGCAGAGACTATTATTTACTCTTTGATACTTTCTCCTTACTGCAGAGACTATTATTTACTCTTTGATACTTTCTCCTTACTGCAGAGACTATTATTTACTCTTTGATACTTTCTCCTTACTGCAGAGACTATTATTTACTCTTTGATACTTTCTCCTTACTGCAGAGACTATTATTTACTCTTTGATAGTTTCTCCTTACTGCAGAGACTATTATTTACTCTTTGATACTTTCTCCTTACTGCAGAGACTATTATTTACTCTTTGATACTTTCTCCTTACTGCAGAGACTATTATTTACTCTTTGATACTTTCTCCTTACTGCAGAGACTATTATTTACTCTTTGATACTTTCTCCTTACTGCAGAGACTATTATTTACTCTTTGATACTTTCTCCTTACTGCAGAGACTTTTATTTACTCTTTGATACTTTCTCCTTACTACAGAGACTTTTATTTACTCTTTGATACTTTCTCCTTCACCACAGAGACATTTATTTACTCTTTGATAGTTTCTCCTTCACCACAGAGACATTTATTTACTCTTTGATAGTTTCTCCTTCACCGCAGACACCTTTTTCTGGCTATCACAGGCCTGAAGGGTATATTTCCTACCTATTGAATCCGAGTGTTCAGGACAATACTACACATACAGCTAGTAATTTTAAAATAATATTTGCTCTCCAGCCATATTAACAATCAAACTGTGAGGGCAAAATCAAGGAAATTGGACAGGCTCCAAGTTATTACTATGAATCGTATACTTCTTTCTTTAGCTTTCACTATTCACTGTGGTTGCAGCTTCCTTGTGTGATTGGAGATACTGCATCATCCAGATTATGGTGTAAAATCTCCTGCTACGTATACGATCCAAGCTGGTCATATGGCTGGGTATTTACGCTAAGTTCCCATTCAGCACATGGGTTGAATGTTGTCAGCGACTCATAGCTGACTGTACATGTTAAAATCAGCGAAAAAGCTAATCAAGATCATACTTCACACCTGTGATTTTAGAAAACCAACTAACCAGTCTGGCCAAGCGAGAAGAGATCAAGTCGCTACCCCAAAATGTAAAAAAAAAATGGATATACTGAACCGAAAGACACTGTTATCATAGCCAAATGTTAAACAACAACACAGCGCACCAACGCCCACGTAACACCCTGTTCAAACAGAGGAACATGCGCAATGGAAAGCAAACAAACAAAAATAGGCGCTGATCGTTGTAATCTATCGAGCGACACATTTCTCATGTGTTTCGTCGAACTGTCATTTTGTTAGAAAAAAGGACACATATAATGATGTTACTGCGCCATATCTGGTGGTCCTGCGTCAGGGTTTCTCAGAAGCATACGTAAATTCTTTTCCGAAGCTTCATAGAGACATGTTGAGAGAGTATGAGATGTTTCTCCATTAGTTTATCATTTCATTTGTGCAGTACAGCAGCTGTTTCGAACCGCCTTCCTCAGGTATGTATTTCGTACTTAAGCCTATCATCTTAGTCTAAGCAAATTGCTGAGGATGCTCACGTGCAAGTAGTTCACTTCTCTGGCATGTCTGCTATAAACAATCCATGTTCTAAATAGATACGATAAAGTTAGCACTACGGCTTTACTCAATTCCAAATAGGTTGCCATCATATCGCACATTTAGAAACGAAATACAAAATACTTCCAAGGCACTTACAAACAAAGTAACATAAATAAAGAAGAAAAGCTGCGTGAATGTACAGAACGAAGTTTCTCTGTCTGTCTTATCTATTGTACTTTGCAGCCGAAGATGACTCACAGAGCATAAATTCTAGACTCTGTGCCCGAAGATCTTTGTTATCAAGTGTCAGACCTTGCACAGGATCCGCATTGTATCTCGCCAAACGTCCCTGTTCTAGGCAAGTTGCTCAAAATCTCGGAGAGAGAACGGATAAGTGCTGATGTTGCCTCTCGCCTCAATACTGCTTTTAGTGTTTCTCCAAGTCGGCTTTTTTCTTTAACTCTCTGATTTACATTTGAGGGCTTGCTTTGAGATTACCTTGCAGTTTCTTTTCAGGACATGGCCAATACATGACCATATTCTTCTATTGATTATATATATATATATATATATATATATATATATATATATATATATATATATATAGTCAGATACTTTGTTATTTCTCTTATTTCAGATCATTTTACGCCGCATGCTATTTATAAGCAAAATAGTTTTTAAAAGAAAGTACTTTTTCACATTATTCTATTGATTGTTGTAAAACTAAACTTTACATTCAAAGGCAGAGAAATAGAAAGATCAAGATGGAGCAAGAGAAATAAGGCATCTCTAATTATCACAAATTAAAATTACCTGAGGCACGTCCAAATATTTCTCAGCGGCGTCCAAGGCTTCTTTGGCGTTTGCCTTGGCTCTCTTGGGATCCCAGGAAGCCCAGTTTGGGCACAGACCTGCATGAGCACAATCAAAGCGACGAGTCAATATCAAATACAAGGAAATGAGAAAGGTTGGCGACCCTAAGCTAATGCTACAGTGACTACTATAATGAAGGATACAGAGAACTTTAAAAACTACAAAACATCTAGTTTGAGATTACAGAATGAATTTGTAGACAAGCAATGGCAAGAATAATTAGAAATAATAAAGTCAGCATCTTTCAGTCGTAAATAGTTGTTGTTGCGGCCTTTTATTGGCTGCTGTAGCTATGACTTCGTCAGGAGATATAGGCTAAGACGTCACCGCATTAGCTGTAGTTCCCGAAGCAAATTAATCCTCTTGACGTTAAAAAAAATTATATTGCCAAAGAAACGGGAGTAGAATATATTATAACGTCGCTGGAAATGTCTGAAAATCGTTAAAATGAGACAGTGTTATTGAGTTATTTGCGGGTCATCATCATCTCACTCTGAACATGCCCACAGGTGCTCAGATCCCCTCCTCAGCAAGTCCCGCAGTGTCCAGCGACTGACGTCTCCAGTTCTGTGTTGGTTGATAGTCTTCTTACACGCCCACTAAGTTTCTCATTTCTGACTGTGCCCATCTTAGCTCCCATCTCTTTCATCCAAAGGAGTGACGTTGATTTGTAATGGTCGAAGTCCTGTGCTCTTCCCACATCAGTTTTGAGACAGTGTTACGATCTCCAACAACTCGACTTTATTCTTCATAAGTTCAATTGAGTTTATTTTTTCTAGCCAACTCCCATAGACTAGCCCGTGCTGAACATTCGACAAGGCACTACTGGTGTAAAACACATGGTTTTCTTCACCTTTAGTTTGTTAGTGATTGAACAGTTGGCATCTGTGTTGGATGACAATGCAATGTTTTGCATTGCTGGGGAGTCTGCTGTGGTTTTCTTGCTCACCCAGCTCTTTGTGCGTACCATAGAACAATATATAAACATTTATCGAGAAACAAACACTAAGGTTCTTCACCTATTATTTTCAACGCAACCTGGTTTTTACTATTTCAACTTTCTTAGAGTTCTGAAACATGGGACCTGCGTTTATCATCAATTATCGACAGAATTATGTTTTTGATAACCTATATTTAACTATACCAAGAGATCTGGTAGATGTACAACAGATATAATAACAATGCCAGTTATATAAAGAGTATGGCCAGTTCTGCTGCAACTCATTTAACGTTAAATTAATTTTGTATTTTACGTACTTGTTTTCACATAATTTAAACGAATGTATCCTTTTAATTTTGTGCTACTTATTATTCATTTGTCCTGTTAGTATGCTGTGGGCTCGCGAACCACAAGCAGGGAACCACTGCCCTAAGTAGACCAAGGTTGAAGTACTCTACCTACCAGAATTATATAATATATTCTTTGTATCGTTGCAGGAACAAAACAACTAAAATAATGTACAATTCATAATTAAAATTAATCTACTGTCTTTTAATTGATATTTAATATAAATGTATTGTGATATATTTTAACCCGCAAACAACACACGTGAAACTCCTTTATCTATATATAACTTAGGGGATAACATTAAGTAAGTTAGCGAAAGTATTTACAGAGAGAGACACAACATTTCGTAGCATAGACCAGAGTCGATAGTTCCATTGATTTTGTAAGGGTACATTTATGATCGGTCATCATACTTCTTATTCATTCACTAAATAAGTTTTACTGGACTTTGTTTTGTACCTTGCAGCGCTTTGCACTCATCACTTTCACTACTCAAACGTTTGCGACTTCATCTTTAGCCTATGGTGGGTTTTTCTTGACCCGCCAAGACTGCACGTGCGCGCGCACATACAAAATACAAGACACAGTCTATGTTTAATGATTAAAGTTCGGAAGAGGTAGCGTCCCCTTATGTAACACTACACTTTATTCGGACCCCTAATTGTAGATTTAAAAAAAACAACAACACGAGGGTAAAGTCATCAACCTAACACTAAACCCAACAATTATTTTAATAACTGAGAATTTACGCTACTGTAGTTTTGTTGAGACGCCAACTAAGGGGAGATCACTAGTTTCACTTAAATAATTTATATGACAAAACTAGGACTTTACCAGAAATAAACTCTGGCCACTCTAGCCTACGTTCTTGACAGTGTTGCGACTTGTCGTGATGACAACAGAATACCAACTCATCATTCATAGGTTAACGGTGACAGAAAGGGTGTGGACGTCACAGGGCATGATACGTACCAGGCCCAACAGCGTCGACCAGGGCGCCAATAGCTCTGCCATCGTTCCAGTCTGTGGTGAAATTGTTGATGGGCAGGTCCTTGACCTTGGCTTGGATCCAGTTGAGCAGCCGCTGCTTGGGTGTGGGCGCCTTCTCCGATGGTGTGGGTTCCTCTCCCTCCCACATGGGCATGGAGATGGAATAGTGGAGAATGAGCGTCCATATCAGACCCAGGATGAGCTTGAGCTTACAGTCCACAATGTCTGTGCTGTCTGTGAATGGCAACAAACATACAAACACGATTTAGATCATGTGACGGCTCCATACTTTGTGGGCAAGGCAAAGAAACAATTTGCTGAAAGAAGGTCATGCCGGTCAAACTATCTGAATGGAAAGATGTGCACGATTAGGTATACTATATGGAGATTTGTACCAGGCTAGACGCTCAACATAAGATTAAATGTTATGTACAGAATTGTATAAATGTGAGGAAGTCTACAGTCTAAGAATACTCTAGAATACTTTAGTCATCGGGCGAACGCAACCAACCAACCATTACCAAACAGTATCTATGTATTACACTGGTTTGGGTAGAGAGACGGTAGCTAAGAAGCCGAGCAGTGCATGGACAAAAGTACTATGAGATCAAAGCTGACAATCGTACTCCACCTCAGTGTCACTGGATACATAGCTAGCTTGACCAAGAGAATAGGAGGCAGGAGAAGGAGCCAATTTCAAACAAACAAACAAATTGTCAGGATGAAACTTTCATATGATAAGTCAAAAGGCAAATACACCATCTCCCATATTATGTATGCAGGAGTTAGATTTGTGGAAGTAAATGTCGTTCATAATACATAATGAGAATCATGAAGCTATACCGTATACAGAGTATATGTGCTTACAATGTAGGCCAATAATACTAGCTAAAGGTTAATAAATAATTATTGTCTCTAGATGATATCTGAGGATGTTTGCAAAATCCTTTCAACCATAAATAAACAATGAAGTCAATTCAGTTAAGTCGCTGGACATTTTAGCTGAGTGAACAAGAATTCATTTTTACATCAAACTAAAAAAAAAATCTATCTTTATGGGATTTTCCCTCTGGGGTCTGCCGAGGGGAACTGTAGGACCGGAGAATAAGGCCGCTTGTCCAGTGCAGTCGCCGGGAGGTGTTCGGGTCTGGGCTTTTATTTCACCTCCGTTAGAAAAAAGAAATTGTTTCTATAAGCTTGCAAAACACGGGCCTTTAAAGCAGATCTAGAGAATAAAATACAAGCTGTGGCAACGAAATATGGAGTGTTATGGAAGGTTTTAGGGACTCTTATTTGGATAGTATCACGAATGAGACGGTTAGCGAAACGGGTTAAAAACAAGCTATCGGAATACACGATGATCATTTGACTGTTGTAAAAAAAACGCAAAATAAAATGGTTTGTTTGGTCACGTATCTCGGTCGTCTAGTTTGGCAAAAACCATTCTGCTGTGGACTGCTAAATGTGGAAGAAGGAGAGGTAGACATAGAACGAGATTGGAGATTAACATCAAAGAATGAATAGTCCTCGACTTGGACAGTCTCAAAGACTAACTGCGGACAGCGATAACTGGAGACGGTTGATGAAATTTGTCAATGGTGCTCCACTTTAATAACTTCCTGTCACACCAGAGCAAAGACACGCGAGCCAAGGTAGAAGACTGTGTATATAGACATGACCACAGAAGACAAGTCAATGACAGGCAGAATGAGAGAAGATCAACACGGTAGTTCATATCAGAAGTTAATGGTAAGTTATTTGAGAACCTGCCGCAAGCGTATAGCCAGCTAACTTGTGTCCTTACCATGGGACATATCTCTCTTTAAATAACTTAGTGAGCTCGTCTCTTGACAAGATGTAGTTAAGGAGTTAGTGTTTAGTTATAAGGAAATAAACCAGTAACAGTTAGTGTATAAACAGTTATAACGTGGTCAACGGGCAATCACCCCTGTTTGTAACCCGCATAAGTTAGAAGTACTTTAGTGCAGCTCGAGGAGAGAGATGATCACCATAATTTAGCCACACATAAAACATATGAAAACCAGTGTACATAATGATTGCATTGTCATGCTGTAATGAGAGAATTTGATTGATGACTTTTCTAGTCTTCCAATAAAAGCTTATGACTTGTAACACCTGGTCATGGCCTGTCATTTTTAGTGAGGGGTGTTATCATTGAAGACAATATCATCATCGTCGTCAACTACCGTGCCTGATTCTCGGGCACCGCCACCAGTCTGACAGAGCCTCCACTCTATGTCATGCTCTTCTTTATAGCACATGCTCATAGTTAAAAAAAAAAAACACAGGAAAATAAAGTAAAAGAAGAAGACTGAGTTGGAAGAAGCTAAAAAGAAATGAGAAAGTGGTTGAAAGAGACACAGATTTCTGAAAAGAGACAAAGATTTTTGAAGAAAAAAAAACTGCAACACTTCTCCTCTCTCCCTCCTTCCTTCTTTCCTTCCTTCCTTTCAATACTAATCAATTAGAAATACATTTTCTATGTGTACTTCTTCATATCAACACTGGCTGGCAACAACCCACTACAAACATCAAGGCAACAACACAACTTTTATGTTAACGGTTGTCGATCTAGTTAACATGTCAAAAGTTCGCAAACAATAGAATTATAGTTATCTATGGAATAGTTTCGTTCTATATAACATGTGTATGTGGTGGGTGGGTTCTGGTGCTTGAACCAGGAAATATTACTGCCTAGAGCGATCGAACAATGTCAGCCTCAAGGATGATTCTTGTCGCAAGCCTGACAACATCAGGACGTCGTTATACAATCTTTATTCATAATCAAGTGCGGCCGTAAAGTACTTGGTAACTTGAGGTCAATTCATTTGCCGTGTTATTGCTCTGGCTGGCCCAGGGGCAGACAACTCTCTCTCTCTAATCTTCAACTTTCTTATCTTTGGCATCTATTTCAGTTAAGTTCGTATGGACTGTCTCTAATGAAAGGTTAATATATTCAGGAGAAAGATAGTTTGACGCGCGGAAAGGGAGGGGGAAATAATAATTACTTTCGAGCTAGTTAAAAAGAAAAACTTAATGTCTTATTTTTCATCACTCAGGAATAAAGAACTATATTCTACTGTGTATGTATATCATGCGTACAACTATTACTGATAGCAGTGAACCTAATGCCGACGGTCATGTGACATAGACATCAACAAACTCTCAACGTTACTGGCTTCGTGTCCATCCTTCGTAAGCTAGTTTATGTCCGAGTCTACATCAATTAGCCAAGTTGTCAGCCAGTAAGGCACTCACTGACTCTGTGTGTTTGAAACGAAGCACTCTGTGTGAGCAGTAACATATTACTAGAAATGTGTCAGCTTGAAAGTTGTGCTACTGTAGTGAAGAAAGGGCTTGGACTGGTCATACCTTCTAGCAAACACTGATGTAAGGTTATAAAGTGCTGCACTTTTAATAAGGAAACAAACTGTTGAGATTGTATTGGTGACTTATTTACCTTTGTTCCTTTCCTACTAATAGTAATGGTCTTGTAGTTCACCTGCTCTGTACTCAGGTGTTATTGGATACGATGACTTCATGTGAAATCCGAACCTTAAACCCTTGAGAGTAAGGTTAGAGGCTTCAACCCTTGAGAGAAAGGTTAGAAGCTTCAATCCTTGAGAGTAAGGTTAGAAGCTTCAACCCTTGAGAGTAAGGTTAGAAGCTTCAACCCTTGAGAGTAAGGTTAGAAGCTTCAACCCTTGAGAGTAAGGTTAGAAGCTTCAACCCTTGAGAGTAAGGTTAGAAGCTTCAACCCTTGAGAGAAAGGTTAGAAGCTTCAACCCTTGAGAGAAAGGTTAGAAGCTTCAACCCTTGAGAGAAAGGTTAGAAGCTTCAACCCTTGAGAGAAGGTTAGAGGCTTCAACCCTTGAGAGTAAGGTTAGAGGCTTCAACCCTTGAGAGAAAGGTTAGAAGCTTCAACCCTTGAGAGAAAGGTTAGAGGCTTCAACCCTTGAGAGAAAGGTTAGAAGCTTCAATCCTTGAGAGTAAGGTTAGAAGCTTCAACCCTTGAGAGTAAGGTTAGAAGCTTCAACCCTTGAGAGTAAGGTTAGAAGCTTCAATCCTTGAGAGTAAGGTTAGAAGCTTCAACCCTTGAGAGTAAGGTTAGAAGCTTCAACCCTTGAGAGAAAGGTTAGAAGCTTCAACCCTTGAGAGTAAGGTTAGAGGCTTCAACCCTTGAGAGTAAGGTTAGAAGCTTCAACCTTGAGAGTAAGGTTAGAGGCTTCAACCCTTGAGAGAAAGGTTAGAAGCTTCAATCCTTGAGAGTAAGGTTAGAAGCTTCAACCCTTGAGAGTAAGGTTAGAAGCGTTAACTTACTGCTACAGTTTCGACCCGTGCCTGTTACAGATGACTCTTTTTGTATTAAAAAAAATAGTTGTTATATCTTTATAATAAAGATTTCAGTAGATGTACAGTATAACATATGTTGCTATATCTTTATAATAAAGATTTCAGTAGATGTACAGTATAACCCATCTTAACTTCATAATAATATGAGAGAAAGCGAGAAACAAAGAGAGAGAGAGAGAGAGCGAGAGAGAGAGATACAGCGATGGAGAGAGAGATACAGAGAGAGAGATACAGCGAGAGAGATATACAGCGAGAGAGAGAGAGATAGATACAGCGAGAGAAAGAGAGAAAGAGAGATACAGCGAGAGAGAGAGATACAGCGAGTGATATATACAAAGCGAGAGAGAGAGAGATACAGCGAGAGAGAGAGATACAGCGAGAGAGAGAGAAAACGAGAGAGAGAGAAAGCGAGAGAAAGAGAGAGAGAGAGACAGAGAGAGAAAGAGAGAGAAAGAGAGAGAGAAAGCAAGAGAGAGATACAGCGAGAGAGATATACAAAGCGAGAGAGAGAGAGATACAGCGAGAGAGAGAGAGAGATACAGCGAGAGAGAGATACAGCGAGAGAGAGAAAGCGAGAGAGATAAAGCGAGAAAGAGAGAGCGATAGAGCGAGAGAGAGACAAAGTAAGAGAGAGAGAGATACAGCGAGAGAGAGATACAGCGAGAGAGAGATACAGCGAGGGAGAGAGACAGCGAGAGAGAGAGAGAGAGACAGCGAGAGAGAGAGAGATAAAGCGAGAGAGATAAAGCGAGTGAGAGATACAGCGAGAGAGAGAGAGAAAGCGAGAGAGAGATAGAGCGAGAGAGAGATAAAGCGAGAAAGAGATAAAGCGAGAGAGAGATAAAGCAAGAGAGAGATAAATAAAGCGAGAGAGAGATACAGCGAGAGAGAGAAAGCGAGAGAGAGAGAGAAAGAGAGAGAGAGAGAGAGAGAGAGAGAGAGAGAGAAAATACAGCTTATTCATTCTACTATTACATTTACTAACTTAACTCTACAGGCCATATATCCAATTGTGTAAGCTGTGTCGGCGAGCAGGTTTTGGAAACGAGCCTAAGAAAGTTCAAGAATGGCTAAACTCTACTTTCATTACTTGGCTTCCCATACTGTGTCTCATGTTATATCCTTCAGACTTACTATTTCATTCTAATATTTTGTTGAACTGCAGTAATTTGTTCTGTTCATGCTTCAGAAATATGTCCTATATGTTACAATATTCTAATCATAATGACCTAGACTAACTAGAAAAAAAACAAAGGAAGTTGTTGATGCCCGTAATGTCTAGTTAAATTATAAGTAACGAGATAGGGCGTACATCCTTAACAGCAAATATAAACACAAAATAGGAAAAGTCAACACAATAATTACTAGGCAGTAACCAATTATCATCGACTCGGCTGAAGTTATTACTGGGCAGAGTTATTCCCAGGTGCCCTGGCATTTCACAAATTGCTGAATACATAGTAAATGTACAGGCAGCGTATAAATGTTTGTGGGAGTGAGGCACTGTTCTAAAACAGTTCAGTTGTTTCTGTAGCAAACGTGTGTACAATGTATGACTGTGTCCAATGTCTAGGACTGGTCTCACGTGCTCTCATGGATGTGTTCGTCTATTACAAATTCATGATTTCTAAAATGGCATTCTGTTCAGCATGGATTGCACTACAAGGACGGCAAAAGGGACAAGTCAACACCCCTTCCTTGCATTCCTCACAAACCTAGTCAAACGATTCTCTTTCTTTTGAAGACACTTTTCGGCTGGTGTATAATTTAACTACCTTTCTCTACCTCTCTTTCTCTTCTAGAAACCCATCATTGTCTACATGTTCATCTGTTACTAGACTTTAACATTGTATTCTACTTATTTCTGTTATGAGACCCCTCTACTCACGCTATTTACTATTGCAGCCACTGTTTCCTTGTAAAAAGCTTCATGCTAATGGTATCCACCGCATTTCTTTAATGTCGCTCTGTCCTAGTTAGATAAATGTATGACAACCATGTCAAGTTGGTGAGAACAGGCAAATAAATGCAGTGTTGCGGTAAAGCTGGTAGCAGGGAACAAGTGGTGGGGTGTAACATAGGCTCCTATAAAGTATGGTGACAGATAAAGAGTGTTAAAGTGCACATGAACTATAGCTGACGCTAAAATGATTAACATGTTATCTTATTTTCTGTCCAATAATAGACATTTGAACAATTATTTGTAAAAACGGACCCACAATTGTGAGAGGGAGAATTGAAATATAGAAATATAGAAACAATGGTATGGTAAAAGCTTTACGTGATTAATAGACGACACAAATTTGAACGACGTTTCGGCTCAATAGGCCTTCAGCAGGAACAAACAAACAACACACACACACTGATATGCAAGTAAATGAAACTAATCCTACATAGCTAACTAGTATGAGAGGAAGGAGACTGAGACAGTTGATGCCGTGGTAGGACAGCAAGTAAATGCTCTTCTGGCAAAGACAAATACGCTAAAACTATGCCAGCAATCAAAGCCTTACTTATAATTAATAAACTGTGGTGTATCGTCACTTAAAACGTATAAACCATTGTCTTGCCTCCACTTAAAATGAATAAATTGTACTATATCATCACTTAAAACGTATAAATTGTACTGTAGCCCAACTTAAAACGTACAAATTGTGCTGTAGCCCAACTTAAAACGTATAAATTGTACTGTAGCCCAACTTAAAACGTATAAATTGTGCTGTAGTCCCACTTAAAACGTATAAATTGTGCTGTAGTCCCACTTAAAACGTATAAATTGTGCTGTAGCCCCACTTAAAACGTATAAACTGTAGTGCAGCTTCACTTAAAATGTACAAAATTGTACTGTAGCCCCACTTAAAACGTATAAATTGTACTGTAGTCCCACTTAAAACGTATAAATTGTACTGTAGCCCAACTTAAAACGTATAAATTGTGCTGTAGTCCCACTTAAAACGTATAAATTGTGCTGTAGCCCCACCTAAAACGTATATACTGTAGTGCAGCTTCACTTAAAACTTATAAATTGTACTGTAGCCCCACTTCATCATCATCATCGAGTGCCTTCTCCGCAACGAAGGTTGGCTACCATGGATCGCCATTCTACTCTGTTTCTTGCTTTGATGATGCAGGCTGACATAGATTGACTTGTCCATCTTTTGATGTTACTCGTCCATGTTAGTCTTGGTCTGTCTCTACCTCTTTTACCTTGTATTTTTCCTTCCAATATTACTTTTAGTAGGCTGTTGTGTCTTTTAACATGCCCCAAAAATTTCATTTCCCTTGTCTTAATTGTATTTAGTAGTTCTCTTTTTATTTTCAGTTGTTTTAAAGCTTCATCGTTTGTTATCTTTTCTTTCCATCCAATTCTACCTATTCTTCTATAAATCCACACTTCAAAGGCTTCAATTTTCTGTTCTGTTTTCTTATCTAATGTCCATGTTTCTGCACCATACAGGAATATTGAGAAGATGTAACATTTTGCCATTCTTAGCCTCAGCCCTGTTGATATTTGTTTTGTTGTTAGTATATGTTTCATGGCATTAAAATTACTTTTTGCCATACCTATTCTTTTGTTTATTTCAATGTTGCATTTTCCATCATTGGTTATAGTATGTCCTACGTAGTTGTAGCTCTGGACTGTCTCCAGATGTATTCCCTCAACTGTGATATTTAATTGTAGGTCTTGAGAATTTTCTTTGTTTATTATCATAGTTTTAGTCGTTTTTATATTCATATCTAGTCCATATTTTTTTGCTTGTTATGTTTATCACATTAAGCAATTGTTGTAGGTCTTTAGGATTTTCTGCTAGTAGAACAGTATCATCAGCATATCTTAGGTTATTGATTATCTTTCCATTAATGTTTAGGCTTGGTATCTCTGAGATATTTTTAAAGATTTCCTCAGTGTATAGATTGAACAAGCTTGGTGATAGGATGCATCCTTGTCTTACTCCTCTTTTTATGTCCATGGGTGTAGAGTTCTCCTTGTTATATCTTATTATTGCTGTTTGCTCCCAGTACAAATTATAGTCGTATGTCTGTGTCGTCTAGATTTATATCCTTTAGGCAGTCTAGGTCAGTCAGTTAGGTAGCCCCACTTAAAACGTATAAATTGTACTGTAGCCCCACTTAAAACGTATAAATTGTACTGTAGCCTCACTGAAAACGTATAAATTGTACTGTAACCTCACTTAAAACGTATAAATTGTACTGTAACCTCACTGAAAACGTATAAATTGTACTGTAGCCTCACTTAAAACGTACAAATTGTACTGTAGCCTCACTTAAAACGTACAAATTGTACTGTAGCCTCCACTTAAAACGTATAAATTGTACTGTAGCCTCACTTAAAACGTATAAATTGTACTGTAGCCTCACTTAAAACGTATAAATTGTACTGTAGCCCCACTTAAAACGTATAAATTGTACTGTAGCCTCACTCAAAACGTACAAATTGTACTGTAGCCTCCACTTAAAACGTGCAAATTGTAATGTAGCCTCACTTAAAACGTATAAACTGTAGACTGACTTTTCCATCTTTTGATGTTATTCGTCCGTTAGTCTTAGTCTGTCTTTACCTCGTTCACCTTATATTTTCCCTTACAAAATTACTTTTAGTAGGTTGCTGTGTCTTTTAACATGCCACAAATATCGAATTTGTCTTGTTTGAATTGCGTTTAGTAGTTCTCTTTTAATTTGTAGTTGTTTTAAAACTTCATTGTTCTTTTTCTTTTCTTTTCAGCCAATTCTTCCTATTCATCTATAAAACCACATATCAAAGGCTTTAATTTTCTGTTTTCTTTTCTTGCCCATGTTTCTACACCATACAGGAATGTTGAGAAGATGTAACATTTTGCTAATCTTAGTTTTAGCTCTGGTGTTATTTGTTTTGATGTTAGTATATTTTTCATGACATTAAAATTACTTTTTACCATTCATATTCTTTTGTTTATTTCAGTTCTACATTTTTCATCACTGGTTATAGTATGTCCCAGATAGCTGTAGCTTTGAACTGTCCCCAGGTCTATTCCTTTAACTTTGAAATTCTTTTGTAGGTTTTGAGTATTATCTTTGTTTATGGTCATAGTTTTAGTCTTTTTGATATTCATACCTAATCAATATTTATTGTTTGTCATATTATTTCATAAAGTAATTGTAGATCTTTAGGATTTTCGGCTAGTAATACAGTATCATCGGTATGTCCTAGGTTATTGAGTATCTTTCCATTAATTTTTAGGCTTAGCATCTCTGTGATGTTTTTAAGGATTTGCTCAGTGTATAGATTGGACAAGCTACGTAATAGGATGCATCCTTGTCTTACTCCTCTTTTTATATCAATAGGTGTAGAGTTGTCTTTGTTATATTTTATTATTAGTGTTTGCTTCCAGTACAAATTACATATTAGTCGTATGTCTGTGTCATCTAGGTGTATAACTTTTAGTTGTCAATAAGTAGTTTATGGTGAATTCTATCAAAAGCTTTGGTGTAGTCTATGAAGCAGGCATATATTGGTTTGTTTACTTCTTTGTACTTTTGAATTAATGTCCTCCTGAAAAATATGGCTTATTTTGTCCCACTGTTTTTCCTAATCCAAATTGTTGTTCTTCTAATTTCATATTGATTTATTCTGAATCCTTCCCTGTGTAACTTTTAGCAAGATTTTTGTTACATGGCTCATTATGCTTTTTGTTCTAAAATCACTGCAGTTTATTTGGTATGTATCATGTATGGTATATGTTATCGCATATGTCTGTGGTCACTTCAATGCCAAAAACGTCTAGTGCCTTTATCATCTCTATCTGTAAGTTGTCAGGTAGCGCAGCTTTCCCCTTTTTTATTGTTTGTATAACTTTTTCCATTTCAGATTTTAAGATTTATAGCCAGTCATACATTTTGTAATTGGTTTCTTTTCCCTTTCGTCATAAAATAATTATGTTATCTATTCCTGCCATCTATTGATTACATCTTTGTTGTCTGTTAGCATTTTTCCTTTCTTGTTTGCAATGCATCCAATTTCGGTGGCTTTAAAATTGTTTACTAGTCATTCTCTTTAATTCCGTGTGCATCCCTTTTAAATCTTGTTTATTTTACATAGTTTCGATTTCTAGACATATTTTGCCGAGTCAGTCTTATTTTGCCTTTTTGCACATGTTGCGTATTTCATTATCTATTTTGTTGTATTAGGTAGTGTTCTTGGCTTGTCTTCTTTCTTTCATTTTGTTCAATATGACGTCAGTTATCCATTTTTGTTTTTTGTTCTTTTCCTTTTTGGCTAAGATGTCGTAAGTTTCTTGTATGCTTTCCTTTATGCATTGCCATTTCATTGTAACTTTTTCACCAGGATTTTCTCTTCTGTACTGCTCAATGCATTCTTCTAACAACTTCTGATATGTGTTCTTTACTTGTATTATATAAGTATCTTTAACATCTTTTTTTATTTAAAGCTGTTATGTATAGTGGTATTGTTGATGAATTAGTCTTTTGTTTATTTCTCTTTAGTTTGACTTTCATTTAAACCATTACAGGATTGTCATCTGAGATAATATCTGCTCCTGGATAGATTTTGGTTCTTTTGACGCTGTTTAGGAACCTTGTTATGGAACCTATCTTTTAGCATTATGTAGTCTATTCTATCCCTCTTCTTATTTCCAGGGCTTTTCCATGTGTATAGTTACATTTTCTCTTCCTAAAGGTAGGTGTTACTTATTATCAGCCCGTTTTCTTCACAAAATTGTATTAATCTTTCTCCTCTTTCATTTCTTTTTCCTAAACCATGATTTCCTATAATAGTCTTATATCTGCTTTTTCCTACTTTAGCATTCATATCATCCATTACAATCAAGATGTCCGAAGATTTCACTTGCTTCATAACTTTAGAATAGATTTAGATTTAGATCTTCATAGTATGCCTCTGTTTGTCTATCTGTAAAGTCTTGAGTTGGTGCGTTATGTCTGTATTATTGCTATGTTGAATTGTTTTGCTTTCATTTTGAGTAGTATAATCCTATCATTGTGTGCACTTGTACAATGGGTACATTTATATTTTATTAGCTCTCTTTTTATTAGTTTTTGTACACCTCTTTGACTTTCTGATGTGTTGCCTGAATATATAAATGTATATTTTTCGTCTCGTATGCACCCACATTCTTTCCATCCTGTCTCTGATATGCCTACAATATCTATATTTTAATCGTTCAGCTTCTAAAATAAGATTTTCCAATGTTCCTTCTTGGTAAAGAGTCCCAACATTCCATGTTCATATTCCTAGATCTTTCTTGATAATAAATAGGATGTAAATACACTATTTTCCATTGTGCGACAACAGCACATAACCCAGTAGCCACACAGACGTGGCAGGAGTCAGTGGTTATATTCCCTTTTCTCCCCTCACCGTGGTCCGGACCTCGGTAGCCACACAGACGTGGCAGGAGTCAGTGGTTATATTCCCTTTTCTCCCCTCACCGTGGTCCGGACCTCGGTAGCCACACAGACGTGGCAGGAGTCAGTCAGTGGTTATATTCCCTTTTCTCCCTTCACCGTGGTCCGGACCTCGGTAGCCACACAGACGTGGTAGGAGTCAGTCAGTGGTTATATTCCCTTTTCTCCCTTCACCGTGGTCCGGACCTCGGTAGCCTCACAGACTTGGCAGGAGTCAGTCAGTGGTTATATTCCCTTTTCTCCCCTCACCCTAGCCCGGACCCTAGCTATCGAGATTTCTTACCAGCATTCGCTTTGTGTGCCTCTAGAGAGTTAAACAAATAAATAAGTTCTGTTACTTTTATAACTTTTTTGTCTGCTGAACATCGGCAGCAAAGCATCTCTTGAACTAAAACAAACACTGAAGATGTGACCTGCCTCCTACTGTAAAAACTGGCCTGATACCCAAAAGATCGACAAGTATGCGTCATAACTAGTGTGAAATATTTGTTCTCTCTATGTGATGCATACTAAAACGGTAAGTTCTAGAACCAGTTTCCAAAATGATGATCGCAATCTTCAAAGAATGGCCAAGTGAATGTGGAGGGTTTCCCCGCGTAGGTAAGAGATTAAAAAGGAAATATTTCAACACTTATTTCCCCTTAGATATTACCATAATTGAGACCCATGTTACTTGATTGCTAATGAGTTCTTTGTCTGCGATTAACTAGGTTGACAGCTGTTACAAGAGGCTCCTGCTTCTTAAAAATCGTCGAACTACATGAATGCACTATTTCCCACACCCCACCTTTTAGAAGCATCATGTTAATAGTTGTTTTTCGATGCAAATCTGCTTGATTAAAATGCTTCCTTTGCTTTGTCCGTGGTGTTAGTACGTCCGAATGGTTCTTGCACTAGTTTAACAGTAAACTAACAAGATGTTTACGTAAATTGTGGAAGAAGTTTATACACGTCCCGGAAATTAAAGTATAACAAGGGAGATAATGTTGTAGAAGACAGGGGAAGTAAACTGCAACGGAACACAGAAACAACAAATGGAGCAGTTCAGAATGAGAGCTGATGCACACAATGACCATGTGTACATTTGAGCGATGGAAGATTGTTAAATCGATATCAAACTCACAAAGATTCAGGGGACACTACGGAAAAACGCTTAAAATAAATAACAGTAATATGCCGTTCTTCCTCATAACCATTTACATTTGCCAGAACCACTTGTATTGTACTAGAAGTTTATGACTGAATTCTTCATTGGCATCGTCGCTTCCTTTGTCTATGGAGAACACATCAATGTAAATATGCTACAGCTATTTTCTTCTCATCCGTTCATGTTTTCTTTTCATTAAAGCAGGCCGTGTTCTGCTCTCTTTCATCTCGTCTCTTGAAGACATGGACAGTTTATTGATGCATGCATTCCTCCTGCATCTTGTCTTTCAATTACATAAGTGGTTCTCCTGTTTCATGTTCTTATTTTATGTTGAACCCCTTTCCCGTTCCTTTTAATCTTTTGAAGAATTGACCGCGCCCAGAAGACCACTATCATGGGGTTGTTGTAGAACGTGTTTCAGGTGTGACGAAATCGTTTCCACGGAAGGTTACAGACGTTTTGGCATGTTTATAATCTCGTACAACAGTTCGGTTTAACAAGGGTTTGGTTGTTGTTCCAAACACAGGAGTCAGTGGTTCAAGTTTAAACCCGCATACCTGCCACGCTGAAAAGCCTGCGAGGGGAACGAAAACTTCTGGTGACATGGCTCATATGTTGTAACCATATTATCATTATCATGTGCCGTACCGATTGGCGTAATTGCATTACAAAGAAACATAATCTCAATATGAAGGTAGATCTAGGAATTTCAAGAGATTGCATTGTTTGCAAAAGGGGTTGTCAAGATGTTTTGCACTTTAGTATGAAGGAGTCAAGGCACTAATTTGAAAGTTGGTGTGACCCTGGAGGGGACTGGGTGTCCAGAGATAAGACGTTGGTCTCTGGGCAGGAATGTTCCAGGTTCAAATGCTGCCACAGACGGTGGAATCGTTCACTTCGAACCCGTGGTTCTAGCCTCGGCTGATCTCTAGGTAGTGACATCTGAAGCCCTGCCCACTCGGATAACGGCGAAAAAGCACGAAGTCCCGTGTGCACTCGCGCACGTTAAAGGAGCATTAGCAGTTAAAGTAGAAAAAAATATGCTAAAATGGCCGCTTCTCTGACAAAATTGGTAAGCAAACTTACCCATATCGAAGACGGATGTGTCGGGTCGAAAATCACAGATATCACGGCTTTGTCCTAAACTAGTGACACAACGCGCTTACGCTCACGTATTGGGTAGAGAAGAAAAAAAATTCGCAAACCTTAGCCCTCCTCTACATACTCACCTGTCGAGATGACGTACTTCTCCCATAGCTTCTTCACCTTTTTGATGTCTTAGCTGAGAACTGCAGGACGGCCCAGAGAGAAGAGATCTACAATCAGTGAATACAGAAAGTGAAGAAGTGCACAACTGTTTGACCGATCTTCACATATAATCTTCTTTTTCTCCACATCCTTCTAATTTCTCTCCTTCCTCTTTTTTATTTATTTATTTTTGTTGTTGTTATTTCTTAGTCACAAACCTTCCACACTGTCAGAGGCTAACACGTCTTTCTGGCAACATCATAGTAAACGCACGTTCTTTGAAACAAAACAATCCTTTGTTGGATGCCCCAAGTCTGGTCTGTACTGTGCTGCATCACTGCCACCCAACATGCTCCTTCAGAATGATGGCTTTCATGTTCTCGAGATTGCTTCACCGGTCTGAGAAGTTAATTTTTCCAGCTCAAGAGAGTCTACCTGCGTGCACCTCCTCTACGTTGAACATGTTAAGCAGGTATCAGCTGCTGGTTTAGCTCATATCTGACAATATTCCACCAACAACTTGTATGGGGTGATAACAGTCTATGTACTAGCTTGTTGTTGTCATTTGAAACAAACATGATAAAGAGAACATTAAATTTTCTGACATAACATACACTTTACAAGAGGCTGCCTGCCCACGCACAAATGTGTAGTATGCTGAGATCGTTTTTTAGATGTGCAAACAGATTTATATAAACAAAATATTCCGAGCTCTTAGCACTTGATAAGAAATGGCAAACACTACGTGGTCCCCAAATAGCTTCCTCTTCATGTGTGTGGTGTATATATGTGTATGTGTGTGCGCGCGCGCGCGTAAATTGTGCCTGAACTAATTATTTATAGTACTTTCTTAATAAGTTTCCGTCAGGCTGCTTCTATTCACGCCACGAGGACCCCCCTTCTCCCATGTTACCCTGGCCACCCCTAACCCACTAGCAATCCCCCATCCTCAAGGTTATTCTCATGTTTCTGAAGCAAACAAAGAATGTTGTCCGAGGACTACCAGAGGTTTCAGTTGTGGGGCAGGAAATAAACCTTCTAAGCTGGCCAAGCATACACTTTTTTCTCTTTCTTCTTTTTTTTTTTTGTTTCTTTTAAGTGTGCACTTTTTCAATTAGCGAGGTTTTTTTTTTCCTTGTCAGGATGCCTAACTATCTCAATTTTGAGCTAAGTATCCATTCGTAAAAGACAACTGACATTATTTGGACATGTGAAGAGACATAATACCCTTTTAAAAGTCGTCTTGGAAGGGAAGGTAAAAGGTAGACGAGGCAGAGGCAGACCAAGACTAAAGTAGACTGATAACATCAAAAGTTGGACAGGTGTAACTATGACAACGTGCGCCATCAATACAAGAGACAGAGCAAAATGGAGCTCCATGGTAGCCAATTTTCGATGTGGAGACGGCACCCAAGGAATGGAGCTCCATGGTAGCCAATCTTCGATGTGGAGATGGCACCCAAGGAATGGAGCTCCATGGTAGCCAATCTTCGATGTGGAGACGGCACCCAAAGAATGGAGCTCCATGGTAGCCAATCTTCGATGTGGAGACGGCACCCAAGGAATGGAGCTCCATGGTAGCCAATCTTCGATGTGGAGACGGCACCCAAAGAATGGAGCTCCATGGTAGCCAATCTTCGATGTGGAGACGGCACCCAAAGAATGGAGCTCCATGGTAGCCAATCTTCGATGTGGAGACGGCACCCAAAGAATGGAGCTCCATGGTAGCCAATCTTCGATGTGGAGACGGCACCCAAGGAATGGAGCTCCATGGTAGCCAATCTTCGATGTGGAGACGGCACCCAAGGAATGGAGCTCCATGGTAGCCAATCTTCGATGTGGAGACGGCACCCAAGGAATGGAGCTCCATGGTAGCCAATCTTCGATGTGGAGACGGCACCCAAGGAATGGAGCTCCAAGGTAGCCAATCTTCGATGTGGAGACGGCACCCAAGGAATGGAGCTCCATGATAGCCAATCTTCGATGTGGAGACGGCACCCAAGGAATGGAGCTCCATGGTAGCCAATCTTCGATGTGGAGACGGCACCCAAGGAATGGAGCTCCATGGTAGCCAATCTTCGATGTGGAGACGGCACCCAAGGAATGGAGCTCCATGGTAGCCAATCTTCGATTTGGAGACGGCACCCAAGGAATGGAGCTCCATGATAGCCAATCTTCGATGTGGAGACGGCACCCAAGGAATGAACGACTCATTCATTACATAAATCCTAGGCATGTTTTAACTTGTGTTAGTTGTCTCCCCTTCGGCAGCAACGCTTTAGATTGCTCCCTTTCTAAGATAAAGTAACCTGACCCCCTTTCTACCATTATGCTACTATACCACTTTAATACCAAGGAAAGCCATGGTTGAGTCCGGTAGAGGACACTCTTCAGTGTAGCGTTTTTTTTTACTCCAGGACACAGAACCTGGTGAAGAATGGGTTCTAGGGCAAATAAAGTGTTGTCCGTCCTTGTCAGTTATTGTCCGTCCATGTCAGTTATTGTACGTCCTTGTCAGTTATTGTCCGTCATTGTTAGTTATTGTCAATTATTGTCCGTCCTAGTTAGTTATTGTCCGTCCTTGTCAGTTATTGTCCGTCCATGTCAGTTAGTGTCCGTCCTTGTCAGTTATTGTCCGCCCTTGTCAGTTATTGTCCGTCCTTGTTAGTTATTGTCAATTATTGTCCGTCCTTGTTAGTTATTGTCAGTTATTGTCCGTACTTGTCAGTTATTGTCCGTCCTTGTCAGTTATTGTCCGCCCTTGTAAGTTAGTGTCCGTCATTGTCAGTTATTGCCCGACCTTGTCAGTTATTGTCCGTCCTCGTCAGTTATTGTCCGCTATGTGTCAGCTATTGTCCGTCTTTGTCAGTTATTGTCCACCCTTGTCAGTTATTGTCCGTCCTTGTTAGTTATTGTCAGTTATTGTCAGTTATTGTCCACCCTTGTCAGTTATTGTCCGTCCTTGTTAGTTATTATCAGTTATTGTCCGTCCTTGTCAGTTATTGTCCGTCCTTGTCAGTTATTGTCCGTCCTTGTCAGTTATTGTCCGTCCTTGTCAGTTGTTGTCCGCCCTTGTCAGTTATTGTCTGTCATAGTCAGTTATTTTCCGACCTTGTCAGTTATTGTCCGCCCTTGTTACTTAATGTCATTTATTGTCAGTTATTGTCCGTCCTTGTCAGTTATTGTTAGTTATTATCAGTTATTGTCCGTCCTTGTCAGTTATTGTCCGTCCTTGTCAGTTATTGTCCGCCCTTGTCAGTTATTGTCTGTCATTGTCAGTTATTTTCCGACCTTGTCAATTATTGTCCGCCCTTGTTACTTATTGTCATTTATTGTCAGTTATTGTCCGTCCTTGTCAGTTATTGTCCGTCATTGTCAGTTATTGTCAGACCTTGTCAGTTATTGTCCGCTCTTGTCAGTTATTGTCCGCCCTTGTCAATTATTGTTCGTCCTTGTCAGTTATTGTCCGTCATTGTCAGTTATTGTCCGACCTTGTCAGTTATTGTCCGCCCTTGTTAGTTATTGTCCGCCTCTTACCAGTTATTGTCCGTCCTTGTCAGTTATTGTCCGTCCTTGTCAGTTATTGTCCACACTTGTCAGTTATTGTCCGTCCTTGTTAGTTATTGTCCGTCCTTGTTAGTTATTGTCCGTCCTTGTCAGTTATTATCCGCCCTTGTTAGTTAGTGTCCGTCCTTATCAGTTATTGTCCGTCCTTGTCAGTTATTGCTCCGCCCTTGTCAGTTATTGTCCGCCATTGTCAGTTATTGTCCGCCATTGTCAGTTATTGTCCGCCATTGTCAGTTATTGTCCGTCCTTGTCAGTTATTGTCCGTCCTTGTCAGTTATTGTCCGCCATTGTCAGTTATTGTCCGTCCTTGTCTGTTATTGTCCGTCCTTGTCAGTTATTGTACACCCTTGTCAGTTATTGTCCGTCCTTTGGCAGTTATTGTCCGTTCTTGTCAGTTATTGTTCGTTCATGTCAGTTATTGTCCGACCTTGTCAGTTATTGTCCGCCCTTGTCAGTTATTGTACACCCTTGTCAGTTATTGTCCGTCTTTTGGCAGTTATTGTCCGACCTTGTCAGTTATTGTCCGTCCTTGTCAGTTATTGTACACCCTTGTCAGTCATTGTCCGTTGTTTGGCAGTTATTGTCCGTTCTTGTCAGTTATTGTTCGTTCTTATCAGTTATTGTCCGACCTTGTCAGTTATTGTCCGCCCTTGTCAGTTATGTTCCAAACGGTATATAGTGTAGTAACAAATTTCATTAGCAGTGGAGGCAGAAGTGCAATCCTTGATATTTAAGAATCCATGTGAGGGTGGTGTAGTCACATACACAGATAGGTCTTTTTTTTTTTTTTTTGCGGTATAGACAAAGCTAATGAGCCATTACAGCTCCGGCCGATGGTTGGCGAAAGGTAAAGAGTAAAGGAAAACAGCGGTATGTAAACCTATTGTTTGTTACTTAGGCAAATGTGAGTTTGATTTCCGGAAAGGTGAATGGATTATTTTTTTTTCTAAAAGTAATTAAATACAAATTCGGTATAGCCCTAGTCTAATCATATCAATTATTTAAGCGAAGCGAGTGACCTCCCCTTAGTTGGCGTCACAACAAAACTATAATAGTTCTCAATTACTAAAATTATTTCAGGCGTTTGGGTTTAAGACTATATTTATAGTTTTACTCTCCCATTGTTTCTCTTTTCTCTACAATTAGGGGTCCTAATAAAGTGTAATGCTACTTAAGGGGAAGTTACTCTTCCGAACTTTAATTTATATGACTAAACTAGAAGTTCACCTTCAAATTTTCTAACATGTACAATATATCAATAGGTGCTGACCTGACTGGGCACGGTTGCTTTCTTTTATAACCTCGTTAATTTGCCCGACCTCCCCCACCTTTCCTATATATATATATAAAACTTCATCTAGTAGGCGATAGAAATGACGTAAATGGGACAACTATGATTACAAATAATGCTACAACTATGATTACAAATAATGCCACACGCTACAAGACTTTGCCTACACATTATTAGAAGGTTATAACCAAATTTACATGAATTTTTATGCTTTCTTTAAATGAAGAGAAAGCAAGACTGGACTAGGCATGATTTTGTGACAAACGACATGTCAAAGTTTGAAGGATGCGCACCCAGGGGCAATCATTGAAGGAAAAAAGTTAATGCAGTGACACCTGTCAAAACATTACATTTTAAAACGAATTGCCTTTAGGAGCTTTATACTTAATGTAAACTGTCAACATCAACAAAAAACAACATAATTTGAAATGAAATGCTAAAAAATTAATATGAAAATAAAGGAATTGTTATCCTTAATAATAGATCGGACAAGTTACACACACTCAAGAGTGATACAAATTTACTGCACCAAACATTACAACCAGTATTGATAATTTATGTGAATATGTTTCCTTCATAAAAGTCTACGTTATACTGATTGGATTGACAAGAAGAAAGTGTATAGTGTGTATGTATAGTGTGAAAGGTACAGCTATCTATCAATCAAAGCTATCTGCGACAGACACCAGCCACCACCTGGCATCTATTATTGTTGTCTCTCTGTGCCACTTTCAAAGTAAGAAATCTCTAATCTGAATGACCTTCTGGATGACGTCATGGGACGCACCAAGATGGAAGCTTGTCCGCGTCCGAGCCATGGTTTAAACAATGTTGACTTTGAACATCACGCTATCTGTTATCACAGCGAGTTAGCGGATTTTTAGAAATGTAACCACGGGTTTAGTAATAAATGTTTGTACACAGTTCGTTAACCACCGCTGTAGATCAAGTCTTTATACTGCTGGCTTCGTTCGCGACCTTGGAAGTTAATTACCTAATTTGCGCAGCCGGTTGGCTTGGGGCAAACTGTACGTTACAATGTCACTGCTATAATGACTCAGTTTGTGACAAAACTACAGGGACATGCCCAAACAATGACAGTTGTCAGCACGAATATTTCGGACTACAGTGTCAGTACTTGGATCTCGTTTACAAATACGCCCCAAAATCTGAACCTACTTTCCTGTTTGATAACAACGACACCACATGTAATCCGGACACAGATTCTACATCAGTTGAGGCAACTTTCAATAAATCTTTGACGTTCTCCTGGTTTAGGATTTATGTGAATGACTTAACACATCCGGACAGTTTCACGGTAAAACTAAATGGTTCTGCCTCATGTAACAATGAATCAAGGTTTGTAGTTAGTCAGCACGAGATTGATGTCTTTTGCTCTGGGGCTGGTCTTATCAACAAGTTACGGATTGAAGGGGCGATAGTTGCAAATATCTGCTCCATCTACATTGGCGGGGATCGGAATGTGGCTCTCAAACAGAATACAAACCAGGCCGACACATTTAATGCTTGTTATACAGGAGACGGATGTGGACCAGAGGCCGCAGTTAATGGCAAAACAAAGACTAATCTCTATGGCAATGACTGCACACACACACAACTGAGAAGTGGAAACAATTCTGTTTACTGGTATCTGAACTATGCCACGCCCCCAGAAGACTCACACCATTCGAATGTATCATCGAGCTAGCACTATGATTCGGGTAAAGAATGTCACTCTAAAGGCTTTCTCTGACAGTGGCGGTGTAGTGTTCCAGTATAATGATATATCATACTAAAACATTTCTATGAACACTATTGTAGTCACCACACAAGCGACAATGGCACACATTAAGATTGAGTTCTCACCGACCATTTCGCAGGCCGACAGTGCACTGACGGTGAGTGAGGTGCAAACATTTACAGACACCTATTGTCTGGACGGGCATTCTTGGTCGTTTTGTGCAGTGTGTAGTGGGTGCTTCAAAGGCTACAACGTCATCATCGGTACGTGTCACGGCAACTGTTCACATGGGATCTATGGACATGACTGCTCCGGGTCTTGTCTTAGTGTCTCTCCTTTATGTGAGGAATAATCCGGAAAATGCCTACAATGTAAACGTCCTGGCTACACCTGTAGTGACACTTGTCCCGATGGTAATTTTGGGCTACAGTGCAAACAGACGTGTTCTGATGGCTGTGACATCATATGTGACCCGGAAAGTCAACTGGGAACTGTACATGCAAGGGAACGTTCTACGGGTCAGACTGCACTCTCAAATCTCCGGACAACTGTTTGAACGAAACTTGTGAACAGCTAATCGGGGCCTGCGTCTCGTATGTCGATGATCCTCACGTTAAGAAGAGTACTACAACAAACCCAAGCATATGGATACCTTAATGTGTTTCTGTGCTGGACATGGTTCATTTCTTGGTGTTTTCCGTGAAGCCATGGCTCATATCTTGATGTGTTTCTGTGCTAGCCATGGCTCATATCTTGATGTGTTTCTGTGCTAGCCATGGCTCATATCTTGGGAGCCGCGACAGCTCAGTGGTTAGTGAACTGGACTACCACGGACAAGGGTTAGGGTTCGATCCCAACCGACGGCTTCCGGGTTCACCCAGCCTTAAATGGGTACCGGATTTTTTTCTGGGAAAGTAAAGCAGCACAGGCGTAATACTGACCATATTACCCCAAAAATCATGTGCTGAAGGTCTGTAAAATATAGGGTTACTAACACCATATTGCCCTATACGCCACTTGGCGTGACGGGGGTACTTTACTTTTTTTTTTTTACATGGCTCATATCTTAGCTTGTGTGTGTGTGTGTGTGTGTGTGTGCTGTCCATGGCTCATATTTTGGTGCGTGTCATGTTATTCATATCGCATATCTTGGTGTGTCCGTGTTAATCATGTCTCATATCTTTATGTGTGTATGTGTTTAGTCATATCTCATATCTTAGTGTGTATCTGTGTTAGTCATGTGTCATATCTTTGTGTGTGCATGTTTGGGTTAGATATCTCACATATTTGTGTGCATGTTTATGTTAGTAATATCTCATATCTTTGTGTGTGCATGTCTGTGTATGTCACATCTCATATCCTTGTGTGTGCATGGCTATGTTAGTCATATCTCATATCTTTGTGTGTGCATGTCTATGTTTTTCATATCTCATATCTTTGTGTGCATGTCTATGTTAGACATGTGTCATATCTTTGTGTGTGCATGTCTATGTCAGTCATATCTCATATCTTTATGTGCATGTTTATGTTAGTCATGTGTCATATATCTTGATGTGTGTCAGTGTTATTCATGCTTCGTATCGATGTGTGCATGTCTGTGTTGGTCACATCTCCTATTTTTGTGTGTGCATGTCTGTGTTAGTCACCACTAGTGACTCGGGCAGATGGTGCTCGTAAACCTGGGAGGGCAGACCATCTAAGGGCAGAATCCCTCCTACAGAAAAAATCATCTGCTGCCTTGCAGGAAGATTGGGGACAATCAAAGGCTAAGGAATGCAAACCTGAATAAAATGTTGGCCGAAATCGGATGCACTGGGCCACTGGCGCAGAACACAGTGCAACGTTTTAACGGGTGTTCAATCAGAGTGGATCTGGCAGACTCTAATTGTGATGTTCTGTCTGTGGGGGCGATCAACACACTTAACCTGACAGCTGCCTTCATGTGAGAGTCTGGAATCATATTCTGATTGAGTCCTGATCGCAGAGAGAGAGAAAGTAAGAAAGGAACAGAAATCGACGATTCATCCTTATCTATCGTGCCAACTGACGTCGCTGATCATGTATCTCCTCAACATTCTATCCCTACAGTTATATTTCATTTCCGCTGTTGAATTCCTACCAAATTATTTTCTTAAGCTACCTTGTATCTTTTAAAAGTGCTGCATCATGACATCACTGTATCATATTTCTATGTAGTAGTGCCTCACCTACAACCGTAAATGCGTCACCTACAGTCATAAGTGCGTCAACCACAGCTGTTTGTGCGTCACCTACAACTAAAAGTGCGTCACCTACAACTAGAAGTGCGTCACCTACAGCCAGAAGTGCGTCATCAATAACCATCGGTGCGTCACCAACAACCGTAAGTGCATCACCTACAACCAGAAGTGCGTCACCTACAACCAGAAGTGCGTCACCTACAACCAGAAGTGCGTGAGCAATAACCGTAGATGCGTCACCAACAACCGTAAGTGCGTCACCTACAACCAGAAGTGCGTCACCTACAACTAGAAGTGCGTCACCTACAACCAGAAGTGCGTCACCTACAACCAGAAGTGCGTCACCTACAACCAGAAGTGCGTGAGCAATAACCGTAAGTGCGTCACCAACAACCGCAAGTGCATCACCTACAACCAGAAGTGCGTCACCTACAACCAGAAGTGCGTGATCAATAACCGTAGGTGCGTCATCAACAACCGTAAGTGCGTCACCAACAACCGCAAGTGCATCACCTACAACCGTAATTGAGTGAACCTGTTCTTTATTGTTCGCCTTTCTAGCATTCCACATTTTCCACTTATATGTTGAACAGATAAGATGGTAGGATGCATTCTTGTCTAAGTCATTGTCATATACCCCGTGGTTCTTAAAATGTGATCACATCTGTGTGTTGGTCTTTATAAACAACGTTTTTCCCTAAAACTTAGTGAGGTGGACACCTCTATTTTACAGTTTTCTACGGATTCTTCCCATTATAATTTTAATGATCTTCCTCGTGTGGCTGATTAATGCAAATGTTTTGTAATTGTTGCATTCTTTTATATTGCCTATTTTCAGTCTTAGTTGGTTGTGAGTCTCAATATTTTAGTATACACAATGAAATTCTTCTGAATTGAACATCAATACCTTGAAGTTGTCATCATTTATCAACACAGTTAACTGCTGCTACAATCATGCAATTGCTTTTCTTAGTAAAAAAAAAAAAAAACACGAAACTTCAGATACACAGAAGAAGAGTCTGCCATGAAAACAGCACACACATAAAATTAATTGTGATAATGCAGCAATTGGTCCGTAGTCCAAGTCATAAAAGTAAATGATTAAATGAAATTCTAAACAAACAAAAAAATATTATCTTGTTTACAAGTAAAGCATGGGGAGATGGGGGAGGCGATTAATGAAGTCAACCAACCAGAAAGCAGGAAGGTGAAACAATTATTTATATACATATATAGTTTTTTTTTTTTAAATCAATTTTGCCTCTAAACACATCTGATAATCCATTGTTAAAAATTATCTTATAGCCATCTCGTTTGACATAAGCACAACTACATTTGTTAAAATTGTATTTAACCTTTTAAAATGGTATGATTAATGTCAATTTTAAAGTGCTGAGACATTTGTTTTTTTCACAACGATCACCGACATAACATTTACCCCCATCCTTGTTTAGATCAATCAACTGTTAATGTGTATTTACAAGCAAATGACAAAGGTGCATTTTAAACGTTGCTAAAATGGTGACTGCCATTAATTTAACAAATAATTAAGTCTGCAAGTGTGTATCACATCTGCTCAAAACCACTCATAGTCAATCATGTTTTAGTTTTTGTTCTATTTCAACCACATTAAAACATGTTTGAGTGCTGTCTCTCTCTCTCTCTCTCTCTCTCTCTCTGTATGTGTGTGGTTCTCACCAATTTGTTTTAATCCCCCCTCCCCCAATCCCTTTCCATACACACGGTCTGAAAAATATTAACAATAGAAAGTTCAGTGATGGAAACCTATCCCAGATTTCCAGTGAAAATATTAGAATTGTAAGTTATAATGTGAGTGACTATCATTATCTGAATTTAAAAAGATTAACAAATCCACAATGGCTTTTGTTAAATTATACTGCATCTGCCAATCTACCTATAATGATATAAACAAAAGGAAATATGAAAACTGTGTATGTTGAATGCCTGAATGCTGAAGAACAGCAATGAAAACATAAATATTGTCAGAACATGAAAATTCTCAGATTATTATGAGTACTTGGGCTAAAAGGAATATTGGCAACTGATCAACAGCGACAACCAATATGAAATACAAACAGTCATAACAGATAGATGCTGTAGTTAAAGATGCCATATACTCAGAAATTATTACGAAGCTATAACATAATTTGTTATGTAATAGACATCAGAGTAGAGATAAAGAGAAGCAGAAAAAAGCAATCTTGTTGACAGCAGTGTAGGAAGAGATGCACATTGGGAGCCAGAAGGATGGCTACTAATCTAACACTCTTACACATCAATAAAATACAAGAGAACCAAACTTCAGCATCTGTGACCACCTGCATGAGACAGAAGAACATCACCTGCATGAAACAGAAGAAAATCACCTTCATGAAACAGTAGAACATCACCTTCATGAAACAGAAGAACATCACCTTCATGAAACAGAAGAACATCACCTTCATAAAAAAGCAGAACATTGCCTGCATGAAACAGTAGAACATCACCTGCATGAAATAGTAGAACATCACCTGCATGATACAGAAGAACATCACCTGCATGAAACAATAGAACATCACCTGCATGAAACAGGCAGAACATCACCTGTATGAAACAGTAGAACATCACCTGCATGAAACAGTAGAACATCACCTGCATGAAACAGAAGAACATCACCTGCATGAAACAGTAGAACATCACCTGCATGAAACAGTAGAACATCACCTGCATGAAACAGTAGAACATTACCTGCATGAAACAATAGAACATCACCTGCATGAAACAGGCAGAACATCACCTGTATGAGACAGTGGAACATCACCTGTATGAAACAGTAGAACATCACCTGTATGAAACAGTAGAACATCACCTTCATAAAAAAGCAGAACATTGCCTGCATGAAACAGTAGAACATCACCTGCATGAAATAGTAGAACATCACCTGCATGATACAGAAGAACATCACCTGCATGAAACAATAGAACATCACCTGCATGAAACAGGCAGAACATCACCTGTATGAAACAGTAGAACATCACCTGCATGAAACAGTAGAACATCACCTGTATGAAACAGAAGAACATCAGCTGTATGAAACAATAGAACATCACCTGCATGAAACAGTAGAACATCACCTGCATGAAACAGTAGAACATCACCTGCATGAAACAGTAGAACATCACCTGCATGAAACAGTAGAACATCACCTGCATGAAACAGTAGAACATCACCTGCATGAAACAGTAGAACATCACCTGCATGAAACAGTAGAACATCACCTGTTTGAAACAGGCAGAACATCACCTGTTTGAAACAGGCAGAACATCACCTGCATGAAACAGGCAGAACATCACCACCATGAAACAGTAGAACATCACCTGTATGAAACAGTAGAACATCACCTGCATGAAACAGGCAGAACATCACCTGCATGAAACAGGCAGAACATCACCACCATGAAACAGTGGAACATCACCTTCACAAAACAGTAGAACATCACCTTCATGAAACAGTAGATTATCATCTGTATAAAACAGTAGAACATCACCTGTTTGACTGTTCAAAGCTTACCAATATCAGAGCAATTCTACTTCATTAAAGACCTAGGAATACCTTGTATGGAACTACAAAGGAACTGAGAGATACTAACAGATATCACAACAGTGGTGTAGGGCTGAAGGCCATCGGCTCACAGGTTGCTGGATCCATAACAACAACAAAACAATAACACTTAACAATGTTGGGTCATTTTTGTTTGGTTCCTTTGGTCTAATTAAATCCTACCTGCCCTATTGCCCATTAATCTTTTAACCAGAATCTATGAATATCCTGGCCACTGTCTTTTCCACTATTTTTCAGTGCTGTGTAGTTGTTGTGTCTTCTAACTCGGAACTGTGTGTTTAATGTGTATAATTTATTTGCTATACTCAATGAATGCTTTTACTGAAATGTTGTAGCTTGCCTTGTCTTCCTGTTAGTTAAATGCTCAACACCATTCTATGTTTATTATCTTTGAGTCATTTTGTTAACAAACAATCTGTGTAGGACACAGAGTGCCTCACTAGGATGCACATTTTGAGGTGATAAGAAAAATATTTTTAAATAAAACCTTCTCATCATAATCATTTGAAGCCATTAATCCATCCTGAACTCAACCAGAATGTGCTGCTATTTACATTTACTGAGGTGGCAGAGGGAAAATCAAAACAACCAAGTGCCGTAAGAAAAAAGATGACTGAATTGAATAATGCATTCATTACTTCAATCATACAAACACACAAACAGACTGACTAGGCAGCCCTTTCCAGCAATACATGTTTGCTGTGTATATAATTCAATCTAAAACAATTATATATTTACGTATGTGTGTATGGTGTTTATACATGAACTTCACTAAATAATAGCATTCTTTGTTAACTTATTCACTAATATATAAATATAATTTGTTTACTGCTGTATGTTGTTTCCCAGCATTGTATAGGCATCCATTCTTCCATCATAAATAGCTGACTATTTATTATTATGAAGGTAGCAATAATAGTGAAGTGTTAGCACACTTATCTACTATTCTAGTTGATCTAGGTTCAATTTCCAAGTGTTGCAATTTTTTGGTATTTTTTTATTATTTGCTCTGACAAAGTTTCAAGGTTAACCTAGCTTCTAAATATGGATACCAGGCACACCACCAACAAATTGTTGGTGGTCATGGAAAAATATAGGCACTTATCCAACATTACCCATATACCACAAGGCTTAAAGTAGAAAAGTTCTGATTTATATTACTTATTAAAATGGGTAAAGTGCAAGAACATATATACTGACAGAATTTTTAAAAATTGTTACCACATGTTAAAAATGGATTGTTTAAATTTGCTTTTTTAATTTAAATTACCTGAAATATTTGTAGTTTCTCAGTTTCTGTGACAAAATTACTAAAAGTAAAACTTTATAGTCATTTATATTTTGTACACTTTCTATTCACATACATTTCTTACTTGTCAGTCAAGTAGGAAAAATAGATGCCAAGATAACAGAAACAAGATAAAGACCAATTATAGAACCATGGCTGACAGAAGAACAAAGGGCTATAGAAGAAATAGAAGCTGCACAGACATAATCTTTACACTTAGGCGGCTTATCAAAAACAACATGGAATATGATAATAAACTATCTGTCGCTTTTGTAGACTAAAAGAAAGCATTCAACACAGTATATAGAAATATGCTACAGCAAGTAATGTCTCAGTTAAGTATGGAGTAAGTGAGCATCTTAATACAATATGCAAAAGTCTATACAGTGATTGTAGAAGAGTAATTAGAACACTCAAGAAATATCAGAACATTTGGATTCAACATCTGGAGTACGACATGGATGTGTCATATCCCAACTTTTGTTCATTACCTACATTAATAGAACAATGGTACAAGCAGAGATATCAAACCCAAAAATGACAATAGTATCAACGTTCTTTGCAGAAGACCAGGCTTTGACAGCAGAAACATGTGAGAAATTACAACCAAATATCATGTCCATGAATGAGGAGTATCAAACAAACAACATGAGATTCAACATGGAAAATAGAAGTTAAGACAATAAAGAGAGAAAAGCAAGGTGAATATATGTCAGTAGAGGATATTGGTATAAAAAGGTATCAGAATTCAAGTATCTAGGAACAACATGCTCTGAAGTTGGCAACATAAATAAGTTAAGACAATACTAACAAGGTACAAAATTAATACCCATTGCAGTAAGACAAACCAAGTATTAGGATAGCTAGCCCCTCTCCCAAAAAAAACAAAAGAATGCTAATCAGCACAAGGTAAAGAAACTTCTTACCAAAAGTATGTTTATTCCCACTCTACATTACCAGTGCCAAACATGGTCACTTACAAGTCAGAGAAGACAGTTCATCCCCATGGAGATTAGATATTTAAGAAAGGTTGTAGGAGTGACCAGAAGAGACAACAACGAGAAATGTGGTTATAGGAGAAATGAGTTGGCATAAAACCAATTTAGAATGACATACACAAATAAGAAATAAAATGGTTTGCTCACCTGGAGAGGTTTGCTCACCTTGTCATCACACACCATGATATAAGGCACAAGACATAATGGCACAGGACATAGATGGTACAGGACATACATGGTACAAGACATGCAAGGCACAAGACATACAAGGCACAAGACATGCAAGACACAAGACATGCAAGGCACACAACATACAAGGCACAAGACATACATGGCACAAGACATACAAGGCACAAGACATACAAGGAACAAGACATACAAGGCACAAGACATAATGGCACAAGACATACAAGGCACAAGACATACAAGGCACAAGACATACATGGCACAAGATATACAAGGCACACAACATACAAGGCACAAGACATACAAAGAACAAGATATACGTGGCACAGGACATACAAGGCACAGGACATACATGGTACAAGACATGCAAGGCACAAGACATGCAAGGCACAAGACATACAATGCACAAGACATGCAAGACACAAGACATGCAAGGCACACAACATACAAGGCACAAGACATACATGGCACAAGATATACAAGGCACACAACATACAAGGCACAAGACGTACAAGGAACAAGACATAATGGCACAAGACATACAAGGCACAAGATATACAAGGCACACAACATACAAGGCACAAGACATACAAAGAACAAGACATACATGGCACAAGACATACATGGAACAAGACATACAAGGTACAAGACATACATGGCACAAGACATACAAGGCACAAGACATACATGGCACAAGACATACAAGGCACAAGACATACATGGCACAAGACATACAAGGCACAAGACATACAATGAACAAGATATACAAGGCACAATACACATGGCACAAGACATACAATGAACAAGTTATACAAGGCACAAGACATACAATGAAAAAGATATACATGGCACAAGACATACAAGGCACAAGACATACAATGAACAAGATATACAAGGCACAAGACATCAAGGCACAAGACATACAAGGCACAAGACGTACAAGGCACAAGACATACAATGAACAAGATATACATGGCACAAGACATACAAGGCACAAGACATACAATGAACAAGATATACAAGGCACAAGACATACAAGGCACAAGACATACAAGGCACAAGACACACATGGCACAAGACATACATGGCACAAGACATACATGGCACAGACAAAATGGCACAAGACATACATGGCACAAGACATACATGGCACAAGGCACAAGACATACATGACACAAGACATATATGGAACAAGACATACAAGGCACAAGACATACATGGCACAAGACATACAAGGCACAAGACATACATGGCACAAGGCACAAAACATGCATGGCACAAGACATGCATGGCACAAGACATACACAAAAAATATGAGAAGGACACAGAGCTCAAGGCAGACTCATATTATAGTGAACATCAGAGAAACTACATCATCAAGTGTTAGTGACTGAGGCTGCCAGAAGAGTATGAACCAGAATTTTGTATTTAAATGTGGGCGAAGATGTAAAATATATAATTTTCTATTTCAACCTTAGAGTCAGTAGTCATCAACTGATTGATTATTACAATTATCTTTATATATATATATATATATATATATATATATATATATATAATTCTCTTTTGCTATAAGAACTCTAAATGTTCTTTAGTTCAAACTTCTATGGACCTCACACACCCACCCCGCAGTAAAAAAAGGCCTTACAGACGCTGACCACAAGATGAGAGGCACTGCAAGTGTGATTGTATTTTAATCTTAATTTTCAAGAAATATAAAATGTAAATTAAACAAATTAATTTTCAAAAGAATATATAAATCTAACTTTTAAAATCGTGTACATAATGAATGAGATAAAAGATTTGATTATAATAATCTTAGTCTACAGAGCAGTATGAGTAGAGTTTAATTATTTGTTTAAATAGTTATTTAACTAAATGCAAGTTTTATAAATTTCATCTTTAATATAATATGTATTATTAATAAAATGCGTTAAAAACTATGGCCAACTTACCAATATTGACGATGCGAATGCCTTCATCCTCCTCCAGAAACTTGAGCACCATGGTAACATTCTCCAGCTTCTGTGTACGAAAGTTTGGTCGTCTGTTGACTTTCTTGAATTTCTTCCCAGACAGCACCTCCACCAGAGCGATCAGTCGCAATCCATCAGAGAAATCTGTTTCCAAATCACTTAGCGACTTATTGGCTTGTTTCAGGTGCTCGTTAGCCCATCTTGAAAATGTATTTTTCTGAATCACCTTCCACTGAGCATCATCAGCAAGCTCCCTTTCAGCAGCGCTCATCTCCTCTTCCTCTTCGTCCCAGTCTGGATCTTCCGTCTGCTGCATTTTGAATCTCTTATTTACGTCCCTTGAATAAAGCCGGCCGGTGTCGGGGATATTTTTAGGGCCTAGTACAACAATCCTATCCTTGGAGAGTTTTAATAGGCGATTGTTCTGTTATATCGAAATCAAACTGCAACGAAATAGAAGAATCAAAATTAAGAAATGGGATTAGGTGTATCTGTGGACATATGTTGTTTAATTATGTTTGGGTGTGCCAGTACAGATGGTTACTGTGGTGCATACAAGAAATAAAACAATTGCAACAAGTGTAGCAAAGCTAATTATGACTGTGCTAAGTGTTCAGTACTTGATAGATCTTGTGTAGGACTGCTCAGACCTGGTCAAGAAAGCACTTAAATTGTACAAGATTTGTATACAATATATAATACATATATTAAAATAGATTTGTATAAATAGCTATTTAGATGCGAAGGTAATGTGCTTTAATTTACTAACTTGCATGTACTAGAATGCATCACATATTTCTTTTGTTTTCTGACTTTTTTATGATTCTATATAATAAAACACAAACTAAAATAAATATATTATTATATATTGTTCATCATCGTCATCGATTGCCGTCTCCGCATCGAAGGTTGGCTACCATGGAACGCCATTCCACTCTGTCTCTTGCTTTGATGGTGCAGGTTGTCATAGGCTGACTTGTCCATCTTTTGATGTTACTCATCCATGTTAGTCTTGGTCTGCCTCTGTCTCTTTTACCTTGTATTTTCCCTTCCAAAATTACTTTTAGTAGGCTTCTGTGTCTTTTAACATGCCTCAAAATCTCATTTGTCTTGTTTGAATTTCATTTAGTAGTTCTCTTCATTTTTAGTTGTTTTAAGACTTCATCGTTTGTTTTCTTTTCTTTACATTCAATTCTACCTATTCTTCTATAAAACCATATTTCAAAGGCTTCAGTTTTCTGTTCTGTTTTCTTGTCTAATGTCCATATTTCTGCACCATACAGGAATGTTGAGAAGATAGAACATTTTGCTATTCTTAGTTTTAGTCCTGGTGTTATTTATTTTAATGTTAATATATTTTTCATATAATGTTATTATTTATTATAATATTATTTAATTGGCTAAGAGAAGATCAGCCAGTTTTGTATAAATCATTTGACGCCCCAAAGATGTCTGAAAGCAGGATGGTATCTTCTGTAGCAACAGGTAGGTGGCGTCTCTCCGTGATTCTGCTCATTTCTTACCTACCAGTCTGGGAACAAAATTAACCAGACAACTCTATATTCGGAAGCTTCATCATCTTCTTATCTTTTACTTTCTGTTATCTTATAACTTGGAGTTCAGTTAATTTTCAAGTATTGTTGTTGTGCCCTTTCTTAAATTTATTTCCCATATACTTTTTCATTCACATTTTTTTCTAATCTTTTTCATTGATGGGGAATTCACTCTGAGAGCACATATTAATGAATGCACAAAGCACGAACAGATATAATGTAAAACAACCTGATTTACCTGCTAGAAGCCAACACCTACTCTTATTTTAAAATACGACTGGCTACATTTGCCAGCTAGGTAGTCAATCAAATTGACTTTCCCGCATGTATTTTTCTATTTTAAAAATATGATAATATTTTGACGTTACAGCTGACAGATGTAAATGCACAGGCACGAGAAAGGTTATGCTGTGACGTCAAACTGTCACTCACTGCAAAGAATGCAGGGCGAAAGATAAATTTGCTCGTGATAATGTTGTTTTCAGACATACTGATTGCAAAATAAATATTTAGTATTATATATATATATATATACATACACACACACATCGTAGATTACGCTGGCTTGGTCACATACACCATATGAAAGATAGCCGCATGCCAAAAGATATACTATATGGACAACTAGCAGATGGCAAAAGAAATAGGGGACGCGCAAAACTCCGATTTATAGACGTGTATAAACGTGACCAGGCCAAAATAGCATTTCAGAAAATGAAAAATATCTTATGCAACAAATCTATGTCAATAGAAATAAGAAAGAGAGTTCATCGGTGCTATATAGAACCAATGCTGACCAATGGAAGCGAATCATAGACAGTAGACAAACAAATGGAAAGACGATTAGAGCCTACAGAGATGGGATTTCTCAGAAGAATGTTGAAAGTTCCATGGACAGCTAAAAAGACCAATGAGGAAGTTCTCAAAGAGGCCAACACAAAAAGGGAGCTCATAAAAAAAACATCAGAAAGAAACAATCAACATTTTTCGGGCACATCATGAGAAGAGGAAAGTTAGAATACTTGGTTACAACTGGCAAAATAAAAGGAAAGAGAGATCGCGGACGACAAAGAGAGAAAATACTGGATAGCTTGGTGTCATGGCATGGAAAACAGTCAACAACAGAACTGATACGATGCACTGTAGATAGAAGATTGTGGAAGGACATGATCGCCTACGCCAACCGGTATAGCACATGATGATGATAAACGTGACATGAAGACTCTGAACATAAATCCTGCAGCCTGGGAAGACATAGCTGCAGACCGCAATCTTTGGAAACACACTCTAAAGCCCCAACTCAAACAAGAAACAGATTCATAAAAATGGAGGATACACGGCGAAACAAAATAAAAATAACATTTCTGGTGGGCTGCAAAATCTATTGTCAACTATAACTGACGGAGGCTACTACTATACTCATGCAACATCTTGAATAGCATAGCTATAATATCATACAAATGGTTTTAGTAACAAGTAAGAAAGTAACAGGAAATACTGAGTTATTGAGTTATTAGCGGGTCATCATCATTACACTCCGAACATGTCCATAGGTGCTCAGAACCAGGTCCCCAGCAAGTCTCGCAGAGTCCAACGACTGACAACTCGAGTTCTGTGTTGGTTGATTAGTCTTCTTACACGCCCACTGAGTTGATCTTTTCTGGCTGTGCCAATCTTATATTCCATCTCTTTCATCCGAAGGAGTGACGTGGACTCATTGTTGTCGAAGTTCTGTGTCCTTCTCACTTTCCGGAGGGCATTGATGATGTCAGCCCGTTTCATTGATTGACCATCCTCAAAAATAGCGCAGCTAGCCAACCTGTCCGCTATTTCATTTCATTTATTTCATAAGTAACAGGAACATAGCAGAAAAAGAAATATCGAGATTTGCCATTCCTTATAATCAGATAAGGACAGTTCTGATATTATTTTGGCTAAAGAAAATATGGAACCAAGATCAAAGGATATATTTGAAGAGAAAAGCACACAGTGATAACAGTTACAACATGAAGCTATATAGAACATGTAGGCCATGAACATGTAGGTCATGAACATGTAGGTCATGAACATGTAGGCCATGAATATGTAGGTCATGAACATGTAGGCCATGAACATGTAGGTCATGAACATGTAGACCATGAACATGTAGGCCATGAACATGTAGGTCATGAACATGTAGACCATGAACATGTAGACCATGAACATGTAGACCATGAACATGTAGACCATGAACATGTAGACCATGAACATGTAGGTCATGAACATGTAGACCATGAACATGTAGACCATGAACATGAAGGTCATGAACATGTAGACCATGAACATGTAGGTCATGAACATGTAGGTCATGAACATGTAGACCATGAACATGTAGGCCATGAACATGTAGGTCATGAACATGTAGACCATGAACATGTAGGTCATGAACATGTAGGTCATGAACATGTAGGCCATGAACATGTAGGTCATGAACATGTAGACCATGAACATGTAGGTCATGAACATGTAGGTCATGAACATGTAGACCATGAACATGTAGGCCATGAACATGTAAACCATGAACATGTAGGTCATGAACATGTAGGTCATGAACATGTAGGCCATGAACATGTAGGCCATGAACATGTAGACCATGAACATGTAGGCCATGAACATGTAGGCCATGAACATGTAGACCATGAACATGTAGACCATGAACATGTAGGTCATGAACATGTAGACCATGAACATGTAGGCCATGAACATGTAGGCCATGAACATGTATTCCAGACGAGCTCTAGAAACTAGCACAACGTCTGCGGTGTCAGGTGGAAAGGGAAAGAGAGACTGATCAAATACAACCAGGAGGAGAGCAATAGAAACGGAGATACACAGTGTGGGCCAGATCTTTGGCATTCTGTGAAGGGTGGTGACAAACTGCGAAAAAACTGTAATTTTATTAACACGGCGTAACCGGCCGTGTAGACAGACTACCGGCTGTTTTGTCCGTGGAGGAATGGAGGTTCGAATCAGAAAAAGATAGCAACTCATAGCTTGGATATCTGAATTAATATTATTATCATCAGTTCGTAGAAACATGAATTACGTGAAAGAGCATCTCGTGCTTTGTTTGAGTTAGAGTCAGGGGCGTATCAATAGAGGGGGAAGAGGAAAGAGGATAAATGAGAATTCTGCAGCAGAATTTTAATGCAAATGTGTTACACTGTGTTTTGACCTGAATATCAAGGGAAATAATCCGAATAAAACATGTCGTAGGGTTCTCCTTTGGATTACAACGGTTAAGGTAGTTCTATTTAATAATTTACAATAGTGACGCAAAGTGTTTAACAAATGCCAGCCGTATAGATTTAATATTAAAGTGCCAGTGCCAACAGGCAGATTCCAAATTTTACAAGTTGGTCGACGGTTGGAGAGTGACCATAAAGGAACGAAACAATGACTTTTGAACCTTGAAGTTGGCACAACTCAGGCCGCAACTGTGACGTTACCGTGTCTGTTCACGACAACTCTACAACATGGTTTGTTCAGAAGTGTTTTTGTCCAATGAGAACCCAGCCATAGCCGTCCGGAAGTGACTTTTGTGTTACATGCTCAATATATCAGAGTGGGAGTGGTCAAAATGTTAGCCCAGGAGCTGTACGATTCACCGTTTCTTGTTTCGTCCACCGTATCGCAACCTCTAATAAAGCTCACAACGGCTACCTTGCACGCAGAGTTTGGGAACAGCATATCAGCGCGCAGACCACCAACCCATCATGTTCTTTTTCGGATCAAATGTTCTTCTTTTCCTTACATTTCACGCGGTAGATGGTCACCTAGACAAGTGCTAAGAGCACGAATCGAACGAGCTGCGAGAAAACAAAAATTGTGTTGGATTTATATAGTGACAAATATTCATCATCGTCTTCATCGCCATCTTCATCAACTTCGTTATAATATGCATTACCATATCCATCGTATCATATTCTGTACATTATAGTGTTTTGCCATCCCCACATCTCAACGTAACAAATAGTCAGAGAGCAACACGTTGAAGACAAATAACGAATGCATATTATTATGAACAGCAAACTTCCGAGGCGACAGATCAACAAATCATTCCAGGAGAAGAGATATGTTTACAACACTCGGGAACAAATTCACAAATAATCAACTCCTGAAAGAACAAAGAACAATAGATAGCCCGAAGCAGAATTGAACCCGTACTCCTCGACACAGCGCCTGCCACTGGGAGCTATACATTGTGGTACACTGTCAGCTAAGCAACCTAAACATGTTGCTATCAGTTGTAATGTCGTTGACGCATATGTACTCATGATTATAGCCTAGAGTTACGAACATCCGGATGATACTTGTCTTAATAGAAGAATATGTCTATCTATCTATTGTCCTTTCGAGATGAAGACGGCACATAGGGCAGAACCACATTCTAAAAAACAGAAACCTTGCGTGCCAAAGTGACACATATTGCAGAGATCACTGCTCTAAAATATATGGCGCTGTTTCCATAACAATACTTTTTACAATGACAGCTTGTCAAGCCATCGATCAACCTCCTTAGTCGCCTCTTACAACATGCCTGGAAGGTCACAGTGTCACTATTCTTTACTTCCCTCATAATGGGGCCCCGGTAACTCACAGGATAATAGACAAATACAGATATACAATTTATGAAGATACTTGTCTTGAAAGGAAAATACGGATATACAATTTATGAAGATACATGTCTTGAAAGGAAAACACGGATATACAATTTATGAATATGCTTGTCTTGAAAGGAAAATACAGATATACAATTTATTCCCGAGTCGTGTTCGTAACACTATATTTTCTTGTCTTTATTCGCCATCTTTTACCTCTGACGAAGTCCCTAGAGTCCAGAAACTGAATTTTGCGTGTTAATTCGTTTTTTTCCCTGGCAGCCGTGTGCACATGGGTCCCACGTTGCACAGGCAGATAACTCCGATTTTGGAGGTACTCATATTTCTTCCCGTCGTTGAGTAGTTGACGTTTCAAACCGACTCTCGCTGCTGAGACCAAGGGTGGTTGTCACAGAGAGAAATCATAAATATAAATCCCAACTGGTGCAAGCGGGATTTGAACTCATAACCTTTCTATCTCACAACCAATCCCCCACCCTATGATGAAGTCATGAGTTCACATGCGTGAAAGATATCGCGAGTGATAGCAATTTTTTTTTATCAGGTTGCTTACCTGGCAGTGTCTGCAGGTTCATCAATGTCAGAGTTTGGCAAGGGGAGACAAAGAAAATATTTATTCAGTTGCTCTGGTTGTGTCTCTTGTTGGACTGAATGAGTCACTGGTATTGTTACTATATTCACGTATGCTTGTTTTGAATTATCCCATATCTCTCTCTCTCTCTCTCTCTCTCTCTCTCTCTCTCTCTCTCTTTCAGCAAACCCTCGTAAAGGTTGAGGAATACCAGGACCACAGAGAGAACAAACAAGTAATTAGCACACTAGCAGAACACACGAAAATGCTTGAATCTCCGTAAAGAATAATAGCATAAAAAAAGCACCAAACACATCTGCTGAACACAATAAGAGGCACTCTCAGAAAATTCAACGAAAAGTAACCAAGCCTACATAGAACTAATAGAACCTGAAAAATGTCACAGAAACATTAACACAAATAGAACATTTGTTACATTCACATAAGATCTACCACAATAATAGAACCTCCGCGCCCCCCCCCCCCCCCCCAACACACACAACACACTCTACATCGACAGAACACTTGCTATATCAACATAACTTTTAAATTAGACTCAACGAACACCAGGCGCGCGCGCACACACACACACACGGAAATCACAAGAAGCACGAAAAATAACATACATCTACTTAATTCTAAGTATACATATCTTCCTCACCAGTCAAAGAACATATAAAGACCACATACTACATTAGAGAATAACAGTCAAATTGAAAGATTGTGTCAACATTGTAATTTATACGATGATTCTCAATCTGTCATTAGAGAGTAACGGTCCAGTTGAAAGATTGTGTCAACATTGTACTTTATACGGTGATTCTCAATCTGTCATTAGGAGACCCCTAATTTTATAGAAGAAAGAAACTATATTATAGGCGATGGTAAAGTCCTTTAAAAAGTGAATAAAGGCACTCGTGCTTTTGATTGGATATGTCAGATAACTCACCTAAAATGAGGTCATATTTCATCAGGGAAGCACACTGGCACATATAAAGTTTCATCAGGGAAGCACACTGGCACATATAAAGTTTCATCAGGAAAGCACACTGGCACATATAAAGTTTCATCAAATAAGCGACCACGCCTTAAAAAAATATATATAAAATAATAACACCTGAATTGAGAGGTGTGTAAAAATCCTATTTTAGCCCGGTAAATTATTTAAGCGAAATGATGGATTTCACCTTAGTTGACGTCACAACAAAACTACAGCAGTTTTCAAATACTACAAATGATTGTAGTATGTCTTAAAACTAACACTAAAACCTACAATTAGGGATCCGAATAAAGTGCAATGTTACTAAAGGGGATGTTACACCTGCGAATTTTAATTTACCGAACTAAACTATAACTTTACTGAGAAGCGATCTAATTTGTCACTTTCAACAGTATTTGATAACCACTGTAATTTTGTTGTGACGTCAACTAAGGGGAAATCACTCACTTGGCTGAAATAATTTAAGGGAATATACTAAACCTTTACCAATTTCAGAACACTTGCAACAAAAACAAGAGAAGAGCATAGACAAAGATTCACATCAACAAAACAAGAGAAGAGCATAGACAAAGATTCACATCAACAAAACAAGAGAAGAGCATAGACAAAGATTCACATCAACAAAACAAGAGAAGAGCATAGACAAAGATTCACATCAACAAAACAAGAGACGAGCATAGACAAAGATTCACATCAACAAAACAAGAGACGAGCATAGACAAAGATTCACATCAACAAAACAAGAGAAGAGCATAGACAAAGATTCACATCAACAAGACAAGAGACGAGCATAGACAAAGATTCACATCAACAAAACAAGAGACTAGCATAGACAAAGATTCACATCAACAAAACAAGAGACGAGCATAGACAAAGATTCACATCAACAAAACAAGAGACGAGCATAGACAAAGATTCACATCAACAAAACAAGAGACGAGCATAGACAAAGATTCACATCAACAAAACAAGAGACGAGCATAGACAAAGATTCACATCAACAAAACAAGAGACGAGCATAGACAAAGATTCACATCAACAAAACAAGAGACGAGCATAGACAAAGATTCACATCAACAAAACAAGAGACGAGCATAGACAAAGATTCACATCAACAAAACAAGAGACGAGCATAGACAAAGATTCACATCAACAAAACAAGAGACGAGCATAGACAAAGATTCACATCAACAAAACAAGAGACGAGCATAGACAAAGATTCACATCAACAAAACAAGAGAAGAGCATAGACAAAGATTCACATCAACAAAACAAGAGACGAGCATAGACAAAGATTCACATCAACAAAACAAGAGACGAGCATAGACAAAGATTCACATCAACAAAAACAAGAGACGAGCATAGACAAAGATTCACATCAACAAAACAAGAGACGAGCATAGACAAAGATTCACATCAACAAAACAAGAGACGAGCATAGACAAAGATTCACATCAACAAAACAAGAGACGAGCATAGACAAAGATTCACATCAACAAAACAAGAGACGAGCATAGACAAAGATTCACATCAACAAAACAAGAGAAGAGCATAGACAAAGATTCACATCAACAAAACAAGAGAAGAGCATAGACAAAGATTCACATCAACAAAACAAGAGACGAGCATAGACAAAGATTCACATCAACAAAAACAAGAGAAGAGCATAGACAAAGATTCACATCAACAAAACAAGAGACGAGCATAGACAAAGATTCACATCAACAAAAACAAGAGAAGAGCATAGACAAAGATTCACATCAACAAAACAAGAGAAGAGCACAGACAAAGATTCACATCAACAAAACAAGAGAAGAGCATAGACAAAGATTCACATCAACAAAACTAGCCACATTCATGTATTATCCCCAACAACAACATAATGGCAACCCTATCCACATAACGTATGTCACATCTACATACAACCAACAACATCCACAGAACGTCCACCACAACCATATTACATAAGCCACAACCACAGCGACACCCACTGAACGTATTTTTTAAATCCACAGAACACCTACCGCTCTACAGAATAACCGTTACATTCACAGTACACCTGTCACACTTATAGAACAACAGTCACATATACAGAACATCTATCACATCTATAGAACATCAGCCACATGTATAGAACATCAGCCACATCTATAGAACATCCGTCCCTCTACAGAACATCAGCCACATCTATAGAACATCAGTCACATCTAAGAGAGATGGGGGAAAAGATGGATGAGGAGATGGAGGAGTTAAAGAGGAGGAGGAGGAGATTTATGAGAAGATGGAGAAGAAGCAGTAGAAGGAGAATAAGAAAGATAACAGGCAAACACTGACTACGGATTTGTTGTGTCCCTGAAGAGCAGTTGTCCCAGAAAAAAAAATAGTGGGGATAATGGAAGCGAACATAGTAAAATAGACATGAAATACGGTCCGTGCTAAATGTTTTGTTATTGGCCTATATCACATAGTATAACGGTCAGTGACCATCTTGTTAATCTGTGACTAAGAAAAGTAGAAGAAAAACGAAACATCAATGGACTTCGACAATCCAGTGGCACTGAAACGTTGTTTATAATTCCTTGATTATAGAGGTTCTCCGACTGTGGACATATAGGACTTGTTCCACAGGTTGCGGATTGTTTCACACACTTTGAGACTCTGCTTTATGTCCTTGCTCTTTTCCACTTTGTTCTGCTTCTGAGGAGAAGTGCCTGGAATAAGAGTCTGCGGTCTGACGGTGAGATATCAGGGAATATTTGACACCATTTGTGTACTTCGATACCTGCAAGCAACGTTAGGTAGCAGAAAGAGGCAATTTGTAGGAGTCTAACCAGCAGAAAACATTCTCACAGGCAGTTGTAACGCTGAAATCATGTATTAGTATTATAATTATAGAATTACAGATAACAAGAAAGAAGTAAAGAAAGAAAGACATAAAAGAAAGAAAGATAAAAGGACAGAGAGAAAGATAGAAGATAAAAGGATAGAAAGAAAGAAAAATAAAGGAAAGAAAGAAAGATAGAAAGAAAAAAGAAAAAAGGTTAGAAAGAAAGAAAGATAAAAGAAAGAAAAAAGAAAGACATAAAAGAAAGAAAGAAAGAATGATGAAAGGATAGAAAGAAAGAAAGAAATAAAGACATAACAGCAAGAAAGAAATAAGGAAAAATAAAAGACTAGAAAGAAAAAAGAAAAAAGAAGAAAGGTAAAAGGATATAAAGAAAGAAGGAATAAAAGAAAGAAAGTAAAAGGATAGAAAGAAAGAAGATAAAATAATAGAAAGAAATAAGGAAAGAAAGAACGAAGATAAAAGGATAGAAAGAAAGAAAGAAAGAAAGAAAGAAAGAAAGAAAGAAAGAAAGAAAGAAAGAAAGAAAGAAAGAAAGAAAGAAAGAAAGAAAGATATATCTTCACATTTGTAAACAGAACGAGTACATAAACCGTTCACTAGACGAATCTAACACTCATACAAGTATCATCTCTTTATGAATTGAGCACACTCATCATATGTGCCATCATTATAACGACAATATCGAGCACTATACTTCAGCATATACTCATGTATTAATGCTGGTTATTGCATAAATCATCATACATTTTGTAATCATATTAGCGTGTACTTGTTGGAGTGTTTTCTTCACGAAATACGCAAGTTCCCACTTAATGAAAATTCAAAATAGAAGTGCGTTTATTTCTACCAGCGGAGGGTGTGACTTAACCGTGATAAGACTAAAATGAGCAAGCTCGTCTAAGCATATCCTTATTTAGCTATTGGCAGTGTACACACTCTCTAGATTGAGATATACACACTGAGCATGATTAGATTCTCTCTCCCAGTTTAGAACGTGTGTTCCTGTGCTGGCATGATCACGGAAATGAGAATATTTTCATTGCCTATTATTGTAAGGTCGTTGACGTCACAGCATTCCTGTAGAGTCAGCTGGGATTTTATTTGTTATTGTGTCTACACTTGTGGTTCCTGTAGCTCGATGTTGTGCCAGGGATTAGCTTGCTCATCATTTTTATTGCATGTTAAAGAATAGCTAGAGAGCAATTTGAAATGAATAAGAGGAAACAGGGAACAAAAGATAAGAGAGGGTGAGAAATGAGAAGTAAAGACGAGAAGAGAAGAGAAAGACAAGAGAAGGGGATAAATGAGAGGAGAAGATGAGAACAGAAGGGAAAAAACACAAGAGAAAATAAGAGAAGGGAAGACAGGAGACGAGAACAGAAAAGAAGATATGCAATGAGAATAGGAGAAAAATATAAGAGAAGGTGAGAGAAGAGACGGGAAGAGAGGAGACGAGAACAGAAGAGATGAGAAGTGAAGTGAAGTGCCTGGAATAAGAGTTTGCAGTCTCACGGTGAAATGTCAGGGAATATTTGACACCATTTGTGTACTTCGAGACCTGCAAGTAACGTTAGGTAGCAGAAAGAGACAATTTGTGGGAGTCTAACAAGCAGAAAACATTCTCACAGGCAGTTGTAACTCCGAAATCTTGTGGTTTGGCAAGAAATAAAGATAGAAGAGAAGATAGAAGACAAAATAGAAGATAGAAGAGAAGATATGAGATGAGAAAAGGAGAGAAAAGACAAGAAGATGTGAAGGAAAAGAAAGGAAAATAGGAGACGAGATCAGAGAGAAGTGAAGACAAGAGGAGGTAAAGAGCGGTATAGAAGTGAATGCAAGAGGAGGTAAAGGAAGAGAAGGGAAGATAGAAGACGTGAAGACACTAGACGAGAATCGGAGAGAAGATAACAGTACGGAAGAGAAAAGGGATGAGATATGATGAGAAGGAGAGAGAAGTGAAAGAGAGAAATGAGAACGTGAGAGAAAAGAAGGTGGGAGAAGAAAAGAGAAACAAGTAGTGAAGAGAAGGGAAGGAAGGGAGCGAAGAGAAGGTGAGAGAAGAAAAGAGAGGGTGAGAAAAAAAGAAGAGAAGGTGAAAGGAATGTAAGAAAAGTCAAGGGAAGAGAAGAGAAGAGAATGTGAAAGGAATGTAAGAAAAGTCAAAGGAAGAAAAGTGCAGCAGAGAGAAAAATGAAATAGAATAGATTAGAAGAGAAGGAAATTAGTAGAGAAAGGGAAATAAGAGGAGAAGAGAGAAGTGAAAAGAATAGGAAAGGAGAGATAAGAGAAGATAAGGAGAAACAAGAAAGGTTAAAGAAAGAGAGTAGAAGTGGAGATAATAGAAGTTAAGAATATGGAGAGAAAGGAAAAATATAGAAGAAGAGAAGATGGCAAGAGAAGCGAATTAACAATAATGTATGGTAATGAAGAGGGTAGATAAAATGAGAAGAAAAGATATGGAAAGGAAGAAAGGGAAATGTAAAACGGCAAGAAATGAATCTTTTTCATTAATTTGACCTCACTGGGCAAAGACCAGCTAGATAAAAATAGTGCAGAAACTGAGTCCTTCCCATTAATGTTGGATATAGTTGTCACATCACAAAACATGAAATTGAATAAACATATGTTGATTAGTTAACAGTAACATAAGTCTAGTTTATGCACACCAGGTTAAACTTGTTGACTTAAAGTTTCTTCTATTTCAAAAGTTAACAATTGTGTTTGGGTACATGCTGATATTAGTTTCTCCCATTTAAAATGTTAACAATTGTTTCTGGGTACATGCTGATATTAGTTTCTCCTATTTAAAATGTTAACAATTGTTTCTGGGTACATGCTGATATTAGTTTCTCCTATTTAAAATGTTAACAATTGTTTCTGGGTACATGCTGATATTAGTTTCTCCTATTTAAAATGTTAACAATTGTTTCTGGGTACATGCTGATATTTTGTTTTTTGCTGCTTTTTAAAAACAATTTGTCGAAATTTAAGGTTAAATGTTTAGACGCTCTTTATATGACTGTGCAGCTAGAATTAACGGAGCTGGATAAAGGGAACACGTAAGACACCATTCAGCAATCCAGAACGAGCATTAAATGTGAAACTTGATGTTTGTAACCACATTCAATAGTCAGGTCGAATCTGATTTGGTTCATGGAAAACCTCAGAAGTTGTTGTTAAGTCAATGGTTAAATAAAATTAGAAAGATCAAAACAAAACACAACGAGCCTTTAATAAACGGTGCGAGAACACCAGACCCAAGGGCCGATCACGAAAAAGATGGACTGATGGAATGTTAGAAATACTAAGAAATATAACAGCAGGAGAAGATAACAGAAGAGCAAAAGAATGCAAACTGTATCTCCTCTCGACTATGAAAGGTAAATGAGGAAGGGAGAAAAGAAGAAGGAGAAGAACCCGTACACTTCGTAGTGACTGCACTAAACATGAAATCGTTTTTTTTTCAAATCCCTCGCTAACCACCTCTCCCCCACCACACCATGAGAATTGTACAAAACTGCGCTATATAGTTTTTGTAACTTGGGGTGTTTTTCTTATTCAACACCGCCAAGCGATTTCAAGCAGTCGATAACGTAACCCTACCTGGTTTCCGCTGCATCACATCCACTAGAGTTAACTGGGCAATAATTGCATGGTGGGTTCCACTTAAATGAAGAGAAAGAACACTTCGCAAACAAAAATATGCGCTGATTTGGCACATTGTTAGCAAGAGACTTGCTTCTGGCAAGGAAGAGTCAAATATTTCAGGTATGACGATAACAATGTGTGGGTCAAAAGAAAATAGATACACAGGTAGGTAAAGCAACTCTCAACCACGGATTGTGGATGAATGATTGATGTGGGTATGTTGTGAGTAGGGGTTGTGAAAGTCTACACAAGAGATGCCACTGGAGTGCTTCCAGATATATGTGGCTCAACTAACAAGAGTGTTTATGACTGATTACTTGTAGGTTTGTTGGTTCGTTTGTTTCCAGGACCATCATCACTGTACACCGGACGAATCTATAGGTGCTCCGATATCCCCTCGAGAATCTCGAGAAAAGTCAAGGAGTATCCTGAGCCCACGAGCACGAACTCCATAGCACGGCTTGGGATCCACCTTGTGGGTAGGTTTTTTCTGGCCATTGTTTCCCGGGCAGTGGCCATAGTTATGGCCGACTCTTTTCGATTGTATCTGTGCTAAGGGATCTTTAACGTGCGCGTGTGCACACGGAACCTCCTGTTTATTGTCGTTATCCGAGGGGGATTACATCGGATATCACTACTGATCAGGGGAGGTAACGTCATCAAGGAATCACGGATTAACTTTTCCTATTTTGAACAAAAATCACCACCGCTTCTGGTGGGCTTTGAACCCGAGACCTTCCTGTCCGGAGGTCGACGTCATACCTGTTGTAGTTGTAGATTGTTGGGGGGGGGGAGGGGTGTGTCTCTCTCCGTGTACAGACGACACAAGTATAGGGCTTCAGTAATTGATAGTTGCAGCTACACGAGTATAGGGCTTCAGTAATTGATAGTTGCAGCTACACGAGTATAGGGCTTCAGTAATTGATAGTTGCAGCTACACGAGTATAGGGCTTCAGTAATTGATAGTTGCAGATACACGAGTATAGGGCTTCAGTAATTGATAGTTGGAGCTACACGAATATAGGGCTTCAGTAATTGATAGTTGCAGCGACACGAGTATAGGGCTTCAGTAATTCATAGTTGCAGCTACACGAGTGTAGGGCTTCAGTAATTGATAGTTGCAGCGACACGAGTATAGGGCTTCAGTAATTGATAGTTGCAGCGACACGAGTATAGGGTTTCAGCAATTGGTAGTTTCATCTACATGAGTATAGGGCTTCAGTAGTTGATAGTTGCAGCTACACGAGTATAGGGCTTCAGGAATTGATAGTTTCATCTACATGAGTATAGGGCTTCAGCAATTGATAGTTGCAGCTACACGAGTATAGTGCTTGAGTAATTAATAATTGCAGCTACACGAGTATAGTGCTTCATTAATTAATAATTCAGCTGCACGAGTATAGTGCTTCAGTAATTAATAATTGCAGCTACACGAGTATAGTGCTTCAGTAATTAATAATTGCAGCTACACGAGTATAGTGCTTGAGTAATTAATAATTGCAGCTACACGAGTATAGTGCTTCAGTAATTAATAGTTGCAGCTACACGATTATAGAGCTTCAGTAATTAATAGTTGCAGCTACACGATTATAGAGCTTCAGTAATTAATAATTGCAGCTACACGATTATAGAGCTTTAGCAATTGATAGTTGCAGCTACACGAGTAGAGGGCTTTAGCAATTGATAGTTGCCGCTACACGAGTAGAGGGCTTTAGCAATTGATAGTTGCAGCTACACGAGTAGAGGGCTTTAGCAATTGATAGTTGCAGCTACACGAGTATAGGGATTCAGTAATTAATAGTTTCCGTGACATAGTCTTTCTTTAGTGCCGTGACACATTCTTTCTTTAGTGCCGTGCCACATTCTTTCTTTAGTGCTGTGACATATTCTTTCCTTAGTTCTGTGACACATTCTTTCTTTAGTGCCCTGACATATTGTTTCATTAGCTCCGTGACACATTCTTTCTTTAGTGACGTGACAAATTATTTCTTTAGTTCCGTGACAGATTCTTTTTTATTAGTGCCGTGACAAATTCTTTCATTAGTTACGTGACACATTCTTTCATTAGCGCCGTGATACATTATTTATTTAGTGCCTTGACACATTCTTTGTTTAGTGCCGTGACATATTCTTTGTTTAGCGCCGTAACATATTCTTGACTTAACTTCAACATTTCATATCTCTACGCCATGGCAAACACTCTGCTCCAGGAGTTGGAACATTCCTCAGTCACACATCAAGACTTTCACGCTAAAAACATCTTTTGTTCTGATATAAAATATTCAAATAGATCATCGTGACAACAAGTAATAAAACAACTAACATACTTACGCGCATATACATATGAAGAAACCCATATAACTGTATATAGGTAAATCGCAGGGAAGTCGCACTAGCTCAGTCGGTTGTCAACTGCACTACAAAGGACAAGAGGTCGGGTTCAATTCTGATCGACGGCTTCCATGTTCTGATTGTTCACCCAGCCTTAAATAGGTACATGATTTTTTTCTGCGGAAGTAAAGCGGCACGGGCCGCTTGTCATGTGCCGAAGGTCTGTAAAAATTATGTTCACTTGCACCATAGTTCCTATACGCCATTTGGCGTGACGTGGTTCTTTACATAGTTTGTTTACTTTATTTTAGGTAAATCGCATGTTTAAATAGCGGCACTTTCCTTAATACAATTATCAACTCAAGCAAGTGAAGATTACGTGGGCATAGTTTACCTTCTTAGTTCGACACTTTTTGGGGTTCTTTTTCGAATATTTGTACTTGCATTTCAACTCTGGAAAATCGAGCAGCAGACAAAAACATTTTCTAAGAGAACAAGAGGGATTTGTGATTCTGGAAATTTAATTCTGTTGAAGTAGTTGAAGGATTCGGCACCACCAGCGTAGGGAGGAAGACACTTGTATAATGTCGTTTTGTTGTACACAACATAGACGAGACACAAAGTACTACACGCACTATCAACGCTGGAAGGAAGACACTTGTATAATGTCGTTTTGTTGTACACAACATAGACGAGACACAAAGTACTACACGCACTATCAACGCTGGAAGGAAGACACTTGTATAATGTAGTTTTGTTGTACACAACTTAGACGAGACACAAAGTACTACACGCACTATCAACGCTGGAAGGAAGACACTTGTATAATGTGGTTTTGTTGTACACAACTTAGACGAGACACAAAGTACTACACGCACTATCAACGCTGGAAGGAAGACACTTGTATAATGTAGTTTTGTTGTACACAACTTCAACCATATCTGCAACTAAACAGGGTTAAGACGAGGTCAAGAGGTCAATTTATTAAACTGTAAAATCTAAAGAACCCAATCACATACATTTCTGGCTGCTACGCTCTTCACTTCCACGCTACCACTCGCCTCGCCGTTGTACAACGATGACGGAGAGGTGATTGCAGACTGCGGTTCGCGTACCTTGCTCTTCTTTCCTTGGAACCTTAAATCTGGTTTATGGGTCAGAATGTTGAGGAAAGGTGGAATAGACCTTGCAAGCTCAACATATTATTTTGGCACCTATTACCTGTGTTATCCATACACACAGCACAGGCACTGCACCTACGCGTGTGCTAGCCCTAATTATGACCATACTGCGGAGGTAGCTTAAAACTATCTATAACAGAGATGAGCAACACAAGGCCCGCGGGCCAGAACCGGCACGCGAAGCTATTTGTCCGGCCCTTGTGCTTGATTTGAAAATGACTATACACTCCATTCCCTGAACTAAAAGGAAAAAATAAATAAATAAAAAGTAACACATACATGATCAAACCCTAACTGGTAAGCTTTCTACTTATAATTTATTGTTGACATGTCTCCTCCCCTACCACCTTGCCCCCTATCCTGTCTCACCCCACTCCCTTTCATTCAACATTCCTTTCTGTTCTCCACTCTCCATCAGTAATACGATTTGTACATTACAATCGCGTATGAATGCAAATTAGGTAATTTATATAATGACTTCACTAGGTGATGGTATCTGGCCCTCGGGTCTTCATCGTTTTCAAATCTGGCCCTCAGCGTCATCATAGTTTTTAGATCTAGCTCTTGATGTATTCATAGTTTTGGGATCTGACCCTCAGTGTCTTCATAGTTTTGAGATCTGGCCCTTGGCGTCTTCATAGTTTTGAGATCTGGCCCTTTCTAATGTCATTCTGTCTGATTATTAGTTTTTCTGAAGCCCTGAAACAAGATCGTCGACTTGTGTAGGTGCATATTTGTAGCTGATTAGACTCCATTATAATGAGATTGGCCGAAAAAATGTATTTTAAAAATCTTCATGGTGAGAGTTACGTTAGGCATGTAGTCAGGTGCATCCGATTTCAACATGTTTGTGCCTCGCTTTTCCTGGTCCCATCCTTTCGACCTATCCATTTTGGGTGATCCCTTGGAAGCATTGCCACTATTGGAACAGCTCTTGTGGATATGGACACACAGACTCTTCTACCGCTTTGTGATGGAGACACGTCAGAGAAGGACATTTGTAAAGGTGCTCTACAGGTAAAGTTTTAATGCATTAGACCTAATATTATAGTGGAATATCTATTGGGTTATAATGTTCCATGGTGTCACATCTAATCGGATACAGCTAAGGCCATCAGAGCTGACCTATGCAGTATTGTCAAAATATGAACGCGCTTTATATAAAACCATTAGCACTAATATTTCTCATATCGCCATTTTCGGTGTCATTTTTCTGACGACACTAATGAAGTATTTTCTTTTCACAAAACTTATCATAAACAAAAAACTTATCATAAACAAAAAACTTATCATAAACAAAAAACTTATCATAAACAAAAAACTTATCATAAACAAAAAACTTATCATAAACAAAAAACTTATCATAAACAAAAAACTTATCATAAACAAAAAACTTATCCTAAACAAAAAACTTATCATAAACAAACCACGCGAGTTAGCTTTCTGGTCTGTTTTACTTTATTTTCCTCAGCTTTGTAGTCTCTCAGTAGAGAAGGACGGAAATTTAGTTTTTGTTCCAACGCTCTCTTGTGAGTCTTCTGCATTGTGCTCGTTGCCATGTCTCGTTGCCATGTCTCGTTGCCATGTCTCGTTGTCATGTCTCGTTACCAAGTCTCGTTGTCATGTCTCGTTGCCATGTCTCGTTGCCATGTCTCGTTGTCATGTCTCGTTACCAAGTCTCGTTGTCATGTCTCGTTGCCATGTCTCGTTGCCATGTCTCGTTGTCATGTCTCGTTACCAAGTCTCGTTGTCATGTCTCGTTGCCATGTCTCGTTGTCATGTCTCGTTACCATGTCTCGTTGTCATGTCTCGATACCAAGTCTCGGTGTCATGTCTCGTTACCAAGTCTCGTTGTCATGTCTCGTTGCCATGTCTCGTTGTCATGTCTCGTTACCAAGTCTCGTTGTCATGTCTCGTTACCAAGTCTCGGTGTCATGTCTCGTTACCAAGTCTCGTTGCCATGTCTCGTTGCCATGTCTCGTTGTCATGTCTCGTTACCAAGTATTGTTGTCATGGCTCGTTACCAAGTCTTGTTGCCATGTCTTACTGCCAAGTCTCGTTGTCATGTCTTGTTACCATGTCTCGTTGTCATGTCTCTTTGTCATGTCTCGTTGTCATGTCTTGTTACCATGTCTCGTTGTCATGTCTCGTTGCCATGTCTCGTTGCCATGTCTCGTTATCACATCTCGTTACCACATCTCGTTGCCATGTCTCGTTACCACAACTCGTTGCCATGTCTCGTTACCACGTCTCGTTACAATGTATCGTTACCATATCTCGTTGCCATTTCTTGTTGCCACGTCTCGTTGCCATGTCTCGTTATCACATCTCGTTACCACATCTCGTTGCCATGTCTCGTTGCCATATCTGCTATATCACGAATCCATCAATTTCTAGTTATACCTTTTCCTCCTTTCCTTTTGCTTCTTTGTTTGTGTATACCCGACGGCTAAAGAAATGTCCTCCAGGTTTTCTTCATCGCCGACCTTTAGAATGGCGTTCCGTGGGCGTTGATGCGCTCTGTTATCTCTGATAAATGTTGTATGGTGGTTATCGTGTAAAATTCCCTAGCCATTTGATCTGTTCTTTCTGGCTATGACCTATACTAGAGTAATCCAAACTTTAGACATTTTGTTTCCAAGTCTCTTTAAGTCTTACACCCTTTGTGATGGTGATTCCATAAATCTTCAATTCTAGAGTCTGTTTAGTTCTTTGATTGATAGTAATGTTTAGTTGGGTAGATGGTCTTATTTCCATTACATTTGTCATTCGTACTTCAGAGTAATTGTGGCCTGTAGTCTTTCTATTTATCTAAAGAAGTTTGACGTCCTTCAATTTTATTATTATAATTATTATTATCATGATACACATTTCTTGCAATGTTTTATATTTTTATTTTGATCTTTCCATAGAAAGCGCCACATTCTTCTAAGAAATCAAATCTTCGTTGATTCATTGTTCTAGGTGAAATGTTCATTATCCATGATTTACGTCTATAAACCTTTTCTTCAGTCCAAGAAACACTCTCTTTAAGCTAAAAGTAAATACATTTTACAAAACTCCTTCACTGATATGATTATCATTCTGTTACAATAATCCCCATATATTTATGGTAATCAAGGACTCTGAAGTGGGATATATTTATACACGATTTATTCTACTCTATTCTATTAATGGAATCAGTTTTATTGCAACCGGGGCATGCCCAAGCCCGCTCCACCGCTCGTTACAGCATTTCTCGAAGCGTATGCAGACTGATTGTTCCGATAAGATATTCAATGTAGATACATCTGCTTTTCCCACAAAGCCCTCTGGATCGACCAGACACCTTTTCCACATTTAGACTCTTCAGTCTCCTAATATATACATCATTGTCCCACCCATTCTCCTCCTCTTCTCTTAAGGAACATAGAACAAACTTGGCGATGTCCTCTTTGTCCAGAGTAAAGCCACACTCAGTGCCAGGGCTGACAGCGAGCTTATTGGCTATCAAACCTGTCGACTGGGATAACACTACACGATCTGCATACATATATATATAAGTATGCATGTGTGTGTATGTGTGTACATTCATACTCTCTAATAAAGGTAAGGTAAAGTACGAGACTTGAACCGGCGTCTTAGCACGCGAGTTTACATCCATATGTGCTCGACCGCCTATCCAGAAATGTTCGGAGATTTCTGTATAGTGTCGTCTCAAGCATCGAAACTCAGATGCGATATCCCTCACCTTCCCAGGGTAATACCCTGGTACCCATTCTTGCCAACGGCTGGGTCGACCGTGGGGGTATTTTTTTTTACTCGGTAGTCTAGTTGGGAAAACCACCCGACTGGACCACCGACGTTCGGACAACCCGTGTTCAATTCCCCCTGGGAGCAGTGTGAATACTACTCGTGGTTGGAAAAAAAATACTCTCTAATAAACGAAGTAAAGGTGACTAGTGTAATTGTCGCTTTCCTATGCTGGATCAACCCTGAACAGTGATGAGACAAAATGTGTGTGCTGAGAGGACTGTTGTTTTTGCTTCTAGTGACCTCTAACTTTAGGACAGATGTGAATAAGTGCTTAGTCTTAATGGAGACGTGGGATAGATATAGGCCTGTGTTGAAGTTGCGCATGCAAAAGAAAATTTGACAGAGGAAAAAGGAGAATGTTCATTCTGTATGATGCTGTTCGTGTGTTTGTAAAATGTAATAATATAACATTGCATATATGTTCTTCGGTTACCATTTCACGCAGGCCGGGGCGATTTGACTTGTATCTGCAAAGTGGCGGTGCGGTGGGGCTACGAAATAAAGACTATAGACGGTCTCGCTCAACTACATTTGTTGACAGGTTAATACGGCGGGCTAGTGGTGGTGGGGAGACCAGACAGTTTAAATAAAATGCAAAGAAGCCTTCAATGAACACATTGTTGACGTTTAGGGTGAGGAACTGATTGGACGCTGAGATTTGCTGAAAGTTAACCAAACGGTTGGGAGCAAGTTGTCCACGCAAAGAATAACTAGCGGGTGCGCATATTAAACAGCAATCTGCACTTACTTCCGCCATTTATTGACAAGTTATAAGTAGACGGTAACAATAAGCAACAATCGCCACCAAATTATAACACTTAACATGTCGAATAAACACTTTCCGTGATAAAAGAATAAATATCATTGGACAAGAACTCCACAGACTCCGCAGTAATACAATCAATCCGGCTGAACAAAGGGAACATGGTTAACTGACTGAGGGAAGATAATAGCAGCAAGGAAGATCACTGCCACCTTACCTTCAAAAACGGTGGTCTAGTACAGTAAATGTAGCACTTCACTTCCCCGACTACATTACGTACTCGTATGTTACGTGTTATACTTTACTTTTACTAGGTCGCAACGTATGAAGGTAAAGGGCCAGTGCTCTTCTTGGTTACAATACCTTTCACAGCTCCAGTGATTCCCGAACCAATTTTTAGTAGGTTGTGTGGATGACAGAGTGGTCTAGACCAGTGTTTCTCAACCTGTTTTTCTACCGTGGCCCCACATCTTAATTTATTTTGTTCCCATGGCCACTCTTGAACTTTCGTGACAAAGATAACTATTTTTAAACGTTTTATTTTTGCAATTAAATCGTGTTATAGATATTCGGAGTAGTAGGATAGGAACATGAATGCTGCTCCAGACATCGAAGACGATCCGTCCATCGAGGATGGTCCCTTTGAAAGTCCACTGAATATTTATAATGTGTGCTTCTCTTATAAGCGTCGATAATTTAACATTTCACTGAGTAGAAAAAAGGTTATATCTGAACGTTGTATTGTCCGGATATCTGCATCCATGTGCATGACCCCTTAGTCTCGTGTCGTGGTCCCGCAAATAAGCAATTTTAACTTGTCCTCTGGACAATCCTGTACTCCACCATGGGCCCTTTCCTCTTTCCTCTCGGACAACGGCGAAAAACAATAATTCCAGTGTGCATTCGCGCACGTTGGGAGCCGCGATAGCTCAGTGGTTAGTGAACTGGACTACAAAGAACAAGGGGAAGGGTTCGATCCCAACCGACGGCTTCCGGGTTCACCCAGCCTTAAATGAGTACCGGATTTTTTCTGGGAAAGTAAAGCAGCACGGGCGTAATACCGACCACATTACCCAAAAATCATGTGCTGAAGGTCTGTAATATATAGGTCACTAACACCATATTTCCCTATACGCCACTTGGCGTGACGGGGGTACTTTACTTTTTTACTTTTTATTCGCGCACGTAAAGAACGTTTGACAGTTACATGTTGAAAATATTAGTCTAAAATGGCCGCTTCCCCAGGCACATTTTTAAAATGAAAATCTATCTATGCTGAAGATAGATGCGTTGGGCTGAAAGACGCATAGCGATTTATTGTAAATTAGCCACAAAACGCATCCACGCCCATTTGACGCAAAAAAAAAAAAAAAAGAAAAGCTTAACTAGCCGACTGGAGAGCGTCATAGCCAAATTGAACTTGTTGAATCATCGTGAAAGTGAAGCTGTAAGACGAAGATGGCGCGATGTGCAACGATCAACTTGGCAGAGACAAACTGATGACATCAACACAATTCCTGGAAACCAGCCTGCCCCAAGTTCACGAGAAACTAAAATAATGTGGTCTCGTCTTTCATGGCTTGGAGCCAAGCCAAAGAACACGCAGCATCTTCTGTTTCATCTAGAGCATTGGCCCGTTTAGTGTGTATGGATGCGTTGAGTCGTTAATTTACGGCAAAGTCGAGATATCTGCGTCTTTTTACCAAACACATCCGTCTTTTCCATGGGTGGATCTATTTTGCCTACCAGTTTTGCCCAGACGTTCATTCCCACTTGATATTTTCCACTTTTAACTACCGGGTGTTCTGTAACGTGCGCATAATCACACGCGACTATTTGTTTTCACCATTATGGGAAAAGGCTACAGATCGGAATTCACAAACCAGATATCTGGAGGGGGAAGAGGGTGTTGGGGGGGGGGGGGGGGAACAAAGAAACCACGGATTCGAAGAGACAACTACACCAGTGACGGGACTTGGATCCGGGTCTTTGTTCAAAAGTTGACGTCTGACCTTTCATCGAAGGAGCACACTCCCACTCATTCATTGGGTGCCGTCTCCACACTACCACTCATTCATTGGGTGCCGTCTCCACACTCACACCTATTCACTGGATGTCGTCTCCACACTCCCATCATTCACTGGGTGTCGTCTCCGCACCCCCACTCATTCACAGGGTGTCGTCTCCACACTCCCACTTATTCATTGGGTGCCGTCTCCACACTCCCACTCATTCATTGGGTGCCGTCTCCACACTCCCACTCATTCATTGGGTGCCGTCTCCATACTCCCACTCATTCACTGGGTGTCGTCTCCACACTCCCACTTATTCATTGGGTGCCGTCTCCACACTCCCACTCATTCATTGGGTGCCGTCTCCACACTCCCACTTATTTACTGGGTGCCATCTCCACACACCCACTCATTCACTGGGTGCCGTCTGCAAACTCCCACTCATTCACTGGGTGCCATCTCCAAACTCCAACTCATTCACTGGGTGTCGTCTCCACACTCCAACTTATTCATTGGGTGCCGTCTCGACACTCCCACTCATTCATTGGGTGCCGTCTCCACATTCCCACTCATTCACTGGGTGCCGTTTCCACACTCCCACTCACTCACTGGGTGCCGTTTTCACACTCCTACTTATTCACTGGGTGCCGTTTCCACACTCCCGCTCATTCATTGGGTGCCGTCTCCACACTCCCACTCATTCATTGGGTGCCGTCTCCATATTCCCACTTATTTCACTGGTGCCGTCTCCACACTCCCACTCATTCACTGGGTGCCGTTTTCACACTCCCACTTATTCATTGGGTGCCGTCTTGACACTCCCACTCATTCATTGGGTGCCATCTCCACACTCCCACTCATTCATTGGGTGCCGTCTCCATATTCCCACTCATTCACTGGGTGCCATCTCCACACTCCCACTCATTCATTGGGTGCCGTCTCCATATTCCCACGTATTTCACTGGGTGCCGTTTCCACACTCCCGCTCATTCATTGGGTGCCGTCTCGACACTCTCACTCATTCATTGGGTGCCGTCTCCACATTCCCACTCATTCACTGGGTGCCGTTTCCACACTCCCACTCATTCACTGGGTGCCGTTTTCACACTCCTACTTATTCATTGGGTGCCGTCTTGACACTCCCACTCATTCATTGGGTGCCGTTCTCCACACTCCCACTCATTCACTGGGTGCCCTTTTCACACTCCCACTTATTCATTGGGTGCCGTCTTGACACTCCCACTCATTCATTGGGTGCCATCTCCACACTCCCACTCATTTATTGGGTGCCGTCTCCATATTCCCACTCATTCACTGGGTGCCATCTCCACACTCCCACTCATTCATTGGGTGCCGTCTCCATATTCCCACTCATTCACTGGGTGCCATCTCCACACTCCCACTCATTCATTGGGTGCCGTTTCCACACTGGTCTTTTCGAAAATGTAAAAGATCTCACGATCAGGGCACGAGTAAGACGAAGATTGACACGAATAAACAAATTAAAATCCTGCAGCGGTAAACGCAAACAACTGTTAACATAACAAACCAATTCCAGAAGAGATAACTGAAGCCCCTTTCCCCCAACTCCTCTAGAAACTGCAATTTTCCATCAAACATCCATAACATATGTGGATAGTACCCACAAGGGGAAAAAAAAGCCTCAACAATAATAAAGTCTGTACAATGTCATGGGATAATACCGATAATGGGAGCAGCGTTTGGCAAGAGGGTGTTTTTAATGATCTAGTCTACCAAGGAGATCTGGTTATTTGTAATATGTACCGCATTTTTAGACGGCTCTGACTACTGCTAATGACGTAACCCAAAAATGGTAATTTTTTTTAAAATTGATAGTTAAAAGGTAGAAGGACACTATGAGAATATTATATATGGTTTACATAAGCCATATCATACATGATAAACATTCAATAGGTAAATATGTGTGGATAAGGTAAAGGTAAAATACGAGACTAGAATCGGCGTCTTAGCACGCGAGTTTCCACCCATATGTGCTCGGCCGCCTATCCAGAAGTGTTCAGAGATTTCTGGATAGTGTTGTCTCAAGCATCGAAACTCACAATACGTTGAGTACTACTACCATGGTACCCATTTCTGCAGAGGCTGGGGAGCCACGGTGGCCTATTTGGGAAAACCACCTGACTGGGCTACCGACGTTAAAACAATCAGTGTTCGATTCCCGGTGGAAGCGGTGTGAATTGTACTCGTGGTTGGAAAAAAAAATATGAATGGATGTCAAATACAAACTGTTCTATTCTTAAACAAAGAGCGTACATCTGTTCAAATCCCGATACAAAACTGTTCTATTCTTAAACAAAGAGCGTACATCTGTTCAAATCCCGATACAAACTGTTCTATTCTTAAACAAAGAGCGTACATCTGTTCAAATCCCGATACAAACTGTTCTATTCTTAAACAAAGAGCGTACATCTGTTCAAATCCCGAGTGTCTGCATAGTGCTGTGTCGTTGATGTTAGGGTACTCGTCGCATGTACACATATTGAATCTGATGCAGACAATCAAATTAAACAATCCATGTAGGAATAGCATGTTAGTCCCGGCGGAGCATCAACCAAATGAAGGATTATTTGACAAAGACTCGAGTAGGAAGGGTTTGTTAGTATGGTCATATCGATTTCCTAAGAGAGACATCTTTGACTATAAAACAATTGCTGCCTTGAAGTAAGATCAAAGAAATAAAAGTCTAGATAAGTGATTTAAAAAATGCGCGCTTAATATAGAAGCACCAGACCGTAAGGTGAATCACACAGTGCAAGGCAATTTGGTTTCAGAAAAAGGGGACTAAAAAAAGAACACCTTTGGGAATGTTTTTTTTAATCAGCAATACTTGATCTCAAGATTGATTATATCGAATGCTTAGTACTAACGGAAATGGACGATGGAAAATTGATCGCGAGTTCTTTTATTCTTCTGCGATCATGGCTAAGTCAGACTAGGATTCCGGACTCTGTTAAGAAGACAGCTGCCTGTTCCAGTGATTCGGTTGCCCCATAAAGTTTCTCTCCCATTAAGATGGGCGTGGACCAGTTTGAACTCCTCACGCCCATGTGCTGGGGGCAATCCTTTATGATGTGTGTGTGTGTTCAAATGAGTGCGCCAGATAACTTCTACATTTCTTTTAGATTGAAAAGAGCAGGCAATGTGCCAATGTCAGGGCAAAATTGTTAAGGGTAAAGATCAACAATCTTTGAAATAATTTGAAATAATTGTTTTGGATTCATGTGGCAGTGACACTACAAGTCCCATGTACTTGGAACACTAGTATATGACGCTACGGAAGATATTTGAGCTTAAAGCGCCACTGTCTTGGTACTATGTGTATGATATGCAAGAGGAATCATGATAAAATGCCTCAAATAAACTCTCGTACTAATAATTTGCATACAATTGGTCGCACCAAAATACCAATCACATCTACATTACTATTAAACAAAATAGATTAAGTCTTACCAAAGTACATCAATGATATCAGTTATTGCCACTGACAACGGTTATTAATAACATTTATACAACAATATAAACAATATTGTAAAAAAAAGTAAAGTAAAGTACTCCCGTCACGCCAAGTGGCGTATAGGGAATATGGTGTTAGTGACCCTATATTTTACAGACCTTCAGCACATGATTTTTGGGGTAATGTGGTCAGTATTACGCCCGTGCTGCTTTACTTTCCCAGAAAAAAACCCGGTACCCATTTAAGGCTGGGTGAACCCGGAAGCCGTCGGTTGGGATCGAACCTTACCCCTTGTCCGTGGTAGTCCAGTACACTAACCACTGAGCTATCGCGGCTCCCCAAACAATATTGTAACAGTGATTAAGTGTAAAGTGATTTATTTCCTGTGTGTTACGGGCCTCATTATGAGGGAAGTAAAGAATAGTGACACTGTGACCTTCCAGGCATGTCGTAAGAGGCGATAAGGAGGTTGATCGATGGCTTGACAAGCTGTCATTGTAAAAAGTATTGTTATGGAAACAGCGCCATAGATTTTAGAAGCAGTGATCTCTGCAATATGTGCCACTTTGGCACGCAAGATTTCTGTTTTTGAGATTGTGGTTCTGCCCTATGTGCCGTCTTCGGCTCGAAAGGACAATAGATAGATAGATTAAAATATGCCCTGTAAGATTACATCATTGGTTAGAGAAATATTAAATTACACTTCACTATGTCACAGCCATTGAAAATAATGGGGGTCGGTGATTTTTCTCCCTATTGTTACCTTTACCGACATAGTAAAACCAGAGATACCTACAACATTTGGAGGCGAATAGATAAGGGACTTGCTCGTCGTGGTTATCTGACTGACATAGTAAAACCACAGATACCTACAACATTTGGAGGCGAATAGATAGCTACTTTCCTCAATTATATGTCTTGTTCAACTCAGAGACCAGTCACCGATTTGTTTTTTAGTTGGTTCGACTGGGGAATGTCGGCTGCGATTGAACCCCTATAGTTCTGTAGTTACTAACTAGTTTAGGTACTTAAATTATTTCTGCTAAACGAGTTATCTCCCCTGATAGACCTTACTAATTTGAATATATCAATTTCTGTTTCTAGTTTTTGTGCATTTAATTGTATTTGTTTCTACAAGGTTTAGGGTAACTCTAACTCTAAACATAACCCACGGGTCTTCTACAGACGGATTAGAGAACTACCGAATAAAGTGAAATGTTACGTTACTCTGAGCAAAAACAATTTAGGTAACTAACTAAACTCGTGAATTACTAGTTACTATCTTTACCACACATAGTACCATTGCTGGTGTATGTCGGCTGGCGGATGAGGGATAAAGGTCGCTTGATATCGTTACACAACATAGTACCATTGCTGGTGTATGTCGGCTGCGGATGAGGGATAAAGGTCGCTTGATAACTTTACCACACATAGTACCATTGCTGGTGTATGTCGGCTGGCGGATGAGGGATAAAGGTCGCTTGATAACTTTACCACACATAGTACCATTGCTGGTGTATGTCGGCTGGCGGATGAGGGATAAAGGCCGCTGGCCAAAGCAGTCGCCACGACGGGTGAGACTCAGGATTTTTATTTCACCCCCGATAGAAAAAATCCTTTCTGTCTACCGCGGGTTTCGAAACACCGAACATCAGCTTTCCAGCCAGTGAAGCAGTGGTTTTAGTCGCACGGCCACGCGCTCCTCCAATTACTAATTGTGTTAGCCATATCAGCAGGTTAGCTCTAGAATACTCAATTTAGCTTACAATTCACATACAGTTATTTCAAAACGTGAAAAGAATTTGTCTAAACAACAACACAGTACCTCACAACTAACAGAAATATTACGAAGAACCATAACTCAAGAAGTTGAATTACCCGAGCCTAAACCACCAGGAAAATTAAAAAATAAAAAAAGGTATGTAAGAAGCTTTACGTGACAAGTGGACGACACAGACTAAACAACGTTTCGGCTCAATAGGCCTTCATCAGGAACAAACAATAAAAACACACACACACACAAATTAATAACGAAACAACCAAAACAAAAACAATCGAAATGTCACATTTCGATTGTTTTTGTTTTGGTTGTTTCGTTATTAATTTGTGTGTGTGTGTGTTTTTATTGTTTGTTCCTGATGAAGGCCTATTGAGCCGAAACGTTGTTAGTCTGTGTCGTCCACTTGTCACGTAAAGCTTCTTACATACCTTTTTTATTTTTTAATTGTTCCTCATATTCAGCTTTACTGCAGCTTCGCATTTTTATGCCTTAACCCTAAACCACCAGGCAGGTCTCACTGAGCTGTGTGGCGTGTTACACACGTCACATAACTGCAAGTCATGACTCCGCACCTGTGCTCACGTTGAGGAAAGTGACAAATACCTGACTTCCTATCAAGTAGAAGCAGCACCACATACAAGCAACCCGAACACAAGTCACTGCTTGAAAGAATAATCTTTACCTTCTCCAACTAAAGAATCACTTTCATGTAGGCTGATTTAACACATAAACGAGCCACTGTTATTAAACTTGTTATCTTCATTCGTTTTTGTAAAAGAAATACTAGAATACAACTTACATGAACATAACAAAACTAAAGTTATATTTCACATACGAAATTAAATAATGGTATAGCTTTATTAAGTAGCGTACATTACGATACTGTTTGCGTCTGTAATCTTAAAGTTAGCAGTGGTTGTGTTACTTGTTAGCTCTCGCTGATATAAGTTGTATATTAGGGGGAAAAAATATGTAATCCCAAAATGCTGAGTTTGCTATCCAAGAGAGAGAGAGGAATTACCTGCTGATGGTATCCAGTGTAGTGTGTAGACTGCTAGAGTTCTGATAGTTATAGATACCAGAGGTAAATCTGGAGCTGTGACGTAGAGCGAGGAATGGAATGACGTAGCGCGCAGAGAAACTAGAGTGTGTAAAGTATGTGGAAGGTACGGCAGTGTTTCTCTCGGAGGTAAAAGTGAGAGTGGGAACAGAGGATGCTGGGGAGGGATGAGTTAGATGAGGAGGAGGAACACACACACTTTCTCTCACGTACACAAAACTCACAAATGCAACCGCACTGAAAACGAGAAAACGCGTATTGCCATCCACGTGTGGCGGGTTTATATATCTGGCAAGCGCCCGTGAGGTAAATAACCAGCTGCTAACACACAAACAGCACGCGCCACCTACACAAGAACGGATTGAATTCTGTGCTCTATGTTTGTTTGAGGAATCTCGAATATCAACATCTTTCACCACTACACAGGAACTCAAACATGGCGTAATTACCTGTGATGTCTGGGAAATCATTTTTAAACAATTGAGCGCTGATAGTGACTTAACAGAAATGATGTTAATAACATGATATCACTAATCTCATATCTTGATGTATCAAACAAGGTGTGCGTGGAGATATAAGTTGAATATTATAAACTTAATTTATTTGTAATGGCTTTTAGAGATTACATAAAATAAGATAAATATAAAAATATAAATACCCAACGAATCGAGGCCAAATTCTTTCTGTAAAGAGAAGATTGCAAGATGGTTTAAATAGCCACAACTGTTTGATACTCATGAATCATGGACAATCTATACAAATTAAGAAAAAGAACTTGCAGCAATCGAGATATGATTTATATGTTGAATGCTGAATAGGCTTATATCACAGACAGCTTAGAATTCAAATAAATAAATAAAACAAAGACAAGCAACAAGAACAAATGTAGTAGGGAAAAAGGAACATTTATTTTGACACAAATATTTTTTTTCTTCTAACAACTTTTGGTATCTCTTGATTAATGCAGAACTAGAATTATTTGAAGCATAGAAAAGTTAGTCTTGTGCTATTTTTTTTTTGGCATAAAACTATATATAAATATATATATATATATATATATCACTACTGCAGTACTTCTTTGATGCACGACCTGTAGAACCACATACACTCAACGGAAGAAAGACAAAGCCCCATCACGCCTCGTGACCTATATGCTTTATAAAGAAAGTGTTCAGACGGTTTTTGTCACCATTTTTGGCAAATGTGGTCAGTACTTCGGCAGCGTCGACACCAACCTTCCCCCTTATCCCACGACTGGAACCTATCAAGACTGGCTAAAATAGAAGATGACGACAAGGATCCAACACTGACTCTTGCCCTTCCTGGTCCAGTTCATTAATAAACTACAGTTCTGAAGATGCTCTTAATTGTATTGTATTTTATCATCATCATCATCATCATCATCATCATCATCATCATCATCATCGTCATCATCATCACCATCAAGATCATCAAAATCATCAAGATCATCATCATCATCATCATCATCATCATCAAGATCATCATCATCATCATCAAGATCATCAATATCATCATCATCATCATCACCATCAAGATCATCATCATCACCATCGAGATCATCAAAATCATCAAGATCATCATCATCATCATCAAGCTCATCATCATCATCATCATCATCATCATCATCATCATCATCATCATCATCATCATCAAGATCATCATCATCAAGATCATCATCATCATCATCATCATCACCATCAAGATCATCAAGATCATCATCATCATCATCACCATCAAGATCATCAAGATCATCATCATCAAGCTCACCATCATCATCATCATCATCATCATCAAGATCATCATCATCATCATCACCATCAAGATCATCAAGATCATCATCATCAAAGCTCATCATCATCATCATCATCATCATCATCATCAAGATCATCATCATCATCACATCAAGATCATCAAGATCATCATCAACAAGATAATCACGATCATCATCATCATCATCACCATCAAGACCATCAAGATCATCATCATCAAGATAATCACGATCATCATCATCAAGATAATCAAGATCATCATCATCAAGATCATCATCATCATCATCACCATCAAGATCATCAAGATCATCATCATCATAATCATCATCATCACCATCAACATCATCATTATCATCATCATCATAATCATCATCATCACCATCATCATGGCTAACATCATCACCATCAAAATGAACATCATCAACATTATCATTATCATCATCATCATCATCACCATCGTCATTGTCATCATCATCATCATCATCATCATGATCACCATCAAAATCATCATCATCATCAACATCATCATCATCACCACCACCATCACCATCATCATCATTCTTTCAGACATCGAGTGGAACGCAATCAAGCAATCACGAATCTACCTCCACAGACAGCAAAAAAACGTGTAACTATAAAATGTCATTTAATGGCATATAATAATAAATTACGTAGAACGACTTCCCATCAGGCATTCATGTGGAAACTATCTGGTAATAGCAAACAAGGCAGACCAAGAGAGTTGCTACGCAAAACAATCAACAAGCTCAACCATGGGGCTAAGAAGCAACCAAGAACTGCAAGAACTAGCAACAAATCGTCAATCATGGAGAACTTTGATTTATGCTGTATGTGCCGTCTTTGGACAGAGGGGAAAATAAATAAATGAATGGATGGATGGATGAATGAATGGATGCATGAATGAATGAAGGATGAATGAATGAATGAATGGATGAATGGATGAATGGATGAATGGATGAATGGAAGAATGGATGAATGAATGAATGATGAATGAAATCAGCCTGACTCTCCACACATATTCCATTCAACACTTAGATCAACCTGCCTCTCCACACATATTCCATTTAACACTTAGATCAACCTGCGTCTCCACGCATATTCCATTCAATACTTAGATCAACCTGTCTCTCCACAAATATTCCATTCAATACTTAGATCAACCTGACTCTCCACACATATTCCATTCAATACTTAGATCAACCTGCCTCTCCACACATATTCCATTCTAACACTTAGATCAACCTGCGTCTCACACATATTCCATTCAATACTTAGATCAACCTGACTCTCCACACATATTCCCTCTAACACTTAAACCAACCTGTCTCTCCACACATATCCCCTCTAACACTTAAACCAACCTGTCTCTCCACACATATTCCCCTCTAAACACTTAAACCAACCTGTCTCTCCACACATATTCCCCTCTAACACTTAAACCAACCTGTCTCTCCACACATATTCCCTCCAACACTTAGACCAACCTGTCTCTCCACACACATTCCCTCCAAGTCTTAGATCAACCTGTCTCTCCACACACATTCCCGTCCAACACTTAGATCAACCTGTCTCTCCACACACATTCCCCTGCAAATCTTAGATCAACCTGTCTCTCCACACACATTCCCTTCCAACACTTACATCAACCTGTCTCTCCACACAATTTCCCTCCAACACTTAGATCAACTGTCTCTCCACACATATTCCCCTCCAACACTTAGATCAACCTGTCTCTCCACACATATTCCCTTCCAACACTTAGATCAAACTGTCTCTCCACACATATTCCCCTCCAACATTTAGATCAACCTGTCTCTCTACACATATTCCCCTCCAACACTTAGATCAACCTGCCACTTAGATCAACCTGTCTCCCCACACATATTCCCTCCAACACTTAGAACAACCTGCCACTTAGATCAACCTGCCACTTAGATCAACCTGTCACTTAGATTACCCTGTCACTTAGATCAAACCTGCCACTTGGGTCAACCTGCCACCTAGATCAACCTGCCACTTAGATCAACCTATCACTTAAATCAACCTGCCACTTAGATCAACATGCCACCTAGATCACCTGTCACTTAGATCAACCTGCCACCTAGATCAACCTGTCACTTAGATCAACATGCCACCTAGATCAACCTGTCACTTAGATCAACATGCCACCTAGATCAACCTGTCACTTAGATCAACATGCCACCTAGATCAACCTGTCACTTAGATCAACATGCCACCTAGATCAACATGTCACTTAGATCAACATGCCACCTAGATGAACCTGTCACTTAGATCAACATGCCACCTAGATCAACCTGTCACTTAGATCAACCTGCCACCTAGATCAACCTGCCACTTAGATCAACCTGCCACTTAGATCAACCTGCCACCTAGATCAACCTGCCACTTAGATCAACCTGCCACCTAGATCAACCTGCCACCTAGATCAACCTGCCACTTAGATCAACCTGCCACCTAGATCAACCTGTCACTTAGATCAACCTGTCACTTAGATTAACCTGTCACTTAGATCAACCTGCCACTTAGATCAACCTGCCACCTAGATCAACCTGTCACTTAGATCAACCTGCCACCTAGACCAACCTGTCACTTAGATCAACCTGCCACCTAGACCAACCTGTCACTTAGATCAACCTGTCACCTAGATCAACCTGCCACTTAGATCAACCTGCCACCTAGATCAACCTGTCACTTAGATCAACCTGCCACCTAGACCAACCTGCCACTTAAAACAACCTTCCCTAATCGACAGCTTCTTTGTTTCCCAATCTTAAATTGATACAGGATATTTTATTTCGTGGAAAAAGACGATTCTGGCGTAGTGCTGACAACATTACTTGTGTCTGTAGTAGAACAGCATCATCACTAACACCCTATGTACTATACCTTACATCTGAGAGGTCACGAGGGTCATTTCTTCGTAATTTCACCTGCTAGCTCAGAACACACGGTGATGACAGACCACGTTGTGAGTGGCATGGGAAAGTCTATAGCCACGGAAATAATCAACAAATCAATGACAATAATTTATACCATTTTTCAAAAGCATTCCCTACAGACAAGTTTCTCCACCCATTCATATTCTCAGAAATTGTCTCTACTTCTCTCCAGTCTAGGCCATTGTTCTTAAGGGTTTCCATGACTTCACTTCTCCACGTATTTCTGGGATTTCATACTTTCTCTCCTCGGTGGGTATCATGACAGTGCCTGTCTTGCTATACTGGTATTCGGTTTTCTTAGTGTATGCCATATCCGTCTCCATTTCTATTAATCTTTTCCTGAATTCGTCTTTGTTTTGTTCTTTCCATTATATCTATTTCTGATCTGATCTTCCCATCTGATTTTAAGACTTTTCCACAAGCAATTGTGATACAAATGTTTGTAATTCTTTATTAGTTACATTACTTCACATTCATATCTTTGAGACATGTCACAGGACTGTATTTGTACTTTTAAAAAGTCTTTTCTTCGTGCTTGTCTTTAATTTGCGATTTTTGTATCTTCGAATTTTGGAATTTTTTTTTACAGGTGACAGGTTTTTAACTCTTTCCCCCAACCTGTTCAACCGCCTTTTCTGACACGCGTGGCAGGTGACAACAGTTCGATTCTTGCTTCCCCTGCCCATTAGTGTCCAATAGCCTCATGGAAGTGAGAGAACAAACCAGATAAGTTAATCGAGAGAAAATGACCCTAAAGTAACTTGTCGTCAGATACAGACGATCCTGCACATCTTGGGGAATGCTCAGCAACTCAACTTTAGTTTCGAATAATGGAATTTGTGCTTTCAGAAATTTGGGGATGAATCGAAGTGGTTTGAGAATGGGCGATATGGGTTCAAATAGCGGTTGCCAGCATTTTTCGAATCGCGACCCATTTATAGAGACAGAGTGACCCGCGAATCCAGTAAATTAATGAATAGTTTTTAAAAAGGGTAATTAAAAGGGTAAAAAAAAAATCAAAAATAAATGTGTCAATTTAACATAATTTAAGCCCGATGGAGTCTACACGTTGACGTAAAACAAATCTCAATGCACGAAAGATCGTTACACGTTGACGTAAACAAATCTCAATACACGAAAGATCGTTACACGTTGACTTAGACAAATCTCAATACACGAAAGATCGTTACACGTTGACTTAGACAAATCTCAATACACGAAAGATCGTTACACGTTGACTTAGACAAATCTCAATGCACGAAAGATCGTTACACGTTGACTTAGACAAATCTCAATGCACGAAAGATCGTTACACGTTGACTTAGACAAATCTCAATGCACGAAAGATCATTACACTTCGACTTAGACAAATCTCAATGCACGAAAGATCATTACACTTCGACTTAGACAAATCTCAATGCACGAAAGATCATTACACTTCGACTTAGACAAATCTCAATGCACGAAAGATCATTACACGTTGACTTAGACAAATCTCAATGCACGAAAGATCATTACACGTTGACTTAGACACAAATCTCAATGCACGAAAGATCGTTACACGTTGACTTAGACAAATCTCAATACACGAAAGATCATTATACTTCGACTTAGACAAATCTCTGTGCACGAGGCAATGACGTGATTTTTTTTTATTTTCACTTTTAAAATTGTCAGTGTTTATCATTGCTCGGCGACCTCTCAGAAAACCCTTCGCGACCCACTCTATTTCAAGTAGTTAACCCGTGGGTTAAAACACCCCTACATCAACTCTAAGATTGTCCAAACAAACGAACAACCTACTCACGATTGTCTGTAGGGAAAGGTGAAAAAAAGACATTCACTCACAGACATATTCAATAATCTGTTAACATTCATCTGTCATCATCGAGTGCCGTCTCTGCAACGAAGGTTGGCTACATGGAGCGCCATTCTGCTCTTTCTCTTGCTTTGATGGTGCATGTTGTCATAGGTTGATTTGCCCATCTTTTGATGTTACTCGTCCACGTTAGTCTTGGTTTGCCTCTGCCTCTTTTACCTTGTATTTTCCCTCCAGGATACTTTTAGTAGGCTGTTGTGTCTTTTAACATGGCCCAAAAATCGCATTTATCTTGTTTGAATTGTGCTTAGTAGTTCTCTTTTCATTTTTAGTTGTTTTAAGACTTCATCATTTGTTTTCTTTTCCTTCCATCCAATTCTACCTATTCTTCTATATATCCACATTTCAAAGGCTTCAATTCTCTGTTCTGTTCCTTGTCCAATGTCCATGTTTATGCACCATACAAGAATATTGAGAAGATAACATTTTGCTATTCTTAGTTTAAGCCCTGGTGTTATTTGTTTTGATGTTAGTATGATCTTCATGACATTAAAATTACTTTTTGTCATTCCTATTCTTTTGTTTATTTGAGTTGTACATTTTCCATCCCTGGTTATAGTATATCCAAGGTAGTTGTACTTAACTGTCTCCAGGTCTATTCCTTTTATTTTGATACCCACTTGTGGGTTTTGAGTATTTTCTTTGCTTATGATCATAGTTTTAGTCTTTTTGATATTCATATCTAGTCCATATTTTTTGCTTGTCATGTTTATTTCATTAAGTAATTGTTGTAGATCTTTAGGATTTTCTGCTAGTAGTACAGTATCGTCAGCATATCTTAGGTTATTGATTATCTTTCATTAATGTGTAGGCCTGGCATCTCTATGATGATTTTAAAGATTTGCTCAGTGTATAGATTGAACAAGCTTGGTGATATGATGCATCCCTGTCTAATTCCTCTTTTTATATCAATGGGTGTAGAGTTCTCTTTGTTATATGTTATTATTGCTGTTTGCTCCCAGTATAGATTACATATTAGTCGTATGTCCATGTCATCTAGATGTAGATCTTTTAGGCAGTCTATAAGTTGTTTGTGGTGTACTCTATCAAAACCTTTGGTGTAGTCTATGAAGCAGACATATATTGGTTTATTTACTTCTGTGTACTTTTCGATTAATGTTCTCATGTAGAATATGGCTTCATCTGTTAACATTCATCTAACGTTAACCAAGTCAACAAAATGAACATAGAAAGTTGTATGAATGTCGGGATATTTTTTATCAATCCCACTTCATGAGCCTCTAAATAAATGAAATATTTTGTAGTTGTGGCAGACACGTTTATTTCAGAACAATTTTAAAAACATTGTTTAGATAAAATAATATTGAAAATATATTATTTATTAAAATAATGCTTGAATTAACCGGAATTCACCGTCTGAAATAATGTTTAAAAATTATATGAAATGCTGTTTTTTTTTGCACACTGAAACAAATTGGTAGAATAAAACCCTCGCGCGCGCCTCGTGCTAACCATCCAGCAGGTGTACCCATTCCTAATTTGGATTACACGAGTGCAGCGTGCTTACCTACCATCGCGTGCAGGGAGTCGAGCTCAGAAAGAACGAGGGTGTACGTGTTGTTTCTCTACTTATGAGTTTAGTATGGTGAACCATTTATATCATTACATGGAAAGTGTATTTAAACCTTATTTATCAAACCAAATAATGTTCTGTAACGTGCAATGCCTGCAGGAAAATGAAATAAGAACATTCGTAGGACTAAGCATTACAGATGCACACTTTCTCCATGTTATTACCTTCTTAAATGCAGTGTGTACAAGGTAGCCCGATTAGAGCCAAGCTAGGGATTAACCACGTTGTTGCCGAAAATATTTGAGAGAAATATTTAGCATTTCGGCGCAGCGATGCTAATCACTAAAAAGTATTAAAAGAAAAAAAAAACATTATCTAAAGGATAGGGTCTCAAGTGTATGTATATATATATATATAATATATATTATATATATATATATATATATATATATATATATATATATATATATATATATATATATATATATATATATATATAGATATGTCTCATCGAAGACCGATTCGCTGTAACTTATGGTACAAAACACAGTGCAACACAATTAGTAGTAAGTGACAAAGAAGAAGAGGGGGTAGTGTGAATAACATTTATTATGTTGGATCGGGAAGTTGCTGTGGCGGTGAGGTTAAGGTGCTGGCATCACGACCTGACGATTTTTGGTTCAAATCCCAGCTGAAGCAGTCAGAGGTTTTCTCTTCAGCAACACCTGATCTGTAGTTTGTGAGTCGAAGACTGACAATACAACATTGGACACATGTTTAACTCAAGTATCAGAAACAATTGGCTCTTGAGAATCGATAAAACGCTGCATGCCCCTGCCCGTGAAAAAAAACTTGAGAAAAGGCAGCGCTATCGGTCATTTAAATGAAAATAATATGACACAATTTCTTCTTAAATTTCGTTTGGGAGAGAGATTCTCAAATTGTGGTCCGCGGCCTCCAAGGGCCCGCGATGTCGTTACAGGGGGCTCGAGAAAAATGTTATTTATTTCGTTGACCGGACGACGTGCGCCTGACAAGAACAGAGCTGAAGTTAGCAGCGAATCACAGCTAATGGCTTGCACCAGGTTCGGTGAGTCAGAACAAGCCATGCCGGAGGACGGATGTGTCGGGTCGAAGGCGCAGGTACCGCGATATTGTCGTAAACCAACGACACAAACGCATCCACGCCCACTTAACGGGCAAACGCTAAGAAGAAGAACTATCCAAATCCTACTCCATCTCCTCTTGGTGCCTCTAATAACAGACTAACTTCTCTAGTCCTGTCATGTGAATAGGGTTAGGGTAGGAAGGCAATCGGTACTCAAAAATATGCACAAGACGGATGTTCTGGGCTGAAAGGTGTAAATATCATAATTTTTACTGCAACCAGCGATATCGCATTCACGCTCACTTAGCGCCTTCTTAGCGGGAAGTGGGAAGGACACAGGACTACGACAATCACGAGTCCACGTCACTCCTTCGGATGACGAAGACCAGGGCCTAAGAGATAAGAATTAAGATGGGCACAGTCGAAACGAGAAAACTTAGCGGCCGTATAAGAGGACGTGACAACCAACACAGAACTGGAGCCGTCAGTCGCTGGACACTGCGAGACTTGAGAAGGAGGGGGATTTGAGCACCTATGGACATTGTCAGAGTGCAATTATGATGACCCTCACATAACTCAATAGCGTCTTCAGCAAAAACTAGTGGACTTACTGCTCATAAAGAGATCTCATGTGAACAAGCATAGACCAGGGGAGTACATAATTAACGCATATTTACCAGGACTGCTACTATTAATGTATGGTTCTTTGACTGAACGATTTCAAAACTGAACACTGTACAAGTTTGAGGAGTATCTTCAACCAGTGTTTCATGACAGGCATTAGTCCGATCAGCCAGTGTTTCATGACAGGCATTAGTCCGATCAGCCAGTGTTTCATGACATGCATTAGTCCGATCAGCCAGTGTTTCATGACAGGCATTAGTTCGATCAGCCAGTGTTCATGACATGCATTAGTTCGATCAGCCAGTGTTTCATGACAGGCATTAGTCCGATCAGCCAGTGTTTCATGACAGGCATTAGTCCGATCAGCCAGTGTTTCATGACAGGCATTAGTCCGATCAGCCAGTGTTTCATGACATGCATTAGTCCGATCAGCCAGTGTTTCATGACAGGCATTAGTCCGATCAGCCAGTGTTTCATGACAGGCATTAGTCCGATCAGCCAGTGTTTCATGACAGGCATTAGTTCGATCAGCCAGTGTTTCATGACAGGCATTAGTTCGATCAGCCAGTGTTTCATGACAGGCATTAGTTCGATCAGCCAGTGTTTTCATGACAGGCATTAGTCCGATGTCTGTTGAAGGGACAAAGTAAAGATAAAGTGCGAGGCTTGAATCGGCGTATTATAGCTCGTTTCAAATCATCTGCCCAACTTCAAAACGCTATTACTCTCTAACCGTTTGTTAAAAACTTTTGAAATTTTCCAAATGTTATTAGAATGCAAAAGACCCTTTAAATGTATATTTAACAAATATCTTGCAGCTGCAGTTTTCTTAAAGCGGCGATATTCTTTGATGTTTGTCAAAATTGTAAATTGTGAAGCCCTAAAGAATAGAAATTACCGTAGTTGCTGGTCTATGATTAATTTTCACTAGGTAAAGCGTGGCCGTAATGGGAAATACCAGGAGAATTATTGTCTTCTCAGTTCGAGGACGGACGATAATATCAAGGTATACCTGTATGTCCAATTTTCATAGTTGTGTGGTCCTGAAAAGGACCGTTTGTTGAACTAATTTAAGGTAATATAGGGGCCAACATTGTGGGGGCTATATACTTTCATTCTGGATCAGACGAGTCTAAAAGATTAATAACTGTTTGGGGTTGAACATTCCACAAACCATCATTTTTCCAATATTCCTCTTCCTGTTTAAGACGTGGTCTTCACATTTAGCCCAATAATCTTTGTCTATATTTAATAAAGCGAGATTAGCAAGAGTCTTTACATCGCATATTTTGAATGTTGTATTTTCATCTGCCACTTGTCCTTTTAATTTTGCCCAGATTAGTTCTATTGGATTTAAATGAGCATGGTAAGGTGGCAGCCTCAAACTTATATGACCGTGCTCTTGGATAATCTTATCTATTTGAAAAATCTTTGTCCTCTGTTTTTGCTTTACTAGAGATAGTAATTCAGGTTTTAAGTACATGTTATTAAATTGTATGTGCTCCTTTGTGAGCCATATCTTAATAGCATCTTTTGTACTGGATGACGTCGGGACTTTATCTTCAAGTGCAACAATGTTGTGGTACGCTGCATTGTTCATTATTAGGCAAGATGGTCGATCTAGTGATGGGAGAACAGAATTTTCAATCCAATGTCTAAATATGTGACCATTCATCTCAGAGTGATAATCCCGATTGTCTATGGATTTTGAAAGAAAAATGAGCTTTGCATTCTGTATTAGTCCATGTTGTCGACTACCTGCATGAGTAATCATCAAGCGCTGTCCTTTGCTGCTAGGTGTTAATCTCTTAATCTTTCCATTTGATGACTGTCATTCCCTTTGGTTAGTGTGGTGAGCATTGATCCATGTTTCATCCAAGTACACAATATCATAACCTTGCTTGCGCACCTCTTTTACTTCACGTAAGTACTTGCTTCTCATGACTACTATATGTGGCTTCTCACAGATGATGTTTCGTCCATTGGAATACTTTCTGAATGTAAAGCCTGCAGCTCTCACATTCCTCCATAATGTAGACTTTGATATTTCAATACTGTTGTTCTTTTTCAGCGATACTTTAATTTACTTATTGTAACAGTTTCATTCATACCCAACATTTTGCGAATTTCACTTCTAATAAGTTCACTGTCGAAATTATCCAACATTTTGCTCTTCCTTGTGATTTTGTATATTTTGAACATTGACGGTCACGTGCTTGAATCTAGCGATTAAATGACCGTTTAGATAAATCCAAAATGTGTCTTGTCCTATTCTCAGGGTTTTCTAAAGAATGAAATAATCTTCCTCGTTTAGCCTCTTTGCAAAAATAGTCATACATTTTTATTGCGATGTTTTGTAAACTGCAGAATTTCATTTTAAGACTCATGATAAATGTTAGCGTTCCACGTCTCTACCTATGAATGAACGGAAATGGAACACACAATGCCTCGTGTTTTCTACAAGTGTCTAATTGTGTCAGAAAGCCCACGTGGAAAGTGTGCAAAAACGTCAATTGTACCGTGTATGGATTTTTAATCGCTATTGTTAATTTAAAATACTGTAAACATTAAGTTTTGACAATGGGTCGTTATAAATTTATATAAATCAAATAAGCAACAATAATAACCAAATGTTTTTTTTTAATGAAATTAATTCCCTGTTGGGTTCTAATCATTATAACTTTACATGCAAATTTTGAAAAATTACAAAAAGAGATTAAAAAGATATCGATTTTAAAAGTTGGGCAGATGATTTGAAACGAGCTATAGCACGTGAGTTTTCACCCATATGTGCTTGGCCGCCTATCCAGAAGTGTTCGGAGACTTCTGGATAGTGTCGCTTCAAGCATCGAAACTCACGATGCGAAGCGAAGCGGCATTCCCTCACACTCCCAGAGTACTACTATCCTGATACCCATTTCTGCTAGCGGCTGGGTCGACCGTGGTGGGGGGAGGGTGTTGGTGGGGGGGGGGGGAGGTGTGATAATTTTTTTTTTACAACTACGAGTACAATTCACACTGCTCCAAGTGGGAATCGAACACGTTGTCCGAACGTCGGTAGCCCATAGGCTACCGAGGCACTGAGTATCGGAAGTATCACAGCTGTTTGTTAGTAATAAAAAAGTAAAAAAGTAAAGTACCCCCGTCACGCCAAGTGGCGTATAGGGAAATATGGTGTTAGTGACCCTATATTTTACAGACCTTACCATGATTTTTGGGGTAATGTGGTCGGTATTACGCCCGTGCCGCTTTACTTTCCCAGAAAAAAAAATCAGGTACCCATTTAAGGCTGGGTGAACCCGGAAGCCGCCGATTGGAATCGAATCCTACCCCTTGTCCTTTGTAGTCCAGTTCACTAACCACTGAGCTATCGCGGCTCCCTGTTTGTTAGTAATACTTTAGTTAAATTGCTCATTTGTTGTGCCTCTATCCAGAAAGGTAAAATACACATATTTCTTCTATTATACATTGAAAGTGTTTAGTGAGTGGATGCTGCCTCATCTTCTATTATACATTGAAAGTGTTTAGTGAGTGGATGCTGTCTCATCTTCTATTATACATTGATAGTGTTTAGTGAGTGGATGCTGTCTCATCTTCTATTATACATTGATAGTGTTTAGTGAGTGGATGCTGTCTCATCTTCTATTATACATTGAAAGTGTTTAGTGAGTGGATGCTGTCTCATCTTCTATTATACATTGAAAGTGTTTAGTGAGTGGATGCTGTCTCATCTTCTATTATACATTGAAAGTGTTTAGTGAGTGGATGCTGTCTCATCTTCTATTATACATTGAAAGTGTTTAGTGAGTGGATGCTGTCTCATCTTCTATTATACATTGAAAGTGTTTAGTGAGTGGATGCTGTCTCATCTTCTATTATACATTGAAAGTGTTTAGTGAGTGGATGCTGTCTCATCTTCTATTATACATTGAAAGTGTTTAGTGAGTGGATGCTGTCTCATCTTCTATTATACATTGAAAGTGTTTAGTGAGTGGATGCTGTCTCATCTTCTATTATACATTGATAGTGTTTAGTGAGTGGATGCTGTCTCATCTTCTATTATACATTGAAAGTGTTTAGTGAGTGGATGCTGCCTCATCTTCTATTATACATTGAAAGTGTTTAGTGAGTGGATGCTGTCTCATCTTCTATTATACATTGATAGTGTTTAGTGAGTGGATGCTGCCTCATCTTCTATTATACATTGAAAGTGTTTAGTGAGTGGATGCTGTCTCATCTTCTATTATACATTGATAGTGTTTAGTGAGTGGATGCTGCCTCATCTTCTATTATACATTGATAGTGTTTAGTGAGTGGATGCTGTCTCATCTTCTATTATACATTGATAGTGTTTAGTGAGTGGATGCTGCCTCATCTTCTATTATACATTGATAGTGTTTAGTGAGTGGATGCTGCCTCATCTTCTATTATACATTGAAAGTGTTTAGTGAGTGGATGCTGTCTCATCTTCTATTATACATTGATAGTGTTTAGTGAGTGGATGCTGTCTCATCTTCTATTATACATTGAAAGTGTTTAGTGAGTGGATGCTGTCTCATCTTCTATTATACATTGATAGTGTTTAGTGAGTGGATGCTGTCTCATCTTCTATTATACATTGATAGTGTTTAGTGAGTGGATGCTGTCTCATCTTCTATTATACATTGATAGTGTTTAGTGAGTGGATGCTGCCTCATCTTCTATTATACATTGATAGTGTTTAGTGAGTGGATGCTGCCTCATCTTCTATTATACATTGATAGTGTTTAGTGAGTGGATGCTGTCTCATCTTCTATTATACATTGATAGTGTTTAGTGAGTGGATGCTGTCTCATCTTCTATTATACATTGATAGTGTTTAGTGAGTGGATGCTGTCTCATCTTCTATTATACATTGATAGTGTTTAGTGAGTGGATGCTGTCTCATCTTCTATTATACATTGAAAGTGTTTAGTGAATGGATGCTGTCTCATCTTCTATTATACATTGATAGTGTTTAGTGAGTGGATGCTGTCTCATCTTCTATTATACATTGATAGTGTTTAGTGAGTGGATGCTGTCTCATCTTCTATTATACATTGAAAGTGTTTAGTGAGTGGATGCTGTCTCATCTTCTATTATACATTGATAGTGTTTAGTGAGTGGATGCTGTCTCATCTTCTATTATACATTGATAGTGTTTAGTGAGTGGATGCTGTCTCATCTTCTATTATACATTGATAGTGTTTAGTGAGTGGATGCTGTCTCATCTTCTATTATACATTGAAAGTGTTTAGTGAGTGGATGCTGTCTCATCTTCTATTATACATTGATAGTGTTTAGTGAGTGGATGCTGTCTCATCTTCTATTATACATTGAAAGTGTTTAGTGAGTGGATGCTGTCTCATCTTCTATTATACATTGATAGTGTTTAGTGAGTGGATGCTGTCTCATCTTCTATTATACATTGATAGTGTTTAGTGAGTGGATGCTGTCTCATCTTCTATTATACATTGATAGTGTTTAGTGAGTGGATGCTGTCTCATCTTCTATTATACATTGAAAGTGTTTAGTGAGTGGATGCTGTCTCATCTTCTATTATACATTGAAAGTGTTTAGTGAGTGGATGCTGTCTCATCTTCTATTATACATTGATAGTGTTTAGTGAGTGGATGCTGTCTCATCTTCTATTATACATTGAAAGTGTTTAGTGAGTGGATGCTGTCTCATCTTCTATTATACATTGAAAGTGTTTAGTGAGTGGATGCTGTCTCATCTTCTATTATACATTGAAAGTGTTTAGTGAGTGGATGCTGTCTCATCTTCTATTATACATTGAAAGTGTTTAGTGAGTGGATGCTGTCTCATCTTCTATTATACATTGAAAGTGTTTAGTGAGTGGATGCTGTCTCATCTTCTATTATACATTGAAAGTGTTTAGTGAGTGGATGCTGTCTCATCTTCTATTATACATTGATAGTGTTTAGTGAGTGGATGCTGTCTCATCTTCTATTATACATTGATAGTGTTTAGTGAGTGGATGATGTCTCATCTTCTATTATACATTGATAGTGTTTAGTGAGTGGATGCTGTCTCATCTTCTATTATACATTGAAAGTGTTTAGTGAGTGGATGCTGTCTCATCTTCTATTATACATTGAAAGTGTTTAGTGAGTGGATGCTGTCTCATCTTCTATTATACATTGATAGTGTTTAGTGAGTGGATGCTGTCTCATCTTCTATTATACATTGAAAGTGTTTAGTGAGTGGATGCTGTCTCATCTTCTATTATACATTGAAAGTGTTTAGTGAGTGGATGCTGTCTCATCTTCTATTATACATTGAAAGTGTTTAGTGAGTGGATGCTGTCTCATCTTCTATTATACATTGAAAGTGTTTAGTGAGTGGATGCTGTCTCATCTTCTATTATACATTGATAGTGTTTAGTGAGTGGATGCTGTCTCATCTTCTATTATACATTGAAAGTGTTTAGTGAGTGGATGCTGTCTCATCTTCTATTATACATTGAAAGTGTTTAGTGAGTGGATGCTGTCTCATCTTCTATTATACATTGAAAGTGTTTAGTGAGTGGATGCTGTCTCATCTTCTATTATACATTGAAAGTGTTTAGTGAGTGGATGCTGTCTCATCTTCTATTATACATTGAAAGTGTTTAGTGAGTGGATGCTGTCTCATCTTCTATTATACATTGAAAGTGTTTAGTGAGTGGATGCTGTCTCATCTTCTATTATACATTGAAAGTGTTTAGTGAGTGGATGCTGTCTCATCTTCTATTATACATTGATAGTGTTTAGTGAGTGGATGCTGTCTCATCTTCTATTATACATTGATAGTGTTTAGTGAGTGGATGCTGTCTCATCTTCTATTATACATTGATAGTGTTTAGTGAGTGGATGCTGCCTCATCTTCTATTATACATTGATAGTGTTTAGTGAGTGGATGCTGCCTCATCTTCTATTATACATTGATAGTGTTTAGTGAGTGGATGCTGTCTCATCTTCTATTATACATTGATAGTGTTTAGTGAGTGGATGCTGTCTCATCTTCTATTATACATTGATAGTGTTTAGTGAGTGGATGCTGTCTCATCTTCTATTATACATTGAAAGTGTTTAGTGAGTGGATGCTGTCTCATCTTCTATTATACATTGATAGTGTTTAGTGAGTGGATGCTGTCTCATCTTCTATTATACATTGATAGTGTTTAGTGAGTGGATGCTGTCTCATAACAATTAAAAACTTGTAAGGCTGAAAATTGAACATTGCTTCCTCCGCAGTAACAAACAGTAACTACTAAATTATCATTCACGGAAAGATAAATATTGACTTTAACTACACATTTTATCGTGATACCGACCACATTTACCGACAAATGTGCCGTGGTCATAGACAAATATGGTCGCTAGCACCATATTCACCCATACGCATAGCAAGGCGTGAAGGGAACCGTTACTTTTACACATCTTATGTTTTGTGTGTTGTGTCATAGACTGGAACCACTCCCATAAAATACCAATTTAAAGTTTGAGTGGAATGTACTAGGCTGCGAACATATTCATCAAAGAAAAAAAATGGTGCAATTTTTCAACAAAACTGAAACGTCACTTTGTGATAAGAACAAACAGCTGTGCTATGGGGTCTGTCCGGACAGAATTGTGTTGATTGTTCATACAATCAAATCAATCAATCAATTAATTAATCAATCGATCACTAATATATTTTTTACACTAATTTGGAGTCTTTTATCCCGGATTTCTTTCTAGGGAGCGCCAATGAATGAGGGCCTCTAATGGCCTTGACATTAAACACACTCCGAGACTTTGAAACATAGTAGGGTTCTTGTGACTATCAGTTATGAGTTGGAACACTAAGAAAGGGGAAGTAAAGTCAGAGACTTTCATTTCCTTCCTTCTCTTCCCTTTCTTTCCTTCTTTCTTTCTTTTTCTTTCTCATTATTTATTACTTCTTCCTTTCTACCTTTTTCTTTCTTTCTTTTTCTTTCTGTCTTTTTTTCCTTTTTTTTCTCTTTCTCTTTCTTTTTTTCTATCTTTATAAAATATTGGCCTAGTTTATTTCACACATTTCGTTCGTGCTCTCATTGTTCTCTAACTGTTTCTCTCTAACTAATTGTTTCTATTTTATTAATTTTTTTCCCCTTCTAACATCCCTCATGTACCTCCTGTTTATCTTACTACTAGCACTATAGTAGTAATTATGACCATCAACATTATTATATTACATGTGGAGATTCCATAATCCATAATGTACACAACATCCGGGTGTTTCCACATTCCGGATGTCAGCATTCCTCGCTATGCCGGTTTGGTCTTGTGCAACACATGTTTGTTAACATCTAAAGCCAGATAGTGAAAAGAATGCATCGGAGACGTAAGGAGAGAAAAAAATAAATTAAATTAAATTTAAAACGAATTACTTCAGTAAGCGAATAGGAGGGAAAGGAAAGATAGCAATGGTGAGACTAAGATGAATTATAGAACTCTTCATTTTGTGTCACGTGGGGGCAAACATAGCCAGCCACTCGGTTCTATTTTTGGTCCCTGCTTTGTGCTCGGGTTTTGAAGAGCAGGGTGGTTTGGTTTCTTTCATTCCCTTCTCCAGCTTTTATCTGGCATCCCCATTTTCCTCCTTCAATGTAATCACAGTCACTGCCGTGTCTGGCTAAGATAGCTGTTTTCATTGAGAGTGTGTTTTACGCTATCCTTTGTTCTCTCTTATTTATTTTTTAACTAGAACTATTTTTCGTTGATAGAAGATATCATTTACGGTTTTCCTTTGTTCATTTGTTGGTCTTGTCTGCTTTTATACTTTTTTTTGTGTGCATATATATTTAGACTTTGCTAGTCCTTTGGATCGCTCGGTTGCGTGGAGAGAAGAAACATGTTGCAGGGGCCACGACCTGTCACTTTTTATACCCAAGCTCGCGCCCTGGATAGGTCTACGGGCGCTGCAAAATCGAAATGTCAACTATAACTGAGGGAGGCTACTAGACTAAATAGACTTGCTATCTGTCTGTTTGTGTTTGTAGTTTATAGTTTATACCAGCTGAAGACCTTTCTGAGACGAGATGTTTGATGATGAATCGTGTGTTATCCACCAAGATAAAACATCATTTTGTTTTCTGTTATTGTATGTTATCCAATCAGTGGCAAAATGACATTTCAGAAAATAAAAATGTTTTGTGCAACAAGTCTATATCAATAAAAGTGAGAAAGTGAGTTCATCGGTGCTATAGAGAGCCTAATCTGACCTATGAAAGCGAATCATGGACAGCAGACAAGCAAATGAAAAGACGATTTGAGGCCACAGAGGTGAGATTTGTAAGAAGAATGTTGAAAGTTCCCTGAATAGCGAACAAATACCGAGGACATTCTCCGTGGGGACAACACAAAAAGGTGCTCAGAAAAAACATCAGAAAAAACAATCAACATTTTTCGGGCACATCATGAGAAGAAGAGCGTTGGAGTACTTGGTTACAACTGGCAAAATGCAAGGAAAGAGAGATCATGGACGACAAAGAGAGAAGATACTAGATAGCTTGATGACAAGGCATGAGAAACGGTCAACAACATAATTGATACGATGTACTTTTGATAGAAAATTGAGGAAGGACATGATCTCCTACGCCAACCGGCATGGAACATGATGATGATCCAATCAGTAAACGCCGGGGCTGCGTCCCGGTAGAGTTGAAGGTTGTTTTCTGTAGGAAATGACATACAGGCCCTGGTCTGCAGATTCACCCAATGGTGAAGGATAACATATAGGCCCTGGTCTACAGATTCACTTCGAGGAGAAAGATAACATATAGGCTCTGATCTGCAGATTCACTTCGTGGTGAAACATAACATATAGGCCCTGGTCTACAGATTCACTTCGAGGTGAAAGATAACATATAGGCTCTGATATGCAGATTCATTTCGTGGTGAAAGATAACATATAGGCCCTGGTCTGCAGATTCATTTCCTGGTGAAAGATAACGTATAGGCCCTGGTCTGCAGATTCATTTCGTGGTGAAAGAGAACATATAGGCCCTGGTCTGCAGATTCATTTCGTGGTGAAAGATAACATATAGGCCCTCGTCTACAGACTCACTTCGTGGTGAAAGATAACATATAGGCCCTGATCTGCAGATTCATTTCGTGGTGAAAGATAACATATAGGCCCAGTTCTACAGATTCACTTCGTGGCGAAAGATAACATATAGGCTCTGATCTGAAGATTCACTTCGAGGTGAAAGATAACATATAGGCCCTGGTCTACAGATTCACTTCGAGGTGAAAGATAACATATAGGCTCTGATCTGCAGATTCACTTCGTGGTGAAAGATAACATCTAGGCCCTGGTCTACAGATTCACTTCGAGGTGAAAGATAACATATAGGCTCTGATATGCAGATTCATTTCGTGGTGAAAGATAACATATAGGCCCTGGTCTGCAGATTCATTTCCTGGTGAAAGATAACGTATAGGCCCTGGTCTGCAGATTCATTTCGTGGTGAAAGAGAACATATAGGCCCTGGTCTGCAGATTCATTTCGTGGTGAAAGATAACATATAGGCCATGGTCTACAGACTCACTTCGTGGTGAAAGATAACATATAGGCCCTGGTCTGCAGATTCATTTCGTGGTGAAAGATAACATATAGGCCCAGTTCTACAGACTCACTTCGTGGTGAAAGATAACATATAGTCCCAGTTCTACAGACTCACTTCGTGGTGAAAGATAACACACAGGCCCTGGTCTGCAGATTCATTTCGTGGTGAAAGATAACATATAGGCCCTGGTCTACAGACTCACTTCGTGGTGAAAGATAACATATAGGCCCTGGTCTAGAGACTCACTTCGTGGTGAAAGATAACATATAGGCCCTGGTCTACAGACTCACTTCGTGGTGAAAGATAACATATAGGCCCTCGTCTACAGATTCAATTCGTGTTGAAAGATAACATATAGGTCCTGGTCTGCAGATCCCGTTCGTGGTAAAAAATAACACATAGGCCCTGGTCTGCAGATTCATTTCGTGGGGAAAGATAACATATATGGCCCTGGTCTGCAGATTCATTCGTGGTGAAAGATAACGTATAGGCCCTGGTCTGCAGATTCATTTCGTGGTGAAAAATAACATATAGGCCCTGGTCTGCAGATTCATTTCGTGGTGAAAGATAACATATAGGCCCTGGTCTACAGACTCACTTCGTGGTGAAAGATAACATATAGGCCCTGGTCTGCAGATTCATTTCCTGGTGAAAGATAACATATAGGTTCAGTTCTACAGACTCACTTCGTGGTGAAAGATAACATATGGGCCCTGGTCTACAGATTCATTTCGTGGTGAAAGATAACATATAGGCCCTGGTCTACAGACTCACTTCGTGGTGAAAGATAACACATAGGCCCTGGTCTGCAGATTCATTTCGTGGTGAAAGATAACATATAGGCCCTGGTCTACAGTCTCACTTCGTGGTGAAAGATAACATATAGGCCCTGGTCTACAGACTCACTTCGTGGTGAAAGATAACATATAGTCCCAGTTCTACAGACTCGCTTCGTGGTGAAAGATAACACATAGGCTCTGGTCTGCAGATTCATTTCGTGGTGAAAGATAACATATAGGCCCTGGTCTACAGACTCACTTCGTGATGAAAGATAACATATAGGCCCTGGTCTACAGACTCACTTCGTGGTGAAAGATAACATATAGGCCCTGGTCTACAGACTCACTTCGTGGTGAAAGATAACATATAGGCCCTGGTCTACAGACTCACTTCGTGGTGAAAGATAACATATAGGCCCTGGTCTACAGACTCACTTCGTGGTGAAAGATAACATATAGGCCCTGGTCTACAGATTCACTTCGTGGTGAAAGATAACATATAGGCCCTGATCTGCATATCCGTTCGTGGTGAACGATAACATATAGGCCCTGGTCTACAGATTCACTTCGTGGTAATAAAACATGACATGCATTTATTCTAGTCCCTTAGTGAATTTCCACCATCAGCTGTCTAGAGAGAGATAGAGAGAGATAGAGAGAGATAGAGAGAGATAGAGAGAGATAGAGAAAGATAGAGAGAGATAGACAAACAAAGAAGGAAAGAAAGGCATAAGAATACGGAGCAATTAGAAGAGTGACTAATGAGGACGAAAGAGACATAAAGAAAGCAAGAGACAGGTTTTAACAAAAAATGAAAGATACATAAAGTGAAAGAAAAAGAGAGAGAGAGAGAGAGAGAGAGAGAGAGAAAGAAAGAAAGAAAGATAGAAAGAAAGAAAGAAAGACAGAAAGACAGAAAGAAAGGAGAAAAAAGTAAAACAAAATGAGGAAATTAGGTCTGTCTATTTCTATTCTATTGGAGGTCTCAGTCTGAATAGTAAGAAAACAGAAGTAATGGTTATATCGAAGAAACAATCACCACCATCATGCAGCATAAAAATAAACGAGACAAATCTGAAACAAGTGCAACGTTTCAAATACTTGGGCACAATAATAACATCAGATGGAAGATGCGCCACAGAAATAAAAAGCAGAATAGCTCAGGCCAAAATGGCATTTCAGAAAATGAAAAATATCTTATGCAACAAATCTATGTCAATAAAAATGAGAAAGAGAGTTCATCGGTGCTATATAGAACCAATTCTGACCTATGGAAGCGAATCATGGACAGCAGATAAACAAATGAAAAGATGAGGCCACAGAGATGGGATTTCTCAGAAGAATGTTGAAAGTTCCCTGGACAGCTAAAAAGACCAATGAGGAAGTTCTCAAAGAGGCAAACACAAAAAGGGAGCTCTTAAAAAACATCAGAAAGAAGCAATCAACATTTTTGGGCACATCATGAGAAGAGGAAAGTTGGAATACTTGGTTACAACTGGCAAAATAAAAGGAAAGAGAGATCGCCGACGACAAAGAAAGAAAATACTGGATAGCTTGGTGTCATGGCATGGAAAACAGTCAACAACAGAACTGATACATTGCACTGTAGATAGAAGATTGTGGAGGGACATGATCACCTACGCCAACCGGTATGGCACATGATGATGATGATAAGACACCCCAAAAAATGATTAGCTTTAAAATACCGTTATAGACATAATATATTTCACGTAGAAGAAACTATAAACTTGTATCATGCATTCTACACTTCAGCACACAGTTTGCTTGATGCTATCAACGTTGAGCTCGATATATGAGAACGTTCCGTGAACAAAGGCCCACCTGCTTCACTAGAATAA